>VZTQ01009602.1:0-92035 GCA_013400755.1 Pelecanoides urinatrix | reverse complement strand
TTGTTCTTTTTTTTTTTTTTTTTTTAATGAATAGAACCTGTGTTGGGAAGGTGGGAGGTCAAAAGTTCACATCTTCCTGAAGAATCATCATGAAAAATGAGTGCATACAGTCTGGTGTGGTAAAACACTTTATGTATGGTAGAGCAGTATTAGAAAGAAACCTGGTGAAAATCTTGTACCATTTTCAGAATGTTTCTGTCATATTAAAAATAAACATGGAATATTCAATGGATTATTTTACATACATAATTGAAAATCAGTTCCTCCCTTCCCTACTTGTTAATCTTGTAGTTATACAAAAATCTTTGTGTTCCCTCTGGGGGTGATGATAGCTCTAAGGCTGTATAAAGACACAGGAAATATAGCTCCCAGTATAATTTTAGGTGTTACTAATCAAATGCTGTAAAAGAATCACAGAGCCATAAGCATGAATTCTCACTCTTAAATATGCTTGCTGTTAGCTTCTAAATTAAGAAATCATCTGCAGACACTGCAATAGCAGTGAATATGTAGTAGCAATAGTGTTCTAGAAATAAATTTATGTAAAATATAATATTTCTAACATCTTATTCATATATATGTGAGGAACTGACATTGATTAAGTATGGGTTTTGTACACTGTTATGTATATTCCAACTCTACCCAAAGATCCCAGCTGAACTGTCTTTGTGTTAGGTACTACGAAGGTATACAATAAGTCATGATAGAGTCTTTGCAATGAAGACTTTCATTCTAACCTTAGGAGAAATAGAACACTGCCCCTTTACTAAAGAGATAGGGAGCTGAGGCACAGAAAGATTAAATGACTTTTCCTAGAATATGCTACAAAAAAAAGGTATGGTGAATTTTATTTTAGCCCTGGATATGCAAAAGCTTCTCACTGTTTTTATAATTAATTTTTATGGTATTTTTTTTCATCCATTACCTCTCAAGACATGATGGGATCTTGTTGCTGTTATCCTATTAGATAATAAAAGTGTTAGCAACCTTCCAGGAACTGGATGTCTACAAACTGATTCTAATTCAAAGTGTGACTCTGACTACATTAAAGTTGACAAGTTTTGCTATTGATTTCAGTTCATTTCACATTTATCCTGAGCAAAGCTTTGGGCTGAAGTATACTGAAGTTGTAGGAGGCTTGGCATTATGGTAAGGTCTTATGATGTGATAGCCTTGGGATTTCAGGCACATACCACTTCTTTTCGTGCCTATACCATGCCTCCTGTAATCGCTCCACTGGGTGGTTATTAATTTGTCTAAATGTGAAAATATGTAGTGTAGAAATGCCCATCAGAACTGATAATTTTAGTCTCCCTTTATGATCAGAGAAGAGACTGGTTTAATAGAGTCTCTAGTGTTAGTTGTTTTGCCCTAAAGTTAATTTTAAAATTGGACAGCTGAATCTTGTCCTTAGAGTTCCAGCTTCTTTCCATTGATTACAGAAGGCAGACATAGTATCTGGCTCAAATGTAGATGTCTGAAATGCAAGCAAATTAGATAGTTCCCACCGAAGACCTATGAAATCTATGAAAATAAAGTCTTCATTGAAAAGAAATTTCTGTAGGCTTCTGTTCGGAGTAAATTTCATACACTGGGAAAAAATCATCAATCGTTTGTTTCTACAGAATATATGATTCTTTCAATTGTAAAATTCTATATCCTATGGAGTAACCACTCCCTGAAGAGTGAGTGTGATGCCCACAATTGCTATGTTCGTGTACCTATTCAGTATACAAAAGATGAAATACGTTACCCTGTTATTAAAACATGTCACCTGTATGTTTTTGATGGATGCTTCATCTATCAGACTTCCATGAGAAGACTGAAACAGCAACTTTCCTATGGACTTAAATACTTCAGTCCTTAACTATATTCATGTTATCTTATATTCCTCTAGCAATTATAATACTATTCTGGCTATCCCCTCTTTTCACTTACAAAGGTACAAAGGAAAAAAATATAAGGCCCTCAGTCAGGCTATCCCACACATTCATGTTGTATATGCTAACAATGTGTGCAAGAGATGCAATGATAATTGAGCTGTATAACACCAGAACAGTAATTATTGACCACTTGGAAAAGAATAAACTGAAACGCCAAGAGCTGCACATTATAGAAAAGTCTGATTTTGTGGGTTTAAAAACTCCACTAATGAACTTTTCTTGAAACAAAAAGAAAAGAAATTGTCAGCTTTGCTGCTTAGGCATCATCGTTAAAGGCCTACTTATTACATTTTGCATCTCCAAAACAAATATAATAGCCTCTCAGGATAAATATTCTGTACACTGTGGAGAACACTGAATGCTGAAGAAAAATGCTGTAAGGGCATGAGAAGGATGCAGACTGGCTGTAGTCCAGCTCCCCATTTGTAGCTTATTGCTGTAAAATTTCCATATACTTCCCGTGAGTACAATGAAAAACTGTGTAAAGTGATACTTCTGGCTTTGAATGAACTAATGGCACCAGGGAATTCTTACAATAAAATGGAAGAGGGGCAGCTTATACAACTCAATCACTTTTTCCTTGGAAAAATGGATACAGAAAAATATTGCTAGAGGTCTGCCTATAATATTTTCTTGGTATTTTTAAACTTTGTTCCCAGACATTAGGCAACTTTGCAAAATGTGGATCTGGGTACTGGCAGGCCTGAACATGCTTTAGACATTACTCAAGCTTTTAAAAGGTGTGGTATGCAAGGAGTCCTCTGCAGAACTGCATTTTAAGCTAAGGATTAACTTAATACCAATAACAATACCTTGCTAACATTCAGACCTTCAAACTGAAAATTAGACAGCAGTGCTCTATTTATAAAAGGCACAGTCCTCAAAAAGTAGACAGAGGTAAGTAGCTGTATTAAAAACAAAATTAAAAAATGTTTTTCCATAAGCAACATATACACATGCTTAAGGTTGATATTTATCAGTGAATGAAAATCTCCTAAAACTCAAAAAGAGCTACGTGGTTTACTAAACATATAACAAACTCTGTGTGAAAAGGTCAGATCCACAAAGGTATTTAGATTTGGTTCCATTTGATGCAGGAGTTAAGAGTCAAAATACCTGTGTGGATTGATCCTGGAGGATGTAGGCATGCCCTCTGGTATGAGCTGCATGAGGTGCAATTCGGAGCACGTGTTATTAGGGTGTGAAAGTCTTTATAGAGCCTATCCACAGAGGGCAGCTCAGGCATGCCAGGCTGGGTATGTACCGTTAGAAAGGTGAGCGATGACTGGATCACTGCAAAACAACTTACAAGGCAAAATGCTTATTTTAAAAATCTGATCAGTTGAACTGCAAATTGAAAAGTATTTATTTTACTTTACAGGCAGCAGATGTAATTTATTAAAATGCACAGAAATAAAAATATAAATAAAGTCCAGATGAATAAGAAAGTCTTTTTCTTCCTTAGTTTTTTGCCATGATCTGAAGAATTTTTCTTTCTCACACATCACTGCAAACCTGTATACCCCGAAATACCTAACTACAACTTAAGATTTGTGACTCTATGTCTGTAAGAGATAGCACAATGAGGCCGCAACTCTGGGCTGTGTTCTCAGCCTGTCCTCTGTCCCAGGGATCCAGGATTATATGACATTTACTCTTCCTGCCCTTGGCTGAGCACAGCTGAGCCATGTGGGCCTCTGCTCATGCTGCTGAAGAAGGTGTTTTAGGTTTTTTCTGCTACTTTTCCTCGGCTTGATTTTTAAATTTTTGTACCTCTAATGCAGTTTTTCCTTTTCATTCACCATCTTGTAATATTTATGTGTGAAGAAGTTCTTTTAAGGGCACTCAGTGTAAGGCAATTTATGGTTCTTAAAATTCTGGTTTCTTGTTTGTTTGTTTGCCGAGCAATAGGAAATAAAGCAGAGAATATTTGTTGAGAGAGGCAGAATTATTAACTGAAAAAGACATATGCTGCTTATCCAAAAACTTTTGCAAAATTATCAGATTTGACATACTGTGCTGGGTGAAACATCTTATTTTTTTGTGAAAAAGTCCAGAAGTTTGTTGTTGTTGGCATTTTCAAAATTATGTAATTTAATATTGTGCAATTTTTTGAGATTTATGTGATTTTGTGCATGTATATATTTGTGTGGAAGGGAAATGGTGTATCTAATTCTTATGCTCAGTGTGGATCTTGTTGTTTGTGTAGCCATTTATTCCTGCACTGAAATTTACAAAACAAGAGAAAAATCAAAAAGACTTTGCTTTGATTTTAGCAATGAATGTGAATTGTGCCCATCAACAGATATTCAGATCTATATCTAATAGACCAATGACATTAAAAAAAAAGATACTTTAAGGAACATATTAAAATCCCAACAAAACATAAAAAAATTAGAGAACAATGAGCAGCAGATGCAAGTAAAGCTTCATGTCAAGCAAAACATTTTTAACCTGTGTTTGTGATGAGAAAAATGGAAGAAGGTAGAGTTCCTTGTTGTCGTACAAGACCCTGAAAGTTTGCGGTAACTTGCATCCATGCTGGGAAGCAGCCCCCAGCCTCTGCGGAGTACAGACACATGAGAAAACAGCTGTGTAGCACACTTAAGAATCTTACCTTTGTGCAAAGCTGTGGCTCTGAATTTTTGCTGTGAATTCAACTCAGTAGGACCTTGCCAAAGGTAGGGGAGCAGCTGCCTGACAGAGTCAGAATAGAGCTGACTGTGATCAGGAAACTGCCTCGCCTGGGTGTAGGTGCTCACCCTTGTGCAAGGGTGGTTTTGAAAGCCCTGAGCTACCATTGAGTTGGAACAACTAAAGAGGAGATTGAACTTAGGGGTTTCATCTCCAGGTCAGTGGTGTTGGAATCGAGTATCTACATGAAAGTTTGAGTTGAATACCCACATGAGTACTGCTAAGGTCCCCGGTGTGGTGGGTCAGACGTGTCTGGGGCATTGGGCATCACTGGGGAGAGTCAGAGAAGCACCATTTAGGCAAGAACTGGTTTGGTACCATCGGTTAGACATGCCTTAAATGTAACTTCCTTTTAAAACTTACCCAAGGCACATAGGGTGTTGGGGACATAGAAGGCTTAATAGCATAAAAGCATAAAAAATAATACATATATTTAAATTAATAATATTAAAATTTGCTCTTCAAATAAGCCTTTGTTTGTTAAATTTCACTCTAAAGTAAAAATTTACAGCTGAATCATAACCCCTCAAAGATGGGGTTTATCTGTGGAAACTTTGAGACAAGTTTAATTATATTAGTGGCTAATAAGGGATGGCCAAAGTAAAAGGTCTGGCCTCTGTGCAAGACAATTTTGGAGGGGTTTTTACAGCATTGCAGGGGTCACACAGTATGGAAGCCAGAAGTAATTTTTTTCCCCTCACATTTTACTCAGAAAACTTTATAGTTTTCTAATGAAGGATCATTGTGTAATGTCCTGGAAAAGTTCCCTCAATCTTCCTAACCAGAGCTTTGGACAAAATAAAATGGGTCCCCATAGAATCCATCTCAGTTTCATACAAGAACCACCTGAAGTTTTTGTGGGGTGACTTGCCTGATACAAACTGACAGAATACACTTGGTTAAGAAATCCAGCTTTGTATGGGGTTAAAATATATGGAAGCGGACTTTTACTAACATGCAGTTCCTTAGTAGTAAAAAACATTAGGCCTATTTCCAAAGGAGATGGTGGTCCAATTTCTGGGAATCCTTGCTTGAAGTTTTGAAATCTTTCCAAAAAATGTGCTTTTACTAAATTTTTTGGTAAACTGTACCAACCAAGTACCAAGCCTGTGCACAGATTATGTCATACCACTGGATCTACTTATTAAATAAAATTTAGATTGATAGTTAAGCAATGAGTAAGGGAAAGGCTGAGTCACTCATACAAGGACAATTCTAGTCCTATCAGTCTCAGGCAAAACTGGTGTCAACATCTCGTGCCGAAGGTCTGCTTGAAGTTTTTGTGTCACAAGCACAGAGCACAAAGTCAGTATTAAAAGAAGAGCAAGGATTCTCGGTCAGCAAAGGGGGTGCTTTAGGAGACATCTAGTATGAGAGATGGTATGAGAGAGACAACTGTTGTTATTATGTGAAGACCAACTAATTAGTAAATGCATTACAATAAATTAGTGGAAATGAGATCAACTAAACTCAGGCAGTTGCAGTAATGTACAACATACTTTGCAGAAGCATTTAGGCAGCCCTTCTACCTACTATTAGAGAAGAGGCTAATTTTGCATGTATGTGTGACTGTATAATCTTTTCTTTTGGATCACCAGTCATGATTAGTGTTCTGAATATGCAGTGCATGCCAGGCCATATAAGTGTAGTATCGTTGCTTTATAGGAGGTAATTTTGGTGGTGAAGACAGTGATTTGTCTGACAGGAACACCGAGCTGCTCCAGTATCTTGAGTTTATAAGGAATTTTGAAAAGTTTTGCGGTAGGTTTGAATTTGAAACCAAATACCAAGCAAACTAGCATTTCCTGCAAATGAGAAACCCTGCTTTTAGACCACATCCAACTAGTAAAGCCTTCAGTAATTTTTATTCGTGACACTACTGTACCTCCATAATAATTAAGATGAATACTTGCTACTTCATATCACATACTTGCTGACCTACCCCTTAGCTCTCAGGCAAACAAAGTAAAGTCACAAGACTGATATATTGTGAGCCTCTCATTACTGAAATTGCTCTTATTACCTACAATATCTAAACTTTATTACTGACAATGATGGTTTTCAAGTATCCTCGGGAATTTAGAGAGTTCCACAGTTCAGAAATGCATCAGCCTTGCCAGCACTGGATGTCATAAGTAAATAGGCAGCAGAAGAAATTCTAACTTCCAAACAATCCAGAAGCCAAAGAAAATATTACGGGTAGAAAAAAAAAAACAAATCCAAACGTAATTATATAGCTGGAGTTCAGGTTGTTTGGACTTGGAATGAAACTGCTTGCCCAATCCTATCAGGGGATCTTTACAGTTCCAAACCCATGTATGCCTCCCGCTTGCTATTTCTATTCTATACCAGCCTGCTATTTTCTGCTCAACTGGAAAGCAAAAGTTACTTTAAAATTTATTTTTTAGTCTGTACTTATCCTCAATTGTCAGACAACAATAACAGTCGAAAGAGTGTGCTAGCCCATCTGCCTTTCAGGCAATCCCTCCAGGAGAGGTTTTCTTTATCTATATGAATATTTCCAGTATGTTTCAGAGACCTACCCAGAAAGAGTGTTTCTCAGTCAGCCATAGGAATAGCAAAGACAGCAATTAAAATATCCTAATGTTTCTAGAAAATATTTGCACTTCAGACTGTCATGATCAAGGTAGCTTAGCAAGAAAAGTATAAATATATATAGAAAAAAATGTTCCTGATTTTAATTTGAGCACATTAAAAAGAGTGCAGAGGCAAGGAAGCTATAATTTTGTTTCAATTTTAAAGTCAATCCTCTCATATTATTGAGATTATATTGAGGTTGAGATTATAAGGGTATGTTAGATGGAGAAAGGGGCAACAGGATTCATAGCAATTCTTAGAACTATTCTAACTGATTAAAAAATGGTTTTCTAAAGGGGAATCACTAGATTTCACTTTTTCTGAGGCAGAGGTGTCCCTTATCACAGTGGTCCTGAAAATGGTACAAAGTTGGCAGCAACCTTTTCTTCCTTCAAAGACATGTTTTATTTGTATAGAAATAGAAGTGGCTATTCCACTCTCTCCTGACCATTCCCTGGGTTCCCAGAAGACACTGTATTTGCGTGTCTGTGGTCTGGTCACAAAGAATCAAATCCCAGGTGGACAATTGGGTCAAGAAATGTTTTTTTGGGGAATTTGCAGAAGAAGAATAACCAGTGGGTTGCTAGTGGAGGAAGTGAGTATATTAAGCCAATGACAAGCACGCTAGCTGGGGAGAACTAGTGTGGGCAACTGTTTTTGGAGGAGGAACGGTTCAGGCAGACAGCCGTATCATAATCAGGGCTGGATGCAATTGCTGTGCAGGTCTGCACTGTGCTATGCACTAGGCAGTGCTAAAGGGAGGAGGCGTTAGAGCTTCCGTTGCCACCGAGTTGATCTGTTGTGTTTTGCTTTCTTGTTAGAAATAACAGTGTATCTGTCCTGTCAAACAGTAATGTGCTAAATCAGAAATTATTAATGCACTGTAATCTGACAAATTATTACTTGTGTAACCCTTATTTTTGATGACAAGTACATGAAGACTCATCATGAGTTATGCTGCACTTAAGTAAGGGTGGTGACATCTTATATACAGTATAGAGAAACACAGAATTCGTGTGACCCATGAAATGGGCTGGTAGGCATTAATTTGGTATAATTCTAGATTACGGAGACTAGTGCCATTCAAAAATACTTCCTCTGACTAAGGCATTATTAGGAATCAAGTGCAGGTAGTGGTATCAAACAAATAAACTAAATGCAAATATTATACATCTATGAAATTTATGTAAAGGCTTTTACTATCTCAGAGAAATAAAAGCAATAAATAAACACAAACCAGTATACATAAATATTTATAAATTTGCTCTTTGTTCTGTACAATTAACGAATATCAGATATTTTTCTCTGATAAGAGAAAAAATGATGGTCCTAGCCAAATGCAGAAGAGATACAGCTGAAAAAGCAATAGCACAGAAGTTCTCTTGCTCACAGTTTGCAAGCTTATTTTTCAATCCTCTCCTATGCCACAAAGCTCTTTTTCTCTTGCTCCTCATGAGTGCTTCTCTATACATGACTTTTTCTTGTTTTGCACACCCAGTTCTTGCTATGAAACCTCCATGAGGTGTCTATACAACCACCCACAAGAAAAACTCCTAGACTCTGAAGCCTGGCTTTGCTCAGCTTTTACCATTGGGACAATTCTTTTGTGAAAAAGATTCTGTTTTTCATGATACTGAATTCTATAAATGCAGCGAATTAGTTTTTTCAATTAGCCCGAAAGAGAATGGGAAGAACATCATCCCTTACAATCAGGTCTGGAATTAATAGCAGTCACTGGTGCCTTTAAGGAAGCCAATATTACAGGGGGAGCGGAAAGATCTGCCTGTTATTAAAGTTGCCTGACACATCTCATGACAAAATCCCGTTTTCAAATGCTAATATGTTCATCATACTTCGCTGTTTGGACTGAAATTTTCCATATTCACTGACTGCCTCAGGCTAAATTCTTTAGGAAAATTTCAACAAAAATCATTTAACTAAAGATATTTTCTCTCAACTGGCTGAGCTTGGAAATATTCCAACTACTAGAAATAAACCAGCTCCTTCCATTCCTGTAATGAAAGATTCCTGCAGTAATACACTTTTCCTTGGAAATGCTCAACAAACTCCTTACTTGGTGAAAGCAAACATAACACTGGTGACTGTCATAAGGAGGGGCGATTTTATACCACTAAGATTTTGACCTACCATTTGGATCCACAGGTCTTTGTAAGAAGTTAAAGACTGGTACCATCAGTTCTGTGGAACTGGAGGGAATAGAATGCTTGATTATTTTTGTTTTATTTCATTTTCGAAGTGAAGTAATAGGCATTGATCTACAGATATGATTGTATTCTGCCTGGCCACAAGGAAAAACTGTTTGATTTTAGTCTGACATGGACTGATATATAACTTTGATGTATTTGCTAGAGATATTTCTAAGAGAAATACATATTGAAAAATAGTTAAATTTTAATTTTTGTATGAATTGATCTCTGCAACCTGATTAGTGAAGATATGAGACCAGTAAATGTGGCTTTGTTCTATTTTATCTTGCACCTCTAATAAAAATTTAAAAATCTCTGTGACATTATGCTGCTAGAAGAAATGAAAGTGAGAATCTTCCATACTATTAAAGTGGATCTTCTTTCATGTGCATCTTCTACAAACATTCACAGCTCCTGTGATGGTGGTACCACTTAACCCTATTTTGAAACCTCATTAACCTCTTTCTTGATGCTTGTGAAATGAGATTTGTCAGATACTCCGCTCTTTAAGTATTTCTCTTCTGTTAAGCTAAAAGCAAAACAAAATAAAAGCAGAATATAAAGACCTGGGAAACATCTCATCAGCAATGTGCTATTTGTCTTTCAGTAGAGTAAGCGTAGAATATGGACCTCCAGATTTGTTGCTAACTTGAGATGCACTGCTATACTCTGTACCAATTCTTTGGCTCTTGTGCTTCAGTTAAATGTAATTTCATAGACCTTCTGTTCAAACTTACCATTAAAAGATAAACATGAAAAGAGTTATGAGATATAACAAAGGGCTGCAGGATTTAACTCTAATAATCCAATCCACTGATAATAATAGATAATTTTCTCTCATTCTGAGTAGATGGTTGCTCCCTGAAATGAGCCAGCCCTGGTAGTTGTTTTATTCCTCAGCCTGCTTGCATTTCTCACTGTATGTTTAGAGTCCTACACCAAAGATTCTATGCATACCAGGCTTCTTTTTTTCCTATAGGTCTCCAATGAAAAGAAAATGTGGAATATTAGTCTGGGTAAGTGGATTTCTGAAGCTCAATAGAATTCTAGCCTCTCTTTAAAGAAAATCACCTAAACAATATAAAATATTCTCAGAGATGCATATCTAGCTGTGGTTTCACCTCATGTATTTGTTTAGATATTTTGGCTGCCAAGGTCTATCAGTAGCACAATCAGGATAAAAACCCTATTTCTAGAGTGAGAAGACAATAGTTAAATTTTAAACTGGACTTTTCCTTTAAATCTGTCAGTCTTTTTTATTTAAATATTTTGAAACCTGAAGCTCCTCAATGGGCTCTGTTTATTTCCATGAGCATTTTTCCTGGCTAAGTGATGAGGCAGGTCTTCTGATGTCCTTGTGAGAACAGGACTTTATTAAATGGCTCTGAAGAGAACTGAATGGTAGATGTGCTGCTGCTAGATTTATAGAGCTGCTGGATCAGGAATGCTAATTTTTCCTAGTGTTAATATATTTGGGTAATATCTTTCTGAAACATAGCTGAAGTCTGTAGCCTGTACCTCATGCTCTAGTAGAAAAGCTTATGATGAATGTACAGTCAAATACCCTTAATATTTTGCAGATGCTGTGAACACCAATTACAGGACACTAACTGCAGTGAAGGGGTTAATGATTAATTAAGTATGATGATATGAATTAAGTATCAGCAGGGTCTAGGGTAATTGATGTCAGGTGAATGGGAAACTCCCCAGGATAATGTCAGTGCCAGAGGGAGTGGTGATTAGTGGGGATAAATGCTGGTGTGATCCGCATCTGATGAAGGCAGAGTTGAAATGTTTGTGGGACTGGGCCCAGCTGAGAATAATAAAGGCTTTTCTGTTCCCAACTGATAATAAAGGAGATTTTGAATCAAAATATGTAAATGCAGGTAGAACCCTTTCCATCTTTAAAAAGTGCAACAAGACATATGCTTTTAATATATTTCTGTATAAAGCTTTAGAAAGCAATATAAAAATTTATTGTGAAGCATGTAATCCCTCATTTTAAGTAGTTTCAAGAAAGGAAGAAAATTGAGGTCCATTATTTTTCTCTGTTAATTACAAAGAACAATGCAGAACAGTCTTCAAAGTGCAGATGAAGACTTCGCTGTGCTTCCACTTATGTAATTTGCAAACCAAATTACAAATATTCTGGTACAACTTTGTAAATCTGCTTGAGGACCAGATGGAAAACACTGGTAAGTGTTGCTTTTATTTAGGTTTAGATAGCTATAGTTATAACTATTGTTATTGTATAGGTATGTGTAAGAGGGGCTTCTTCAGACAACTCTAGACAATTTTGATTAATTTACAGAAAAAAAGTCTGTTGTGTGCACTGTAAAATGCAGTATAGAATTTGTAATACACAATCACTTAATTATAGATTGTCTCATAATGCATATACTTTACTGACATGAATTAAGGTTGTGCAAGAAAACTCAATTATTCCGTTACCTAACTTAGATGTGCTTAAAAATGTTTTTTCTTGAGTAACCTGATACATTGATCTACACAGACAATTGTATATCTTGTGCAATTATTTTACTTTAAAATCTCTTCCTCTCCACAATATCTACAAGGGCCATCATAATGGTGCTTATTTATTTACTGTAGACAAATCCTATGAACTTTTGATGTGAATCTGGGCCATGTCAGTTTAGTTGACATGCCAAACAAGAAAAACGGAAAGAAATCAAGAGTTCCCTGGGGTATCAAATAAAGGTTTCATTTGCAGAAATTTGCAGAAGTCTGACCATGGTCTGTGGATAATACAACCTGAACACAGGTCACAAAGAAAGAAAGTTGATTTTTGCTCTGTGTCTTTGCAATCATAATTTTAGCATGATTGTTGAATGGCTGGATGGCTCATTATCTGTACATGTTGTATATCTTGGCACTGTACTACTTCTGCGTTATATAGGAAGGTGTCTTTAAAGCCAAAATGACAGACACAGTAAAACAATGGTGAATCTGTTCATGCAGCTACATTAGCAGAGATTGTTCTAAAATTACGTCTTTACTGCTATTTATGGGAATGGATTCTTGGTGACTGTTATACATCTGGGTAGTGAGATAGGTGTAAATATACAATTAATCATTATTTCTTATGTTTTCAGACTATAATTATTAATATTTTCTATGTATTAATTTTATGGATAAAATTAATTTAATTTACTTAGTTAATTTTAAGTTAATGAGGGGATTCATCTATGGAGTATGTAAAATTTACAGTTATATACATTTCGTGAAACATCTAATAATATGGGAAATGTTTGTTTCACTTTCTAAACAGATTATATATCTCAAATAAAAAATACAAACTTTCACTGATTATAAATTAATTTTTACAAGTTACATATCTTTTAGTTCACAAGGAATATAATTTAGTCATATATACAGTACTACAAATGGAGTAATTCTGCTTTAATTAGAAGTGTAGGTATTCTGCAGTGATGCCAAAATTTGTCACTGAATTAATTTCTTGCCTTACTGTTGAAGTTCTTAAAGAGCTTTATGCAACAGAGTGAGTAACATTCTCCATTCCTTTAGAGCAGGGAAACTTGAGGAAGAGGTTACTCAGGGAATCCAATTCTTTGATGTGTTTTATTCAACAGATCTTTCACGGAGGTCAGGTGGAACTCCCATTGACCTCTGTGGAGCAACATTTATGCCAACACAAAGCAGTTGGTGCACTGGAGAGCTAGAGAACCTGATCAGTAATTTAAAACCAGGTCTTGTATTTTAAATCCCACATATTAAAACAAGAAGAAATATTTGTCTTTCTGACTCTTTCTCCCTGACTATGAACACATAAATGTTATGAACTCAGCTTTCTGGATTCTGTGACTGCTCTGAGATTGGGGTCACTTGGCCAGCGACGCCGTGCTCCACAGCTGCACCACGAGTTCACCAGGCAGCCCTCCCCAGCAGTGTTATTATACTTGTGTTTGCAGCCTGTCTTGCTGGGTAATGCACGCAGCCTCGCTGCTGGTGGATTCTGTGTAGATCACCCCTTTTAGTGAGTTCGTTAAAACTGTCATTATCTAATTTTCCTAGAAAAACAAGGGGGAAAATATCTGCTTTTCTGAAACTGGACATCTGATTGTATAGCTGCTCCCCTGCTGCTGGCAGTAAACTGCAGGAAATAAGGGACAATCCTTGGAAGAGAACAAGAGGTGACTAAACGTGCAGCCATGCAGCTAATGCACTGAGTGGGCATTCCAGCAATCTGGATAAAAATTATTTCTGTTGTGGCTATGTCTAAAATGGCCTGGGCGCTTTCCAAATACAAGAGAAAAAACAATCCCTGCACCCAAGAACTGGAGTATAAGAAGACAGATAGGCATGTAGTGAAGGCTGTTTGAGGACAGAGCAAAGAAAGCAGGTGATAAAGCTGAAGACAGAAATAAGTAAAAGTTCCTGAAGGTAGTTGGATTGTTTAATGTCAATACTAGCAGCCATATTAATACTAGTACCAATACTAATACTCCAATCTCCTGTCTCTTTTACAAGTATCTATCATCTTCCTTGTTTACCTTGTCTAGAAACCTTGGCTCCACTACTAAGATCCCTTATGCTCTCCTTTTCACCAGGTAAATAATATTTTCAGTCAAGAGACACAAAGTAAGTCATCTGTCCCTGAGCTATAAATAGATGCTAGTCTGCAGTTTTGGGGACTTGGGTAACTTGTAGCTACACGGAATTTTCTGGTGAATAGATCTTGTGCAGCAGAACCCCTGATGCAAATCCTGA
This sequence comes from Pelecanoides urinatrix, assembly GCA_013400755.1. NCBI lineage: Eukaryota > Metazoa > Chordata > Aves > Procellariiformes > Procellariidae > Pelecanoides > Pelecanoides urinatrix. Next base: position 77,844 of record VZTQ01009602.1, on the reverse strand, counting down.
TGACTGGAGACAGTCTTCAAAATATGAGGGTAAACTGACACTGTTATCACAGTGTGATGTTGTGAGAAATTTGAAATTATCTGTTTGTTTTGCCTGGTGCCCTAAGGACTACAAAACAATACAATCTACAAGTTCAGCAGAGTCAAAATATATAAATAAAAATGTAATTTATGATAAGGGAGTGGAGAAACGAAAGCATCACATAGTGAATTGGAATGCCTGGTGAGCTATGTGCCAGCTGAAGTCTGTAAGAAATGTAAATGTCACTGATGCCACTTCTAACCCCTTAGAAAACAGTCACAGAAAAGTTAAGGTTATGGCTGGACTGTCTGGATAAACCCAAGGACTAAATTCTTGGTTTTCTAACTCTGGACAACACTGTAAAGGTACTTTAAAACAATCAGGGAATGTTTTGCACAGACATATATTTGTAACTTTACTTCATAGCCACATGATTCCAGATAGGATTCACTGCTGGAGCCACCAAGGAAGGCAGTGCAGTGACAAAGCCCCGAGCGTGTGGCCTTTGGCCTTGCAGGGATGCTCGTGGTCATTGCATGTGCTCAGGGAAAGAGTCATCACGGGGGCAAAGGCTGGAGCTGCTTCTGAAGGCAAAGGACTGGTTTGGTCTTGCCTTTTGGATTTAGGTGTCTAACCTCCAGTCTGGCAGAGATCTCTCTCTCTCTCATTCCAGTTTCTTGGCTTCTAGTGCTTCCCTAAGGACAGCTGACTCATTTTTAATAAGTGGAGGTATAGCCAAATCTATTCTTCAAAGCACAGCTCTAAGGGCCTTTTCAGACATTTTCTTAGGTGCCAGAAGAGTTTCAGACAGCTTAGGGGCTCTGACTATTAGTGAAGAGTTGCTTACAGGTTTTGAGGGACACAAGTTTGGCTTTAATTTCCTAAATCCTGCCAATCTTAATCTTTTTTATGGCTCTGGATCTCAGTCTGGAATATGGCTACAGAATAACTCCATGTTGGAATCACTTCTGCATCAGGTTGTTGTATTTCTCTTTATGGTTTAACAAGGAAGAAAGTGAGCAAAATTCCTATCAGAAACAAAACCGCTGATGGGTAGAAGAAAGCACAGACCTGTAAGTTGAACAGGGCTGGAAGGCAGAAGCTGGACAAAAAGGCAGTTTAGAGGAGATGGAAGGAGCTAGTGCTGTTGGAAAGAAGGAGCTGTGCTTGGGAAAAAAGCTGAAGGTTGTACTTCTTCAGGGTTTCTGTGCATCTGTGTGCATAGTTTTTAGGGGAAAGCCTAAAGAGGCTGAATGATAAGACTGAAGTCTATAAATTTAGGGTGTCAGATTTGTTTCCTCAACCTTTTCTGAGATAGAGATGACAACCAGAAAATTGCTGGTTAATCTGCGTGGCACAGAATAAGATGTAGGCAAAAGAATGAGAAAATAAAATAAGAAAACAAAATTATATGGCTTCATAGAGGAGAGTATGTGCTGTGGTTCATTTATTGGATTTGTCCCCTATAATGCCCATCTTCACTCGTCTTAGGGCATGTTTCTCAGTTCCATGCAACTCATGACTAAATAAAAGAAACCTAAATCAATCAGTCAAAGCTGTGTAGAGCAACATTAAGCAATGTCACTTTAATTTAAATCTGTTTTCAGAGTAAAAATAGATTTTAAAAGATATCAATCACAAGAAAAAAGTTCTTTGGTGCTGTTCTTGCTTTAAGGTGAAGTGCTCACCTGGTATAAGTGGCAGAGGTCTGAGTCTCAATGCTTTATAGTTTCTTCATGTAAACAAGTTATTGTCCCAGGATTCTGCAACCCAGGTTGGGTAACGTCATGAAAAAATGAACATTTCCGAACTCTTCATTCATCATTCTGGAAGTGCCGGCTGCCTCTGAGTACTGATATATTTTATTGCAAAAGTTCTGAGCAAGGCTTTGAAATGTATTTGCAAGCAAATTCTTCCTGGCAGCTTTCAGGTAGAGGCCTTCGCAGAGCTCTCTGCAAGTATTTCTGCAGGTGCAAAATTCTATAAACAGAGCAGGACATCTGTCTGCATGAGATTTCAGTGTTGTGTGCTACTGTGGTGGTCTAAGGTGCTGAAGAGATTGTCGAAGGACTTCAGAGGTATGATGGTGCAAGAAAGAGAAATTAGTTTCTTCTGACATTAGATTAGGAATTGGATGGAGGTTTCAGCTAAGACTGTAAATCTCATCTGGGAATCCCTTATATCCTGAAATGAGGCTAATGTTTAAAGACTTGAGAACTGGCCACCGTAAGACCTGACTGCTTGCACTCAAGGATCATTTTAAAATAACAAAGATCTTGCATTTCTTTGTGAACACAAAAGAAAAATCAGCCACCACTAAAATGCAAAAGTAGTACAGTTATTGCTACTGGACTAAAACTTTACGCATTTGCAACAACATATTGGCTCACTTTTTATTTGAGAAATCTGACAGTGAAGGAAGTACTATTTTGTAACTGCTGATAACTCAAATGTTGGGAAGATTTGTTTTTCTTATTACACAACAAAAAGGACTGAGCTATTATGTACTGCATTTTCAAGATGTCAAGAAAATTGTGTAAAAAATACTTGCAAATATAAATAATTTTTACATAATATAACATAAATTGCTGCTGATAATGTAAGTGGTAATTTCAAGAGAAGTGTTTTTGTTTCTGGAGGTGAAAAGAGAATGAAAATGAGTATTTGCCATGAGCTAAGTACATAGTATATGAGAAACTGTAATATAGGTAAATCACTATTTGATCGCTAATAGATTGTATAAGATAAGTTTTCAATTACTTTTTTTTTTGTCTAGTAAAAATAACATCAGCATTTCAGAAGAGATTTTTTTTTTCAGCCTGCAGATTTAGTAATTCTGAGAAATAGCTATACTCATAAGTTATATTGATTGAAGTTGGAAGTATCTTGAAATATTTTTCAACTATTAGAAATGGCTTTGGACATTAGGTGAAAACCAATCAGTTAAAACTCTCTAAGATCTTTAATAACAAAAATATTAAGGATGATTCAATGACTGCCTAGCACTAACATTTCTGTGATAGTTCTCTCAAGAAGTTACTATTGTACAGTTATAACAATGTGATCTTATTTCTAATGAAGTTTTATGCCATAATCTGTTCAATGAGAAAAGTTTTCAACAAAAAATTGGTAATTTTTTTTTGCTCATAAATGTGACTGAAGTAAATAAATGTTATAGCAAAGCAGGAAAAATGAAAAGGGATGTTGTTCAGTGTTATGTATTAGAATCACTAAGGTTGGAAAAGACCTCTAAGGTCATCGAGTCCCTGTTAGTTCTTAGTTACTTGCTTTCTCACTCTGATTTCAGCACATGGATATGCCTTAACCTCTTCCAGTTAATTTCCTCTAAAAAAAAAAATAGTGATTTGTAGAAAATTTTAAGTATTGCTGAAAGCTATTATTGTATAAAGAATATATCGAAGTTTTCTTTATATTGGTTGTGAGTGCTTCTGGATCTTGAATTAGAAAATGGTGTAATATTCTAACATTTATCTTAATTCTTTCAGTTTCTTAATGTGTAGGAGGTATTGTATCCATTCTTATCTCAAATGAATAGTGAAAATTATTTCTTCCACATCTGGGACAGATTGCAGTAACCTTCTAAATATTGTTTTGATATGTCTGAGGTTCACATTAAAATTAATCTCAGTTTTATTTGTTTAAATGTTTTATAAATTGCTTGGAAAGAATTTAGAAGGTACTTGAGTCCACTATACTGATACTAAGTACCAGTTAATATAGTAAATAATTTATACGGGTTGAAATACATATCAATCAAAACATGTGCATATGAGAAAAAAAAATTATTTTGCAACAAATGAATAAGGCTTCATCTGCTATTGCTTTTATTGTTTGTGGGGGGTTTTGTGTTTCCCCCTCCCTCCCCCTGGTTTCACGGGCTGATATAGCTGACACAGCTGCATAAAACAGTCTAAAGAAGCAGCCAGTATTGTCATATATTCTCAGTGATCTAACTTTCCTCTCAATAACGTGAACATTACTTAAACCATGAATATTATTTAAACACAAGAACAAATTGAAAGCTAGCACTGATTCCACTGACATGAAACTACTTTGGAATTAAAACAATATAAAGCAGTTCTGCTGGCCTTTAATTGAAAAGAATATATTTTATATGTCTGTCTTAAAAATTGTAGGGTACTGTAATCCTATTAAGAAATTAAGAAGCTTTCATTATATTTCTTCAGATGTGGCAGTGCATGGACGTTGCTACAAGAAGAACTGAGGGTTTGGTGGACCACACATTGAGAGGACAGCAGAAGATAAACTCTGTATAAATCTGGTCTTTATCTAGAACAACGTTTAAAAGAGGGGTCATTGGCTGTAATGAAAGAATGGGTTTGTTAAAAAATTTTAGTTTTATTTGGCAAATATTTTAATGAAGAGATGAACTTGATCCTACTTACCTGAATAAGTCTTTCAGAGATTTTATAGCTTAAACAATTTCCCAGTGGATTGTTTTGAATTTAAACCAATCTTCCCTATTTTGGAGATGGTTCCATTATTTCCCCCAGTTTCATACCTCATGTGGAGTGATTATACAAGCTGTATATGTGGAATGGTTGTATTTGCCAAGGCTTTCTACCTAGAGTGACTGAATGTTGCTGTGAGTACTGATTTCACAGCTAAGAGAAGGAAAAGACAAAGGAAAGGAAAGCTTTCTGTTTTCCAGCATGGCTGCGTGAATTGCAGAGCTACAGCTGTGAAACTGAAGGCTCAGTGTTTACTTCTGAGAGATGGATATTGGAGGGATTTTGTTTAATTTACTATATCTAGACTCCAGGTATTGTCATCAGGTGGTTTTAGAAGAAAATAGAATTTCATAAATCTAGAGGATAGGTTTATAGAAGCTCCTTAGCATAACTGAACACTGATGATACTGAACAAATCCCACTGAAAATGTGTGCTTTGGTCTAAGTATTAGTCTAAGCAAAGGATAGAGGGGGGAAAAAATTCTCCAAATATCACTTCTAAGGACTTGTCTGATCCTCACTTGGGAGCGCAGAGCAATAAGCTTTCATCTATTGTAGGCTGAACTACTGCAGAAACTGGGACCACACCACCAGTGTGGAACTAGAGGTGTGCCCGTTTGGACGTAGCCTGGATGAAGCGCAGTTCTAGCACAGCCATGCAATGACCAGGTCCAGGTTAGCGCACGCACCATACCATATACCAGCTCTCTTGGTGCTGGCTCCCTTCTCTCTTTCCTGGGATTTCAGGTGGCATTCAGACATGCCCTTCCTGTGGCTGATGGATCTGTATCATAGAGGGATTGCTGGCTCTGTCCCCCACCATTTAAGTGCTGGCCCTCTTCCACCTCCTAGAGATGCTGGAGCCCTAGAGAGGTGGTAGTATGCAACTCTGACACCACAGAGCTGTTTGAAAGCAGGGGGCACAATGCATTTCTTATAACATATTAATCACACTGAGAACTATACCTGTGCAAAAACTATTTTGTTGGGAAATCAGCATGTGATTGCAGAAAGTCCAGAAATAGAGATTGTTACTCCAGCCGGTGAAGTGGTAGATTCCTGCCAAATGGGCTGTGGTTTCCTGCACGGACTTTGAAAACACTAGTGACACAAACGTGAAGGTTTTGTGTCCCTTTTGCAGAAAGGCTGATTTCTCTCACCACCTGGAGAGAAACAAGCAGGGAAATGGTCTTGATATCTGAACAGTCTACATTGAACTAAAATTTTTTTTTTTACTAGTTTTCCTGCTATCTATCCACAGAAAGGTCATAAACCCTGTGTGTTATTAAAGGATAAGTAATTCTTACCTCTGTAATAAGAGTACCACTAATAAATGATCTAACGCATGATATTTCTCTATTGAAGATTAACTGCATTGTTAAATCTTTCCAGCTGCATTAAAGACAAAAGAACTGTAAATAGCAGAATATTACAGAGTACGCTCTTGGTCATGGAAACCTCCACCAGTAGGATATCTGTTAGTCATCTCTCAGTGGCTGAACTGTATAATACATTTTACTATGGAACTTATGGATATTAAAGGCTCTATTTAGGATAATATTTTTCATAACAGTTTTTGGTGCTTAAAGATTTAGATTGTCTAAAGAGATGTTTTGAAAGTGCGTAGGCAAAATGGATGCTTAATTTTACTTAGTTACTGAAATTCATGTTATGTATTTTAAGTATTGTTAGATATTTATATTAATATGAAGTGATGAAAAACATAAATCAAGATATTCAGTTCACTGAAGTTTTGAAACCTAGGGATATTATTTTTCTGGAATGTTTTCCAGCCTTTGGAACAGGGTAACATATCTGTGTGCACAGCTGCCCACATGTCATATGCTGGCTTCCATGCTGATGTGTTCTCCAGTACCAGCATAAAGTGGTTCATTTTATAATAATTTATAATTTTTTTTATTTTTTTTTTTACATTCAGTTGAATTACCAAAATGCATTATCATGGCTTTCACTTCACTCATGGTTCCAAACAAAATAACAAATAAGTTATTTATAGAAGAGCTTTTCTGTGAGTATTTATAAAACAAACCAAAGAAAGGAATTCAGTTCTAAAATGGAAGGGGTCTAAGGAGATAGGTGTTAAATCCAATTTGCTTTAAAGCTTTAGATTGCTGTGATCCTTGGAGTACTCTGGAGAATCTTAAGGGTCCATGGTGTAACAGAAATCCCAGTGGGTAAAAGCACCACTCAGAATACCTGCTGCAGTGTTGCCCTTGATATCGCAAACAGCATGATGAGTGAATGAGTAACTGGGACAGTGTTTTGGGTGATTTGCCATTTTAAAGAGGTAGATAGGTGTGAATAATTCAAGAAAGAATTCAAATTTTTCATAGGCAGTTGCCTATCAATAAGGGTAAAGAAAGGAGTGTACGCTATGGTGAGGAATGGTAGGGAAGTAAATGTTTGCAGCAAGGCTTGAAAAGGCTCAGCAAGTCCATAACACAGCATAATTCATGTACTGGGCTTTGTAATCTATTCTGATGAGATTTTTATCATCACCTTACAAACACATCATGTTATGGGAACTTTCTCTATCTTACTTGGAACTGTTAAGGCTTTTTGTACCCACTCTGGAAGAAGTTACAGATATACCTAGTAACTGGGAGTGCTTTTGGAAGCCAAATATAGCTGCAGTTCCCTGTGAGATGAAGCTTAGGAGGGAAGAGCCATGGGGTATTAAATCCCCTGGGGGTAGGTGGGTGTTTACAGATGTTTACAGGTGTTTAACAGATATGCCAGATGAAAGGACTTTCAAAAGTAAACCTCTACCTCTAATTAACACAGGATATCCTCAGGTACAGATATTAAATTTTTCAAACCTTTTCCTGTGTGATTCTTATTGATCACATTGTCAGAAACTTTGTTAACTTATCAAAATACTTTGTGCCAGGACTCTGGTAGGATCTGTAGTAAACTTTCTGTCCCACTATATCAAACATTATCTCTTTCTGTGTTATACAGATAATGTATGACATGAATAATGAAGTGTGAGAGCTTGAAGCTTGCTCTGCTTATTGCTTGAGTGTGTACACAGAGCAAGTATACAGCTGACAGGATTAAATTTGTATTAGATAAAATTGAAACAATTTTTCTGTTAGAAAACCCTTCATATGTATGCGGTTTTCTTTTTACAAATTTCTGTTGGCAACCTGATGCTGAGGATGGAAGTAAGTAACTTCATATACTTAATATGCAATTTTGTAGGATTTTTAGTTTTGTTTGTTTTATATTACGTAGAAGATTTCAGACAGAAAACCTCTGTGCAACACCGCTCCTTATATTTCATTTTTCCATTGGTACATTTTTACATTAAAATGGTTCAACGGGATTGTAAGGCGACCAGAATGCTACTATTGAAGCCAAAAAATGGCTTAGAAAGCTCACCTCATGCTTTGAGCTTGTCATTTAAATAGTTAACCATTTACCCAAGAGCCTATAGATGGAGATTTCAGACATTTGAAAAAAGTATTTTCATATAAACACATAGACTATTGATTGATAAAGAAATTATGCCAAAACAAATTGAGTCAATTTTATGAAGTCTTAAGGTTGATGAACTTGGAGAAGGCTGAAAGAGCAGACTAGTTAGCTGACTGAGGTTGGAACTGAAAACAAAGCATTCAACCACCTGGAAAAGCATTTTGCTGAAAAGAAATTTTTCACTGAATAGTTGTCAATATTTTGGCTTGCTGGAATATATTTTGTCAAATGTATAATGCCACAGTAAAGAACTTTTTTGAAATTATTTAGGGCCCATTTTTGCTTAAGGCCATATGCTGCTTAGCCTTGCACAGACTGCTATTGTTGTAGTCTTCTGTGTTTTGCCTATCTACAGGATGGAGCAATCTAGAATGGCATTTTCTTATAAGTTTCTGACAAATTGGTTAATAGAATTGACTTAGAAATGAAAAAGATAATTTCATAAAAGAAACAACATACAACATGCAATTAGCTTTCAAAATACAATGGTTTCTTTCAAAAACAGAGTAGCAAACCATTCCAGGAAAAAATTTAGTAGTTTTGAAGCTGTGTCACTTGTCTCTGTCTTGTCTTTGACTTCTAATGCAAGAACTGTAATATGGAAAAAAGTCATCTCTCTTCCCAAATAATTGTCATTCCTCCCCTCTTCCCTTCCTGCCCCACCTGCTTCTCCCTTTTTAATTTTTTTTTAATTATTTAGATTTCAGAAGAAAGGAAAGTGAAGACAGATATTAATGAAGAAAAAAGGAGAAGGCAGAAGAAAGAACACACAATATCAGACATTTCAAGTAAGACTGAAAAAGATTTTCATAATGAAGTTTGTTTGACTTCGTCATTTTCCTCCGTCAGAAAATTTAAGAGAGAACATTCTGAAAAAAACTTTTCAGCAAAATGTTGTTCAAAGTTTTAAATCAATTCTAATGTTCTGTTATACTTGTTCTTCCTGTGAAGTGTGGATCTCGAACAAAGTTATACAATAAATCTAGAAATTCCTATCAGAAGACAGTTAGTGAAGCCTTGGTCCAGATGAAGTCAATGACAAAATTCCCATTCACTTCAGTAAGGCCAGGATTTCTCCCCTTACTGGCACATTTAAAGAAGTAATCAAAGTTCCAACAATGCATATTCTCTGACTCCATATATGCAGTAGTTGCTCTCTCTTTCCAGGCAGAGGGTCATATTTATCATATTTTGGGCTCTTTAATGTGAACATAATAGAAGAATACCAATAAACCCACAAGATTTTGCAAGTCATCGTGCAGAAGTTTTCATCTCGGGCAAAAGGTTTTACTTCAGCTCTAATAAAAACAGATATACAGCTTTTTTATTTAACAAAAGAAAAAAAAGCACTCACTTTGAAAGAAAAATGTGACCAGACTTCCTAAGTTTTCCTTGAATGCCAAGGAATAATTGTAAATGCGATTCATAAAAAAGAAAATATCAGTTGTTATACTGGTGAGAACCAGCATGTAGCCAGGTTAGAGCTGAGTCCTTTTTGCCTGTTGAAGAAGTGATCACAGGGCTGACAGCTGGAATTTACTTGACTGTACAATAAAGCAGCTCTATTGTTGTATTCAAAATGCCAAATGTAATCTTAATACACTTTTTTCTTTTCTTTTTTTTTTTTTCCCCATTGAGTATTATATCTTTAACCAAAGAAATGAAAAGAAGATAGATAAGCAGAAGAGATCAACATGCACCCCAAATTATTTAAGACACTGTCTAGGGAAATGACACTTTTTCCACAGATATGTATTTTATTCTTGTGTTGTTAGCTAGCCAGTATTAAAAAGTCCAGTGGTTATTCAAAGCTGTGTGCAAAGATGATAGTTTAAATGCACAGAACACTGTATGACAACCACATCTCTTGATGATACTTCCTGTTGTCTATCAAATTCTGTGCATTAGCACTGTCTGAGGACAGGTAGCCCCTACTTAACAACTGGAAAATAGGCCTTAAGATATTGAAACTCGGAACAAATCAAAGTCCCAAACCCTCTGAATAAATTGACTAATTAAATAGAGATATTTTCTAAAATTTTGGAAAATATAGTACCTTTGAATGCACCTTGCAAACACTTTTAATTATAATTCTAGCTGGCAAGTGTGTTTGCCCGTATATATTCTATATACGTTTGCCAGTACATATTTCCCATACACTTTCCAGTAACAGAACTTGCCCTAGTGATTGTTCACTAATCACGTTTTGTTAGCAATCTTCCTCCAAAATGGAAGGGACTTGAGGCACCCATCTTGCTGTTGAAATCAAACAATCTTTAGACAATCACAGTGTTGTGATGCCTTTATTGTATGGCAAGAAGGGATGAGACATATGGGTGGAAACAGACGTCCACTGCCTGGAAAATCACTACGTGAACCCCTTAGTCTTTTTGAATGTATGCTGTATCACACAAGACTATCATGGATCACAGATATTTTACCATCATATTCTGAGAATGCCATAATTTATTTTTAGATGTGTGTTGGGACTTCTTAGGTATTAGGTAAAAGATGTACTTTGTGCTGACTTGGGATGTTCATCTCTATTTTGTGGGGAGGTCACATAGGACATAACTAAAATTCACAGATAACACTGTTTGCGTTACCAAATCCAGTAGGTACTCATTTACACTTTTAGACGTCAGAAAGCCAAGACTGTGCCTTGACAGACTTGGATCCCAAAGAACATATAGAATAAAATGAAGCTTTTTGTCGAAATGCAGAATTACATCTTGGATCAGCTTTTCTTCTCCATTAACATCAGCTGACAGGGTGCCCTCCTGCAGGACTTTACTCATGCAAATACAGAGCCTCTCTGTTTCTACCAGAGCTGTTTCATAGGTGTGAGTGGATGCTTGTGGATGTACAAGTGTGAATTACGTCCTACTCTGTTATTCTGTTTTAACAGGTAAAGCAGCGTGGGACTTAATGAGCTCCAGACAGGCAAGGATCCTGCAGAACTAACTCTGCTAGTGACACAGATGCTGGCCAGGAAAGGTCTGCCACAAGGCCCCTAAAAGCAAGTATGTGGCTACTAAGGAAAAACAGGAATAGTGTGGCCAGCAGGAGCAGGGAGATGATCGGGCCCCTGTACTCGGCACTGGTGAGGCCGCACCTTGAGTACTGTGTTCAGTTTTGGGCCCCTCACTACAAGAAGGACATGGAGGTGCTGGAGCGTGTCCAGAGAAGGGCAATGAAGCTGGTGAAGGGCCTGGAGAACAAGCCTTATGAGGAGCGGCTGAGGGAACTGGGACTGTTTAGTCTGGAGAAGAGGAGGCTGAGGGGAGACCTCATCGCGCTCTACAACTACCTGAAGGGAGGTTGTAGCGAGGTGGGGGTTGGTCTCTTTTCCCAAGTAACAAGTGATAGGACGAGAGGAAACGGCCTCAAATTGCGCCAAGGGAGGTTTAGATTGGACATTAGGAAAAAATTCTTTACTGAAAGAGTGGTCAGGCCTTGGAACAGGCTGCCCAGGGAAGTGGTGGAATCACCATCCCTGGAGGTATTTAAAAGACGTGTAGATGAGGTGCTTAGGGACATGGTTTAGTGGGCATGGGGGTGTTGGGTTGACGGTTGGACTCGATGACCTTAGAGGTCTTTTCCAACCTTAGTGATTCTATGATTCTATGTGCTGAAGCCTTTCAAAAAGGGTCATGTGTTTTATTGCTAAGATCCCCAATGAGGAACTCAGGTGAGTAGGCTTTGCCCACACTTGAGACAAGCATGCCTTGCTTATGTCACTCTTCTTCAGAACAAAAGGTTTAAATTCAAACTGTTTACTTTTAATAGAAGTGGAAAACAAGGTCAGTTTTTTCATTTGTTTCAAAAGTAGACCTGAAAAATAACTCTTATTCCTACATCCACTGTTGAGAGTTTAATTTTTGAAATTCAGCCATGAAAGATGCTACATAAGAAGTGGACCTGAATGATCACTTAAATGTTTGTTATGTGTAATAGCTGTTGGAGTTAGGTGAGTGTCATGAAAATCTCATAAGAGTTTTGACTGAGCCTAACATGCAATCCTTTCATGAGCTGTAGATGGTAAATATTTCACATTTCTTGACAGGCTCATCTTTCTATTTGAAATGGGTACATTTTAACTCACCCACCAATCCCCCCTGTGCCTTTGGCAAATATTGATATAAACAGGATGTAAAAGGCTACCTTGAAAATTATGTCAGTTGGAGTACCCTGGAATTTCTGGCCTTGCGCATGGGCAGGACAGGCTGTGTCATCCAAGGAAGAGCCCTGCGAAGGAGTGGTGACTCAGAGTCCTTTTACATCTCCACAGTACTGCATCCACTGAAGTTGGCTCTTAGAGGAGTGAACAGATTATAGAAAATTCTGGGTTCATCTGGTATGCAGTGGTCAATCAGAAAGTGCCAGTCTGGCATAACCTCTTTTACCATCTCGATCAGTCTTTGGCTTAAGGCACAATCTATTTTAAAAACATAGTATTCCTGTAACTTTCCTCACCAGCTGCCATTTCTATTCAGTCCACTTATAGGGTTCAGAAAAAAGCCCAGAAATTGGCATTGCGGCCAAAGTTTGTCTGTTATAACCAGAGAGGAATGTCTTGAACTTAATATGTTTGGTTTGGGAGATCTGTTTTTGTCCGCTATAACCAATTGTCCATTATAACCATGTCCATCATAAGTGTAGTGTGCACTATATAATTTAACAGCAGTGGTTAGTACAGCACAAGCCAACTGTTGAGGCTGGGTGGGAAACCTGAGATATTTTGTTAACCAAATATGTCCTAAAATAATCTTAATTTTTTGAGAAACTATCAATCTCTGCATTCTTGGCTAAGTGCTGTTGTTAAAATTTTAAAATGGTCTATTCATCCTTAAATGTATGTTTCACCAAGAAAAGAAAAGGATTTTTTTTTATTCTTTCAAAATATCAGATGCTTTGTGTACTAAGCAGAACCTTGGCATCCCTGAGCTTGAGGAAAAAAGGTTAAAATGGGAGGGGAACAGATCCAATTAGTTTCTGTGGAGGAAAGTGTAACGTTTAAAAATTGGAAATATAAAAATACGTTGTATCTGAGGTATAGAGGACAAATATATAAGACTAAGCTTTCTCATCACAGTTAAAATAAATTGTCTGGAAATTTAAAGACCCCAATAAAAATTTCCATGTTGTTAATTTATTAAACCTTGTAGCATTAAAGAGCAAGGAATAGGGATTAATTCACAATACAGTATATTTTACCCTTTTAAATGCCAATGATCTTTAAAAAATGGAAATGAACTTGCCTTGAGCTAAATCTAAATGAACATGTCCTAGTTTTTGTTTCTTGAAAAAGAAATGAAATTGGTTAGAAGTACGGTTTTCTTCGGCAAGATGAGTTTTTTTTTTCCCCCTTCTTCTATGAAACAAAGCATTTTCTTTTTACATATCAACATTTCCATTAAAAGCAAAGCCAGAGAAATGGCATGCCAGACTTGCACACCATTCATAAAATCAGCAATCATCTTGCAGGCAGTAATCCGGTGGCTAGGGAACTCGCCCAAGGGGTGGGGGAACAAGGTTCTCCTCTGCCAGTGGAGAACCCACGTCCCGACCTTCCAAGAAATAGCCTGGGGGAAGAATGATTTTTTTTTTTTTTTTTTTTTTTATTCCCCGTTAAAGCAGTCCCAATTTGCATGTAGTAGAACTTTTGTTTTACTAAGGATTCTCCCACTTTATAAACAAGAGCTTAAATCATTGTGTCCTTCTTCTTGACTCCAGCCTGGCATCCTAAGATCCTTAGTCCCCTGGGGACACGGATGATCTTTATTGGACTTCATGGACTTTGTGTGGCCTGATGAGTATCATTTGGAGAGTGTTATGGATGTGTCCCCATCTCAGGGAGCAGGACTGAGGTGGGGCAGAGGGAGAGGAGCAACTTGCACAAACTTAAAGCTTTTGTAACATATGCAGGCATCTACATGTACCAAGCAATTGTGGAACAGAAGAGCAAGCCTCAGGCACAATCCCTCCTTGGGTGGTAGCCTGTGAATTTGGCAGTGAGGAACTGTGAGATAGCTTGTAAGAGAGCTCTGCTGTTCAGGGGCCATTAACCAATCCTTATGTAAACTCTTCCTGAAAACTCACTTCTACTATACTGAGACAAAAAGAATAGTGTCTTCACTGATCCTCCAGTAAGCTGCACATAAGACTTTTCAGGGTTTCTTTTTCTGTTTTGCTGCCCTTACTTGTTTCTGGCAAGTTAAAATGGATTACAGGCAGTTTAGTACTGGAGACTGACATTTTTCTTTTTTTAAGTCTCTAGTATGAATGGAACAAGGCTCCTCTTCTTGCTGAAAAAATGCAGTTTCTTGATGAGAGGTGTTATGCAAGTTACAGTAATTACTTGGCCTAAGCACCCCGGGGAGCTCTTCTGAACCGCAGTACTGGTTCTTGCAGGCAGGATAAAGTCAAGTGAAGCTTCAGAACTGTGAATTCTGCCCCCATCCTGACTAAAGTATGAAAAAACACTGCAGTAAGCTCCAGCCTGTCTGAGTCCACCCAGATATAAACTAACTCATCTACTGAAAGTTTATGACAAATGAGATGCAGCCAGTTCCACCTTGGCCTTTAGAGTTGAGGAGAAGTAAAGGCCTGTCTTTGTCCAGTGATAAATGAGATGCTTATTCCAAGATTTTGCTCTGCCAGTGAATTATAGTTGGAACTGTTGGGAAAGGAAAAATTGTGCTTGGAAAAAGGAGTGTATTATGTGTGAGTGACACAATGTTTGTGCATGTATGTGGGTGTTCTGAGCAGATCCTTACGATGCATAAAAGAATAAGGATGAAGAATGCTTAAGTGTTGCCAAGTTGTCAAATGTTTATCTTTTCAGATATATAGTAGTATCGACAGTCCTTCTTACTGGATGGCTCCTACAGTAAGCAGAGAAAAGAAAAAAATGGATAGAATCCTGACAGAATAGTATGAATTTTCTTAGAATTAGAAAATAGTATAAATAAATCAATAATTTACATATGTCCATAATTTCTTACTCCATGAAAGGAGAAGTTGTTCTAGTTCATGACATGAGAGAGAATCTTGCAATGGCAAAATTGGTGTGAGTGAAACAGGTTTTGCGTTACATCTCTAGCTGAGGTTAACCTGTTCAGGCAGGTCAACTCCCTTTCTAAAGCCATCAGCAGGTTTTTAAGTTGTTGTGGTGCTTCTTTGTCAGAGTTTCAGTGCTTTGGCAGCCCCGAGGTTTGTCTTGCCATCTATCTTCTGCCCTTCAGTCTTGCCAGGTGCAGTCACTTACAAAGTGCCTGTCTCTGGCAGGAGCAATCAGCCTTCTCTACAGGTTTACCTTCCTGCTTCACAAATTCCAGGTGATCTCTTCTCTCACTTTGTTGAGCGAGGTGGTTTTGCACCTCTCAAGAGCTGCACAGCCTTATGTCTGTTCTCTAACTCTGAGGCGAAACAACTGAATTTCCCACTCCAGAATCCAAACCACCTAAGTCCACTCGGCCTTTCTGGCTTGTACACTGTCTGGATATCTCTGCAGACCTCAGAGGTGTCTCCCTCACTAAGCAAAGCACTTGCAATCCCAATATTTGATTAAAACTGGAATGCTTCTATATGGACTACCAGACAGTGAGCAGAGTCCTAGTTCAATACTCCTTGTCACTTCTCACATATCCTCCTGAGACAGATCTTGGGCCCTCCTAAACAACCTTCAATTTGTCAAAGAATTGCTGTCCTGAACTGGGAAACTTTGGTGTGGCCAGCCTGTACATCCATACAGGCAGTCTTCTGAGCATTCAAGGGTGGTGATTGGGACGCATTTTAAACTTTGTATGCCTAACATCTAGTGTATCATTTACAAAGTGAGCACCAGGGATGCCTTCTCCCCTCAGTGTGCTGGGAAGAAGCCATCTTAGCTTTTGCAGGAGGTATGTATATGCACAGGCACAGATACCAGTATGAAAGCTTCTGCTTGCTCTATTATTTCATGACACTGTACAGATGGTCTTCTAGATTACAAAGGAAATGCCTCTGGCAAGCCGTGCTCTTCACTGTGATTGATGCTATGAGGTATAAGCTTAGAGTTTCTCTAAAATATCTCCTTTTCTCATCTCGTTTTTTTTGGTCTGCTAATAGAATGGTGTAGCTCAGAATACTTCTAAACAATTAGGAAATATCTGTAATCTGTTTAGATAGTAGTTTTTGACATTTGTAATTTGTAAAGATTTCTTTAACTGTGATTTGAAATGGACATTCTGAGACCATTAAGCATTCTACATTCAGCAATGGCTAGTGGCTATTTTATGGTAAAAAATAATATGAAATGCTCTGCTCCTATATTCTTCATCTCAGCATCCCACAGTATTTCCTTCCTAACCAGCAAAACATATCTTCACCCAGTTTATTCTACCTTTTTTGAAATGAATTTCAGAGAATAGTGAAGTATCTTTCCTGAGCAAGAGAAAGAAAGCTGCCTGCTTCATATTTGGGACTTACCTTTATATGTTTCATATTTATTTTACGTACCATTTTCATCAGTTTCCAAAATGTCAAACAAGGCATTTCTTCATAAAGTTTTTCAGTTTTGAATGACACATTAGTCATCATCCAACTTGAAGCAATATTGAAAACCTTCACTGAAGTAGACATATGAGGTGTCAAAATAATCAGAATATGTTAGGTTTAGAGTTCAGTTTTTAGTGTAAAGTTTTAGCTTTTAGACTAGAAGAAAAAGCCTGTATCTTTCCTTTGAAGATTGAAATGAAATGTACTCAAACAACAGATTAATTTAGGATTTTTTGGGCCTTTGTATGGCATATCTTCTGATTCCCTAAATGTCATATTGCCAGTTAATGAATGCCAGTTGAAAGTATGAGCCTGGAATGTAGTAGCTGACAATTAATGCCCATGAGTTTCATTATGAAGATCCTAGCACTTCACTAATTAAGCATATTCCTATAAATGAAGGTCCGAGAAGTAGAAGGTTGCGCCAAGGGAGGTTTAGGCTGGACGTTAGGAAAAAATTCTTTACTGAAAGAGTGGTCAGGCCTTGGAACAGGCTGCCCAGGGAAGTGGTGGAATCACCATCCCTGGAGGTATTTAAAAGACGTATAGATGAGGTGCTCAAGGACATGGTTTAGTAGGCATAGGGGGTGTTGGGTTGACGGTTGGACTCGATGACCTTAGAGGTCTTTTCCAACCTTTATGATTCTATGATTCTATGATTCTAAGGGGAATTTTCAAACAGGTTCCTCTTTGCCTGTTTCATCCCTGCTCCCACTGAACCAGTTGGAGATTTTTAAGAGAGAAAAAATGAGATATGTTCAAGGCAGTCCAGTTTTATAAACCCAGTCTTGCACTTGTTTACTGTTATTTGACTGATGTTACAGGCATGGCATTAGTAGAACTGCAGGTCAAATCTGAAACACAGAGAATATTATTTTTGAAATTACAGATGGTAAAATTCTTTCTCTTCAATTAGCTGAGAAATCCAAATTCCATGCATTCTTTCCAGGTGAACTCTTAAGTTAAGGACTTATTTGGTATAGGAAGGTTTTTTTTTTGGTATTGATCTTTTATTTCAGAGATGGGTAGATGGTCTGATTTTTATATCTGATCAAAGGCCTGATTTTTCTTCTATTGAAGTTAATGGCTATGCTCATATTGATTTCTTAGAATGCTGGATATTCTTCCAAATTAATTCTGTGCTAAAATGGGGCAATCTCTTGGTATAAAAAAAGTGAGATTATGGTCAGGCCTGGCTCAGTATATGTTGTTGAAGACTATGCAGGTCTTCAGCAATCAATGCAAAATAATAAAAAATTAAAAGGGAGAAGCATTCTGTCAATAGCACTCCTGTAACAAAGGGAATGCTTGTTTTATATTGACTAGCTCCTGTTAAATAATGCATTATGGCTTCACAATCATGTAGACTCTTGCAGGGTTGTTTATTGCAGGCAGTGGCAGTACAGAAATGCTCTTAGTGAGCAAGGAAATCAATACTGTATCTGTAAACACACTTGCAAATGCAGTCCCATGGCTCACACTCCAATCTGCAGCTGCCCATTAAACCAGAATAGTGTGAAATAAGACTGGTTGTTACATTCTGTATTTCTCTTTCAGCACTTTTCTGGACAGCATTAAGCTGCTGAGGCACTTCAATTAGAATCCAATCCATAAGTAACTTGCTTCTACTCACCTATTGAGTATATAAGAGTACAAATTAGCTAAGCCATTTCCAACATGCCAGATTTGCATATGAGGACAGATTTTTAGCAGCTTCCATTTGTCTGGACACCAAAAGGTTCTGAGAAAAATTTATTTGTAAAGCTACCAAATAATCCTTGTTAAAATTAGGGCATCAACTTAGTGTAGCAATCCTAAGAGCACCCTTTCCAAGGAGTTAGTTGCTCAACTCTCATTGAAGTAGGGTCCTAAAACCGTGAGGCTTCTCTTGAAATCTTTGAAGGAGATTCTTTAGCATGGTTAAGGAAAATGCCTCCATTCTTTGAAAGTGTGTGTGGGTGCCAGCTGAAAATCTAGGTGAATTAAACTAAAAAGAGAGTGGGGACCAGTGAAACGTGTACTCCTGGGGCACCTGATGCCACATCATGAATTTGTGTCACTTGGTTTCACACACCCCTGGTCACACAGCAAGGAAATTGCACACTTCCCCACTGTCTTCTGCAGATTATGCTAAGGGCAATACTCCAAAGGGATTGAGTAAAGCTGAGCTTTCTGTTTAGGGAGTGGTTGTTCATTTAATAACCATTCATCACAATCTGAGATCCTTTCAAGCATCAAAGTCCAATCCCTCTGAGCCAAACTCCCTGAATTTAGGAGAGCTGTGATGCTTTTTCCATCATGACTTTGATTACCTTTAATAGGGTATGACTTGCCCAGTGAATGATACAAAAAGATCCTGGTGTAGCTTTGTGCATATTAAATTCAAGACGAAATAAACATCTTTTCACATGATGAGCACTCAGTTTCCTTTAATATTACCAGAAATAGATTAACATTTGTAGCACTGGACAGTAAGTAATGCTAAACGATAAATAATATAATGCTAAACATATTTGGTCATGTCAGACAAGCTGCATTACAGTGGAGTTTGGTTTATTTACATAGATTGATTCTGTGAAAATATATCTGCATAGTTTTAGGTTATGAACATTATTGTACAATGCCTTCTCTGGACACAGAGTGGGTTTTATCTGAATAGATTTTAGCCACCTAAAAGTCAGGTGTGTAGCCTAGGCTGATAGTCTGAATTTCCCTTATAATTGATGGAGACATACAGTCTTCTCCAGGAGACATAGACAGCTATATAATGTAGATGGAATGTATACATTTATGGAGGTATCTGAGTTTCTTCACTGGCTCTGTAGGGAGTCTTGACAGCTAACCTATATAAGGTGACACATTTTACAACATTAGGCTAACTGAGGTTATCCTATCGTATGAAAAATAATGACCAGCAAAGGTGTGAGGAGAGCTGGAGACAGGGCATTTCAAGTTAAAAATAGATGCTATGCAATAATTAGTAACAGTTGGAGACACAAACTAGCACTGAACAGTGCTGGTTGATCTCATTTTGATTTCTTCCAAAAGGGGAAGATTATTTTTGAGGTTAACTATTAGTTCAGAGCCAAATTTCAGCTAAAGAGAGCTCCAAGTCTTTTTGCAATGACTCTAATAATGTTGCTTCAGAGGAAACTGCCCGGCTATTTAATAGACAATGCTTCACAGAAATCTGTGGTGACTGGGAACTGGAGTCCAGAATACTGTACTGAGGGCCATTACTTTTCAATGCCTATATAAGGGTTTATTTGAAGTCACTGATCTTGTTCCTTAATTTCTAATGGGGTCCATATGAGAGACATGGAAGAAACCAGGGAAGCGGGGTGAATTTTAGATATCTGAGATCTGTCTGAAATCTCTTTTGGACAAGGTATGACAGGAAGATCTGGCCCTGAGCCTGATGGAACACTATCCAGAATAACATCTCAATGGCCCCAGGCCATGGACAGAGCAAGGGAATGACATCCATCTTCTGACCACATAGACATGCTCCATATTTTCTTTTCTCCCTTAGGAATTTTTCTAGACAGGGTCACTCTATATATGAGTGGGTAACCAGCAGACAATGGCTGAGCGGATAGTTAGTTTTGGACCATTTGTATAGCACTTTCATGAACTTTTTTTTTTTACTTTAAACACTTCTAAGAAGGTATCTTCCTTTAAACCCAGTAATATACATAATTACCATGGTGCACTTTGCTGTCATGACCAGGCCTGCTCATCTGAGGGAGCTTGTTTAACTCCAGTTTGGCTATTGCCATATCACACTGCAGAATACAGGGAGCCTTTGAAACATGGGTAAAATCGGGAGCTGCAACGTTACCAATATGATGAACATAAGAGTAAATCACACTTAAGAGAAACAATATCTTCCTAAGAATGGTTTCAGCTTATCTCTGGTGTGGAAACTATAAGGAATAGTAAGGACCAGATTTCACCAACCGGTGGGTTGCTCTCTATCCAGGCCATCCAAAAGGCAAATGGAGTGAGCTGGGGAGAGGGAAAATATCTAGCACTGAATACATAAAGCCTCTGAAGTTATTTTCCCTTAACCCAACACAAAGATCAATTTATATGACTTAGTTTACACTTTCAGGGGATTCTGCAACTAGTAAATGCACAAATGAAAAACGTTTTATTATGTCTGTAATAATACCTTTAGATAAACCTCACTGTGAGTGATATGTTTAAAAAAGTCTACCTATGTTAAGGTTTCATATTGCTAACCATTAGCCATTAAAATGTGAGTTACTAGTATAGTTTATTGCAAATCGGAGAGCTGATCCCTTGCCTTGGTTCTGCAGCAAAAGAACTTTTTGATAGCTCTTTACAAAGAGCTAATCATGGCATTTCATCTAAGGGAAAGAAAATAAGCTAAGTCTTTCATTAAAGTATTCTATAAGAGAAATGTGTATTGCAAATGTATTTCTCAACTCATGGGTGCAGAACTGAAGTGAATTATTCATTTCTAACACAGCCTTCAAATCAAAACATTTCAGCATTCCTTACTTACTAACATCAGTGGATCGTGTGAACCAGAACGCTATGTTACAATAACCTCATGATTTTTAGGCAGAAGGATCCTTGAATAATATTTCAGTCTCTGCTTTTCCCTGGAAACTTCCTTACTTTTCAACAGTCCTCCTCTACTTGCCAACGGTGACCTAACTCTGAAATTATTTGCTACATTTGAACAGGGAACAAAATTAACTCTTCAGAAAATGGGTGGCCTACACCATCAGCAAAGGGTGGAACGAGGCTCAGATATATGTCCTGACTGGTGCACTAGCAGGGCTTATAGTCTTTGTGAAGTCCCTCTGGTCAGTGAAAAAGCAGCATTTTGTCCAGAGGAGCTGCCTTAGGTACATATTACTGTTATGATGTTTTGTCAGCTAATTGGATTCCTTTTCATATATTTCAAGAATTGCCAGAGCTGTGCTTTGTCATTAGTTTGCAAGCATAACTTTTCAGGGTGTGAATTGGACTTAAACATATACAGCACAAAGTAGTTCTTCCAGAAAGAAGCTTTAATGTAGAGGGGACAAATTTTTAAATGTCCCTACTATATACACTTATCTAAGTGGTTTTTTTATTAGTACTGGGGAAATAGATCATTCCAGGGGAAAGGAAGGAGGAGAATTTCTTGCTGTAGTTTGCAGGGCACATTTCTTAGAATTGAGAACTGCTCAGACATTCAGTCAACATCATCCTCTGAAGGCGCTTAGGTTTTGGCAGGTATATTTATCCATGGAACAACACACAAAAAGAAATCCTGATGGTTTGGAAGCGGTCAGTGGAGGTCTGAAGGTTAACTTAAGGCAAAGATCCTGAGGGAAATTATTCTTAATGAAAACTGACACATATATGCCCCTGACAGCTTTAGAAAAAACAAACATATATTTCATCTGAATCTCAAAAAGCTCAAATATTTAAGCTGTGCAACAAACCCTGAACAAATGTTGCACTGAATGGCATTAGCTGCCAAGTAAAAATTAATTCACACACTTTTTATTCCTACTGCTCTGGTACCCAGTGGAACTGTTTTACATTTATCTGACCCCATGCAATACCTTTCTTTCAAAACCATTACATTTAATACATTTTCATAAGGAACGATTTGGAGTGTTGCCCAGTCATTGTCTAAAATGAAGCAAGAACAGAACTTTTAACACAACATGTGCATATACTATCCCCACATTGTGTATGAATGCAAGAGCAGACATCCTTTAGAAGCAATAAAAGCTATGTCTACCGAATGAGCTCCAAATGGTATTTCTTGCACACTCAAATTTCCCACTGAAGTCCATGGGCTTTCTGCATGTGTAAAATAAGCACGGTAAATGTAACTAACTACAGGCGCATATTTATAATAAAATATGGCATCCTCTACTGCAGAACTGTTTACTGTAACAACAGGAACAAAATGGAGTTTTCCAGAAGTTATACAAAGAGTTTTTGGGTGTATGCTCCCACTGAACATGAACTGGATACTGTTCTTACAAGTTTCTTAATGAGAAGACTGTGTCTCCTATAAATGAGTCTTTATTATAATAACAGATAAGCTAAGACAGGAAGGAGCTTGAGAAAGGGAGAGCTAGGTATATGTCTTTCAGTAGGTAGCTATGACAGAACTGACTCACTAATTAAAAGAGGTTGAATGCTTCAGGGATGTTACAACTCAGTCCAGACCTTAAAAGATCAGATAGCCTTATGAGATGCCTATCATATTGCTCAATGTGCCATTACAGATCTCAGACACATTAAGCAAAACATGCTGCTGATAAAAGCCTATGGCAGTCAGAAGGCACATTTTCATAAAGAAGGTGAGAAAGTTGAGTGGGATGTCTGATAGGAGTTATACTGGTTTGTACCAGCTGAGATTCTGTCTGTTATCAGCATGATGCTGGTGACTGATGACAGCATCTTAAATGGCTGGGAGCTGCACAGTGTTTGTTCATCCCAGCCTGGGTTAAAAGGGAACGCAGTTAATGTTTGCATCACAAGGGTGCCCAGAGTCCTAGTCTAGTATCAGGAGTCCATTTTGTTGCCCTCCTGAAGAGTTTATTTTCCAAGTAGGCTTATCCTTAGAAAGGTTTGAGAAAAGCAGAATTACTGTCTGTAATAGAATCACAATTGGAAGCTGAGAGAGTTTAAAAACTTTCTACATCTGATCATAGGAGATAAGACACTTTTTCTCTAGAAGAATAAAGAACTACTGGAGTAACTTATCAAGACTGAACTCTTTATTTAAAAGTGGTTTTAGTTAAAGCAAGATTTGAGTTGTGGAAGTAAAAAATACTGAAAGGAAGAAGGCTAACAAACTTCAAATATTATATGTAAATGCAATTGAAAGATAGAAAGGAAACTTTTCTCTGCGTCTATAAGGACAGAAAATAGTTGGCTTAAAGTGTGGCAATAAAGGCTCAGGAGAAGCTTTATAACATGGAAAAAGATGGAGCCAAAAGGCATAAGAAACATTATCAGTGGTGGTTTATAAGTACAGGTTATATAAACATCTCTTAAAAGTGGTTTAGGGATTCTCAGGGCAGGATGAAGGACTGCATTGCCTCCACGTTCCATCTGATACTCTCTTTCCATCCTCTGGTGTCCTATTGCCTGTGTTATAACAGAGGTCAGACAATATGATCATGGCTATCCCATTATAGCTCTGTATCTGCAAGCATCCAAAGAGGTCTGCAGCTCTGCTGGGAGTGAGGGCAAGTCTCTGAGTTCCAGTCCAGGACATGATCATAGAAACTACCACCTGTTTTATATCTGGTTTTGCAGCAGTGACTCTCTACTTCAAAAAAAGGACTTGGCACCTTAAAATGGGACACAAGGTAAAGTGTAGTGTCTATATTCACAAATATATTCACAAATGTTGCCATTCAGCTGCTGTTTAACTCTGAAGGCACTTCAGTTTTCTTGGCATCTTCCTTCTTATCTTACTGCTCCCAATGTACATGTCTTGATTTATCTTACTTTAGTGTCCTAAAAGGCTACTGGTGAATATGCACTGAAATGGGCACAGAGTCCCTTTGATACCTATGTTCAAGTGAAGCCCATTTCCTGGAAGGATCAGGATCCCTGTTAATAATGCAAACTTACAGGACATATCACAAAATGCACTCATGTCTCATTCTAATTGTTGAAGGATGGTAGTTTGGAAGTTGTAATGTCTTCCTTCCTTCCTTCCTTCCTTCCTTCCTTCCTTCCTTCCTCCCTTTCTTTCTTTCTTTCTTTCTTTCTTTCTTTCTTTCTTTCTTTCTTTCTTTCTTTCTTTCTTTCTTTTCTTTTCTTCCTCCCTCTCTCCCTCCCTCCCTTCCTTCCCTCTCTTTGCTCTCTCTCTCTTTCTTTCTGTCTCTATAATTATTAAGATCATTACTAAAGATGTGGCAAAAGAAGGAAGAAAAAAATTTGTAGGAAACAAATGACTGAGAGAAAGAGAGAATGAGACAGAACAGATATGGTTCTGTAGCCTGTTTGGAGGGAAGAATTTTGGATTCTTTGCCTATGATTATTTGTGTATTGAATACAAATTTACCAGTAAAAGTCCTGAGAATGAATCCAGGATTACTTGCCCCATGTAGGTCCTCTACTCTCAAGGCTGTGTAATTAAATTCTCTTTCTGTTCTGAATTCCTTTTCACATACCAACACAAATTCAGATGGAGAAGTAGAGTGCCTCCTTTACCTGGGATGAGCATTGTAAGTGCACAATTCCTTTTTAGGAACTAATTTCAGGTCCTCTTAAGTGATTTGCATTCTATTCCTGAAAATGGAGAAAGTTGAGTTGTATTCACAGCAGCATTGCAAAGACATGTATTGACATGATTCATTTTACACACAGTGGTATACTGTAGCGTAGATATATACATGACCTATAGTGGATCTCTCTTATACTAAATCCAGATGGTGTAGAATAAATTTCTTAAAAAACCTCTATTGCTTGGAATTTCAAACACAGAACTTCCTGTTAAAAACATCTGGAAATGTGTATGTATATGCATGTAGCATGTTTACAGAAGAAGAGATGATTAAAAGAACGTTATTAATCCAAATATGTTTGATTTCTTATTTAAACTCATCCTCAAGCTCACTTTATATTCTGCACACAACTGCCAGTAATTCCAGCCAAATAACAATTTAGGACATCTTCATCTGCTCAGAGCGTGGTGATGTTTGTGATAAGACATACCCTGTTTTCCTGTTTAACAGCCTGTTCTAATAGTGTGAACATGCACTGACCTTTCTGTGATAATCTTCACAACCTTCTTACCACTGGTGCAACCATTACTTGTTCCTTGTATCTGGTAGGTTGGGTATACAGCCAAGTTCCTGCTTGACTCAAAGCTCTATTTTTCTGTATTCAGCTGTGATAGCCCTACCCAGGAGATGGTGACAGTGCTGGTAAATGATCTCTGTCCTAAGCATTTTGAGGTTTGAAATAATTCGTTCTAATGGTGGCTTAACACAAGCTAGAGGATTCTTTTAAAAATAATTTTTGAGGAACCATGGAGTATATGTATGATTGAGGTATTTCAGCTTTTCTGCAGACATAAAGGCTGTCTTCTCTTAAACTGTGAAATTGGAAGATGCTGTTTGCCATTGCAATTAACTTCTCAAAACCTTTTAAAGTAAATTGACTTTAAAAGTATTTTCATCTTTGTCTTAGTAATATAGTAATAGAAAATAGGGCTGGAAGGTGGTCAGCCTAGCCACCCTGCTTCCTGAAGACAAGACTGACTATACCTCAACTGTTCCTGACAGATGTTTGGTAAGCCAGTTTTTAACAATGTCAGTGATTGAGATCCCATAACCGTCCTAGGTGCTAATGAGGAATTTCTAATTTTAGGTATTTTTATAGTTCAGACAATTGCATATCAACAATTAAAAAAGATGGCTTAAAAGGAAAAGCCTTTTGAAAATGGGATAAGGACTCTACTCTCAAAAATCTAATTCAAATCTTGAGATGAAAAATATTACATCTGTTGTTGTCACCATTAAAATATTTTCTAAGGCAAGCAGTTATTTCATTTTTTAGGCTTTAGATCACCCAGTTATGAGGAAACAATTCAGGTTCCTACTGGACAAAGCTGCAAGAAAAACACCAGGCTACTTTTAAGTGCAAGCTACAAAACAGAGCTTATGGAGTGTGCTCTGTCACATTGTTCTGAACGATTATTTTGCTCTTACGTCACCCCAGGGACCACAAGTTTCTTTAGGTGTGTAAGCAAAACAATCCAGCTTTTATTCATTGATACCTAGATGTGTGCATCTTCAACTGAGCAGCCCCTCACTTCTTTGTTATTAGTGAAGAAAGTTGGCTGGATTAGTAAGCCTCTGGTGAACATGGGAGAAGAACCAGTGCAGTTAAATACAACATCTAAACAAATATGTCTGAATTCACTGAATTATACTTCCCATAAAAGATAAATCATATCTTCTCAAAGGTGAAAGAAAATTTTATTCTAATACATAGAAGAAAGTTATATTTTTCAACATTATTATAGCATGAGCAACCGTGAATCATCTATACAATCTTAGGCTGTGACATTAGAATAAATACAGATGAGAAGAGAAAGAAAAGTCTTCCAAGGACCTGCGTAGTAGTGGGAACAATCAAATCTGTTTCTTGCTCTATACCTTCTGTGAACTTTTGCCTATAATCTTTTCCACCACAAGAGTTTGGTACATCCTAATTTTTAAGACTTCTAATCTATGATAGCAACAGGCTAGGATTTCAGGTTTTCATTTAGCTGGGAAGGGGAGTTGACTTGCCCTTAATTTTTTATTTTAGCTTTCCAGGTGGAATATCAAGCTCCTGCAGCAAAGCTGAATTTTCCCCTGTCTTTCAGTTGCATTTTTTTCTTGGAAGACAAAAGACACAAATTTTCCAGCCAGCTGCACTGAAAACTTTCTATATGAAAAAACCTGAAAAATATTTTTCAGAGCCATGTGCAACCAGGCACATAACCTGTGCTCCATTGAAGCTGTAATCACTTATGGAAAAACAAAACAAAACAAAACAAAAAACCCCAAACAAATCCTTTTGGGTCTCCTCCATTCTCTGGTTTTGTCTTTTTCCTGCATTTGCTGTTTAAAAATCACACCAGTCATTTTAAAGCCTAACAGCACATGAAAAGCAATGAAAGTCAATGGTGATGATTGCAGTAGATTCTGGACTTATATGAGAGAGAAAAACACTGAAATAATTTAGTTTCTAAGAGATAGCTGTGGTGGAGAGGTATGAAAGAGATGTACATAGTATCATTAACTCTTCGACTAGTAATTTCTGTTCAGATAAGTGGGGATTGAAGTTATGCACCATCACCAGTTTTGATGCGTTACTATTTTTTTCATAAAGCACCTATCTCTATAAAAAGGGCAGATATGATTATGAGAGAGTGTGGTGTGGGGGTTGTACCTCTGAAAGCCTGGACAGGGACAGAAGATATGACACTTTGTGAATTCTCTTTTTGTATCTGTTGTCAGCTTCCTCTTTCATGCTAGACAATGAGCTATGGGTATGACCCATGGAGAACAAAGTCAGAGAAATAGTAACTAGCAGCCAAGTCATCTGCTAACTCACGTGAAAATGCAAGCTGACTATTAGGGGCTGAACGTTTCAGCAAGAGGGGTACGTGCCCAACAACTCCATGAGAATACCAATGAGAAACATTTGCTCTTGATTACTAGGCAGATGTTAAGGGATTAATATGAAAGGGAAGATTTAATTAGGAACAATGTTTTGCAGAACAAGTTAGGACATAAGAATGGATGGAGAAGGAGAAAACAATTCACACTTAAGGTGTCAGTTTTATGTGTTTTTGAAGAACTGTACTATATGTCTATGATATTTAAATTGCGGAACTATGTAAGAGTTTGAAAAAATCAGAGAAATTAAAAATCAGGTTAAGAGAACAAATGCCACTTGAACAACTTCAGAGACATCATCACCAAGGTAAAATAAGGTCTAACCTGAGAAATTCCTTTTTGGAATTGTATTCTCTTTGTCATTGCAAAAAATACAAGAAAGAAATAATGGAACTTACACATGTATTTGTAGACAGTAAGATGAGTCTTTTTTAAAAACACCTCTCCTGAAGAAGGTATACCTTTATAACTGCCTAGTCCAGAAGATGATGAACACGTATCCACAAAAATAAGCTTTGTTTCTTATGTTCATTTAAAGTGGTAGCTCTTAGCGTCACTAATGCTAGCCACTCCGCAATGAACAGGCAATGTCAGTTGTTTCATTCACAGTAGGCACCATGTCCTTGGATTTTGTCACCTGGGCAACAGTGCGCATATTTCTGTTTCCAAGAGCACTTCAGAAAGCAGTCTCTGCTGTTGTTATAAAGGACTTCCTACTGGACTTTCCCCTGCTTCTGTGTTCCACCAACTCATGCTGGTTCCAGTAATTAATATTTTTGTATTTTCAGCATTATTTCACTCAACTTGAAACCATTTTTAGGAGGTGTAAGTCAGTGAATTTTGTGCTACGCCACTTTAAAGCTGGAACAAGGAACTACAGAGCTAGGTGTGCTGCCTTTTAAAAATTTTAGTGAGAAGTTCATGCTGGGGTATTGTATGTTATGAAAAGTCCTAGAGAAGCTGTCAGAAATGAAAACAATATGCTCTGATGGAAAGAAGCTTCTATAAAAAATACTGTACAGTTAAAACTGTCCAGTTCCAATAGCAGTTTCTGATGGTGCTTCTTAACTATCTTAAAGTAGACGTTTTGAATACAGAGGACCTCTGTAGCTCTTGTTATTTAGCATTCATGTTCTGATAACACCATAAAGCTACACTGAAGCTGTTTTAGGAGCTATTTAAACAAACACTTTGAATATGTAGATTCTCATAGAAAACCACAAAAAGATTCTCATTCTCTATTACATTTAAGAGAATGTTTCCATAAGAGTTTATTATCCGGATGATACTTTCAGGGTTTGAGGGTGAACTTTTCGTCTTAGCATAAATTTGCACCCTACGGCAAGGTACATTCAGTGTCTCCTTACCAGGCACTGAATTACGGCTTGAAGGATTCAGCAACTCATGCCTCTCTGCCCTCTTTGTGGCTGCTGCATGCAGCTAATTCCTCCTGGGAAAAGAAGCAGGCCATCAGTTTGTTTACCATCCAGTAAAGATACCTGGCAGTTTCCTTGCACAAAATGAGCTGCTCTCTTGTCAGGAAGATGTTTGATCCTCTCACAAGCTCTGCCATCTGTTGAATAAATATAGGCATGTGAAAGTTCAAAGCGTTACTGTGAGTAATAACAGGCAGTGGAAGAGTGTATAGTATTGACTGCTGGAATTAAGACACAAACAGTCTCCAATTATGCCAGAGTTACAATGCTGTTAGGAACAAGACAAACTCTTTAAAAAAGTCACCCCCTCAAATTTCTTTAAGGAAAAACAAAACATATAGATCAATATTTTCTGTTGGCTATCATACAGATTTCATACTTAACTGCCAGTTTAGCTCTGCCCACACAAAATTAATTCACAGTCTGTTTAATTTACTTCAGCACTCTGGATTGACCTAAAAAAAAATCCTTAAAAATGCAAAGTTAAAGAGACACTGAATTACAATGAATAAGGTGGCAATTTTCAGTTTGTTTCTAGTCCCAGACAGACTGTGAAAGCTCATGAGCTAACTTTTTGGTACTGATTAATGGGTTTGGTTTTGTTTCCATGTCAGTGTACAGAGAAAAAAACCCCATATTATTCTGCTCATAAGCAAAATCGTCTCTAGCCTTTCTTGTAAGCGTTTGCAAATATTCAAGTAGACTTTTTTTCATTGTTGGTATAAACTTATTCATTACTATTTCCAATAGTAAGTGGAACAAATAATTTTGAGCATAAATGTTGCATAAACATATCAGTGTTTAATATAGCTTATAAAGGAATTTTCAAAATACTCCTGTAAGATCATGTTACTATATTATAAGTGTTTGTTAGGCTAGGAAATGCCCATAACTTTGGAGCACTGATTCAGCAAGACATTTATACGCTTGCTTTCCATACTCTGAACTGAGAACCTGCATTGGAGATTTGCCATACTGGCTCAGAATCTGTCACCATTAAGCCATTATAAAATGTTTTGTTATTGTATTACAAGTAGTAATATAATAAGGTGAGATAACATTAAAATGAATATTTATTATACCACTCATAATTAATAACATGATATGTCAATGTGATTTTCAATGTCTTTGTGTTTTGTGGTTTTGCAGGAATATTCATAGTTTCAGGACAGGGTTCTTGCAGAGATGCGATGGCAGGATGGTCCCAGCCCTGGGAAAGATTACAATCTCATATTAGTCAAGAGGCAGCAGAAAGCAGGGGGAAGTTTATAACAAACAACGTGGGAAAGTAAAATAGGAGACAATTATTAGTTTAAGGTGGGGTCACAGACTACAAGTAGGATTTATCTGACAGCATAGAAACCTATATGAATGACACCTAAACAGTCTAGCTGATGGAATATTTTAAACAGTGTAGGACGACTTTCCTCACAAGTTTTAGCCATGTGTATTTACATATCTTCTAAATTAGTTGCCTATATGTCCTCTATTGTCAAGAGAGAGAGGTATCTCCAGAGGATGTTATTTCTACATTAAAAAAAGTGTGTAAGGTAGGAGTCCTGGATTGTTCTCAGCAGCTGCCTATCTCTTTCCAATGACTTAAGAAGAGCACAAAGGACTAATTAAGTTTAGATAAGTTGTAGACAGCTCAGGTTGCCTCAGCAGAATGCAATGCTTTACTTGCAGCTTATTTTAATGATCTGATGATTGAAATATCAGTGACTATTCTGTTCTCTGATTATTTCATTGTCAGAGCAAATGGAGATGTGATTCTTGCCCCCAGAGGTGTGCTTTAAGGAGTAACTGTGCCATAGTTCACACATATGCCCTTCCGATAAACAGATATGAGTTGTGAGCTGTGGATCTTTATCAGTTATTTGCTAATAGATGAGGATTAGCAGAGAATAAGGAGAACGGCTGATACATTCTAGCAAGAAGAAAGACGTTACTACAGTATAAATCCAGAACAAGTGATTGCTTTAGCTCGATACAAATTTATAAACTATATCCTCCAAGGTATTCAACACAAATATATATCTGCAGGCACCAGAAATCCTTGTAAATCATCTGAGTTCTGTCAATATTCAAAGTACACAAACTCATGAGGAGTTTGTGATCCCAATTTCAACATTAGTTTGCTGAATGACTTCGGCTAGTCACTCCCCACTGCACGTTCCTTATTTTCCCACCTGTATGGAGGAACTAGGAGTCATTACTTCTGTAACATGCCTTAAGATCTTCAGCTAAAAAGAGCTTTTTAAAAGATGAGTAATTATGATGTTACTGGCTCAAAATACTAACCTGCTCATTTTCTGCTAATACAGGCGACATGTTCTCAAACTTCAGAGCTAAACAGTTCAGCTCATGTACCACTATGTAAGACAAACACCAAAACCAAATATAAAATATAAGATTTTGCTGCTCTAATGTCACCAGAGTGTTAGGGTGATGCCCATATTCTTGGTTCAGGCATAAAATATTGAGAGCTGTTGATTTTTAACAGCATTTGGTTGGTTGGGAATTTTTTTTCTCTTTCCCAGAGGAAAAAGCTAATGGGCCTTAAAGCAAATTTTATTCCTCTGTGGCCTGACTCTATTATTTTTCTCTTGACTAAATTTTATTTGTCTGCTGATGGGACACACTTTAAAAATGATTATGATGTTGATATTCTTGCAGTAAAATCTAGCATACTGTTAACACATGACAAAAGGAGATAAAGAGCAGGGAAAACAAGGTTAGTGTGAAGTCAAAAATTATGTAATATTAAGCTATGTTGTTGCTTTCTCTGGCAATATTTTTTTCTTGTTCATATGTCAACATAGATGACTGTCCATATACTTTTATGGCCCAGATTGTTCAAAATGGCTTCCTGGTTTGTGGCTGTTATTTTTGAATCTGTACTTCATTATTCCCAATATTTGCATATGCAATTCACTTAGGTAGTTATAGTGACCCCAGGGAAATGTCCAGTGAACATTCACTGTGACTGAGTTTGAATGAGTAATGAAATGCTAATGGAAAAATGTTGGCCCACCTGATAGCAACTGAACTTTGCTCACCATAAAACAGGCTGGATCAAAGGTCTCCATAAAAAATTCGTTCCTATACCATAATTAGAACACATTAAGATTTGACTGTAATTTTACATAGGTAATACAAGTAAGTCTCCTAAAACTGCTCCCTTCAAATTTTATCGTTTGATTCCTATTCATAGGGAATGAGGGTGGTGTACAAACCACTGGGTTTCCTTCTCCTTTTAACTGTAGCACTCTAGAAGGGGAACTGTAGTGCCACCCTTCCTTTTTCCTATTTCTTCAAGATTTGTGAGCTGATAATAATTAAAAATTATTATATTAAAATTTGGATTATACAGAGAGGATGGAATCTATTAAATTCCCAAGTGAATTTCTTACTGAAATAGCAATGATGGTCAGGCACTGCCTATTTCATAATTGTCACTGGTATACTATTCGGACTTTTGTATTGCTTTTTAAAAAAAATAAAGATGGCTATGTCTACACACTCTTTTACAGCCAGACTACTGGTTCATACATGTGGGTTTGCTCTTCTCCCATTCTAAGCTTGCCAGCGTCATACCTGGTACTGTACCGTTGCATTATTTGAGAACTGTGGCCAAGATAGTAAGTCCTACTGTACGGCTTGTCTCATAGGCTTGAGTGCACCAGTATGACACCATGGCTGCCATCTTCACGTCTCCTGAGTGTTCCATTCCAAGAACAGAAACAAAAAAATTCCCTTCACACCAACAAAAAGTACCCTTCAGCAAGCATGACATGAAGGAGGTGTGTGTTACAGCTGCCCTTACCTCACCCCACTGTGTCCCCCAGAGCCTGTGGCTAGGGATGCCAATCCTCCCACTTTGGTGGTAAGTACTGAGAGGGTGACTATTGAAATATTGTTGTTTAGTACTGGTAGGAAAAAGACTTGGAACAGCACAGCATGAGATCAAAAACTTTTCAGGATGATTACAAAGACACAAGAAAGGGAATACCTCTTTCTCTGAAGGGAAATTAGCTGATATACAAACAAAATGAAGCACAAGGGAATTTGCTGCATGTGCCAACTATAGGCATAAGACGTATTGCAAAGGCACAGGTGAGCACAGGTTGGGGAGGAATTTGGAGGAGAGGCTTTAGTTTCAGGCATGCCAGACTCCTTTGCTATGTGGACTCTCTCAGAGGCCAGAAAGGAGAGGGGCAGTAATGGTAAAGGCAGCTCTAAAACCCCCAGGGTCAGTCAGACCTGCCATGAAAGAAGTTCAAAGAATATTTGCTTCTCAGTAGCTCTTACTTGTCCTTGCCATATGTTACTTACTTAGGTTGTATTTTCTTTAACTATCTAAGTAGTAGCTTAATGAGTATCTGAAAGCACTGGAGTTGTTGGGAGGAAGGAGCTTGGCATTGCTAAGTTCTTCCCTTTCTCCTCTCCTGACTCATGGGATCTGAAACTACTAAGCCACTCTGCCCTCTGCAGAGACACCTCCAGCAGCTTTGGCCAAGGCATGATTCAATAGTTAAATTACAGAAGAGACTAGCTAAGAGGATCGCTGAGCTCCAGTAACACAATGGACTTTCAGCCCACTGGAAGGAATTCAGTTGTGCTTGGTCAATGCAAAGCATTCAGAGAATCACTTTAAAGTACTGTGCCTCAGTGGCACGAGGCAGAGTTTAAAAAAATATTGTCCTACCCAATACTTATTCTTAGGCTAAAAGTGTGATTTTTTCTGGTGAACATTATTTAAAAAAAGACAATTATGTCAATATTTTTTTCCTGGCAACTAGGTGCAAAAAGACAAGCTTCATTCCCAGACCTCCAGGTGATGAATGAATGGTATTTCTGTTTCCATATTATTCAATGTTTTTTCTACAAAAACTGTCAGAGATGTGTTAGCATGTCATCCTGATGTCTTTTTCAGAAAGGAGTCAGTGGTCCAAACTTATCCTGAACCTTATAATATCATATTCAACATATAACGTCTACCATAGAGGTTCAGTGAGTGACTCTTTGTGGTGATTTTTATGAGTCATTTTTCTTCATACGGAGAGTTAAACTGGCTGCAGCAGCTAAGCAGGTAATCCAATGATCTGCATGAGGTATTTTTATTACTCACAAAACTCAGGAAATACAAGACCAAAACCAAGCTACAGCTGTTTTTGACTAAGTGTAATTCAGGCATTGCATTACAATAATGTAGTCTGTTTTACAAGAGTAACATTTCAATCCTCCACTAAAAGTGTGCATTTCTACTGTACAAAAGACATTTGCCCCTGACTACCAGGGATAGCACATTTTCTTCTAAGGTAGTCTATTGCTTTTTAGTACAAAGAAGTATCAGGCTCAGTTTTTCTCTTCCATGTGCTCTAGACTTTGTGTTTTTCTTCTATAGTATACTTAATAATATAAAAGACCTCATTACACTGAGGTAAGGATACCCTTAACATAGGATTCCTTATGCTCTACCTATGTTTTTCTGAACTCATTTCATTAATTTACTCCTTAAACTACCTGTAAACAGTTCTGCTTATATCCTACAAATAGTTGTAGATGTTTAAGATATCGTTAGTCACCATCTGATCAAGTTACATTTGGAGTCATTCCAGTGAATTTAGATTGTTAGGGCCTTGCCCAAATATGTTCTGATTTGTCAATGTACTTCTGACTGCTGATGTGTTCAGAAGTGTACATAATATCCTTGCTAGTAATTTTTAGCCATCTGTAGTCTTCTTTGAGCTCTCTGTAAAAGCATGCTAAACAGCCTCCTGTTAAGTCACCAAATAGACACTCATTTGACTATCTGATAGAGAGTGGTTTTTTTTGTTTTTTTTTTTTATCAAAACTAGATTAGTTTGCACTTTCCTAGTATGGTAGGATTGTTGATAAAGGATGTGCAGTCAGTTAGTGGAAATAATTACTTTTCAAGAATTAATATTCTTTCATCTTACTCAGACAGTTGTTAAAGACTTCAGTTGTAGCAGGTCAAACAATAATTTTAGCATCTCCCAGTTGTCTGCCTCCTCCCTGTGTGAAATGTTGATATATCATTATTTTAATTTACGGATTTTCAGACTCTATAGTCAGTGATCAAATCAGATTATATTAACTTTTCAATTATAATTTTATGCAAGCATTTTATTAACTCAAGCTGCATCTGGAACTCTTCGTAGTAAGTGAGATGTGACTTGAAGTTTCCTGATAATATGGAAGATGCATGACAATATTATTTGATCTACCACAGCAGAACAACACAGAACACAAATGATACAGCACTCTTTAGACATTAACCGTATAATGACAACTTTTACAACAGGACTCCTGCCTTTCCATTTTTAGATTGCCTTTGTAGCTTTGAGGATGATGCAGTTAAGGGATCTTTCAGAAAGTAGTTACTCCATTAATGGTAAAAGAATCAATTTTTTCTATCTCTAGTTTTTACACTGAAATGTGGACTGATGTAATCTGAATAGGGATCAAAAAATGACAAGTCTTTAGGTCCTTCAGGAGAGGATGAATTCACACAATGAAAGACAGCTTCATACATATTCTGTGGTGGATTCATTTGTTATCTGCAATAATAATTTTGAATATTTTTGCTAATCAGACCAATTTTTTCCATCCTATATCCTCCTAGAAGATAATTCCAGAATAACAGTTACAGAGTTCTCCACCAGCATAGACAGGAGAGAACAAATTCTTACTGTTAAAATTTCTAAAAGCTCAAAAACTTGAGTTCTTTCAATTTTGAGCTTAATTTTTCTCATCTGTATCTTACTGCATATTGCACTGTGTAAGACAGGTGGTGTGAGATGTAATTGCTATTTGTAAGCAATGTTGTGATCCTCATATAACAGCAGGAGTAATTGCTACTATATGCAATAGCAGTCCAGAATGACTGATGAATTAATGTCTTTTTATCCACTTCTCTAGCCAGCTGAATTATCCGTGTTTTGTGTTTCTAAGCCAGGAAGTGAGAGAAGAATCTGACCTTCCTTCTGCTTTAGAAAGAATTTTAAAAATTGGAAATTAATGTTCTCAAAGTGTAATGCTACCTGAAGTTTTTTTGCTTCTAAGCTACACGAAATGCATGGTCTGTTGCCTAACATCCGATTACAAAATGTGGTTATCTGTTAACACCTATCTACATACAAACCATATTAAGTTTAACCTAGTTTTGTCTCTGGGACAAAGGACAAATTATATAAAGCACACTGTTGTGTAACCATTATGTTCTCTAAAAGCTGCCAGTCTCCCATACAGGCTTTACAGCTATGAAGAATGTAATGCAATACTTTCTCTGGAAGAGTAATAGCACTAAGCACCCTTGATCTTCCTAATTTTCAAATGTGTATGACAAAACCACAGATATAAAATTGGTACATCATCATAAGAGAGGTGTGTAGACACACTCTCCAAATTTTTAATATATTTTATATATGTATATAGCAGTTTTATCAGGAGACTTTTGTGTTTGGCCAAAATATGTTTTCCTTACACCTCCAGCTAAGGAAAACCTCTCTGCCCTTATTTAAAAAAATAAAGAGAAAGAGAGTGAGAGATAAATGTCCTGCCTTCTAGCTGAGAGAAAACTTTTCAGGCATAAAATCCAGTCTTGAAAACCAGAATGTAAATAGAAAAGAACCTGAAATCTATTAGTTTTAAAAAATTTCATCCTTTAAAATCATGCTTCAGGAACCCATCCTTACCTGCAGTGATTTAGGAGCCTGACTCACAGTACAGGATTCATAAACTGATGGTAGGGTATTATAGACAGAACAGAATAAACATACTTGATTTTTTGTAGCTGAATAACACAGAGCAAACATTAAGTAGTCCATCTAGTAAAGGACAAAAATGTCTGAAAGTTAGCACCAGTCTACAACTGTTTGGGTCTGGACTAGCGTTAAGACTTTCTGCTATTTCCTGAAAATCCTTCGCAATGCAGTGTATGGGAAGTTAGGGGGATTAGTATCCCAAACCACTCAAGAACCTGAACAAGGTACTGACTGGATGTGAGCGACAGAAATGTTGAAGAGGTCTCACGGCCTCTATGGAGTTTAAATAATCCATCCCAGGGTGCAAGAAAGTGCTGCTGCCATATGCTTGCAATAGTGGGTCATAATCTTTCTTTCAAGGAAATGAGCAGCCAGAATTTCAGCAGTGGAAAATTTTTTCCATCCAAATTCCCTTTGAGTTCCTTTGGCAATAAAATGCCTGAAGAAAGTTTCACATATGATGAAATACATACACCCATAATTTAAGATTATTACACAGTTCAGAGAGCTGTTAAAATGGTTACTTATGATGGTTTGGTGAAATATTAAATGTGGCCCATTTCCTGCAGAAAAGAAGGAACCTAATTCTAAGACAAACTGCAAAATGTAAATAAGCAGCAACTGAGGCATTTGTTTACTCCTTATCCTATCCTCTTTCTCTTTTCTCTCTTCACCATTTTTCTAAATCACATTAATTTCTTCAGATGTCACAATGCTTTTAATCATATACATTCCATTACTTGTACATTCTTTCATAAATCAATGTACATCTTGTCTTACATAATGATGGATCTCAGGGAATTCGTTGGAATTCTGTGTGTTTCCAGACTCATTCTGTCCCTTTGCAAGTATCTGGGTTTTGTTTTGTTTTGTTTTTGATACAGAAGTATGGCATTTCAACACAAGAGAAAATAATGTTAAAATACTTGTGTACCCTCCATAAAGTAAGGGTATCCACAGAATTTTTAAAAACAATTGGTTTAGGGAAATTATCCAATTTTTGATTAGTAGTTTAATTTGCTGGTTTAGACCTCAGTCTCACAAGCTATACGTATTATTTTCACCCTATTAAGTAAAGCATATGCATAAATAAGAGGCAATAACTAACTTGAGATCAATTTAACTAGAATAATTCCATAAGATAGGCAGAAAAATATAATTTACTAAAGTATAGGTAAAAATAATATCTAACTGTAATGATAGGGTCAAATTTGTTGTCTTAGCATTGTTTCCCATGTACTTTTATCTGGTGGGGTTTTTTTGCATAGAATAAAAGGCTAGTTTAGGTCAGAAGGGACCTCCGGATGTCATCTAACCTAAGCCCCTTTTCAAAGCAGGTCTAATTAAAACCTGCTTGCTCAGGGCCATGTCCAGATGAGTCCTGAACACCTCCAAGTATAAAGATTTCACAGCCTCTCTGGGCAACCTCTTCAGGTGTTTAACCCCTCTTATGATAATTTTTTTTCCATAGATCTAATTGAAATTTTCCCAAGTTGTGTCTGTTGCCTCTTGTCATGTCACTGTGCACTGTGAAGAAGAGTGTGCTCTGTGTTCCCTACATCCTTGCATTAGGCATTTTGCAGACAGCCATGAGATCTCCCCTTAGTCTTCACTTCTGAAGACTGAACAGACCCATTTCTCCTCTCCTCGGAAGGCCTCAGTCCCCTAACCATTTTGTGGCTCTCCACTGGTCTTGCTCCAAAATGCTGATGTTATTCCTGTCCAGGCTCAAGATTGAACAGTCACTTGTCAGTCACTTCTCCTTTAATAACATTGTTTTTCCTCTGCTGCTGATCCCTGTGCCACTGGATGCTTTGTGCCACCTTTCTTCCATGTAAGCTGTTCAAACACTGAACACAGAAATGTTCCCTGCACCTCTATTACACTTTCCTATGAGTTTCTCCATTCAGAAAATAGTTTTTCTAAAAGAAGTGGCAATGCTTGACTTCTGCACCGGTGGAAGGCTTTTCTGTGCTGCAGAGTCCCTTCCCCATCACCTCCTTCACTGAACCTGGAATGCCTTTAGGGTCAGATGTAGAAATTCCAAAATGAAAATTTAATAGGAAATTCAGTCAGATTTTCTCTAATTGTAGAACTCTTGCTCAGCCCAGGGGAGATGAAACTCATCATAACTCAAGTAGCTAGAAACAGGGGGTGCTTTTTGTGAAAACACCACATGGTAATGGGATAATAACCACGCCTGTAAATCCCACAATAAGCTCCATCTGTTGCCAGGCTGACACTCCTGGGCTTCCGGTACCTTCTTTCCGTTGTGTCCACATTAGACAGGTTTCTTGACTGTGTTTTCATAAAGAATTGAACTAAATTTCTTTTTATTCATTTTTTTTTTTCTGCCTGTCATCTACATACTGCTATTCTTCTACTCATCAGGGGATCATAAAGCCATAACCTCCTATCTTATTAACAATAGGCCTAGTAATTAGTTAATATAGAACACTGACAGGCATCATTACACAACAAAAGAGTTCACATTTTAATCCCTTAACACATCATTTATCTTACTCATTTACAAATCCACATTTCACAACCTAACTTACACATTCTTTTATCAGTGAGTTATTTCTTTGAGCATTAACTTTTTGGTTATTCACTAAAACAGATACCTGGCATTTAATAAGCGCTACATATCCTTATCAACATCCATAACAGGTCTGATGATATAGCCTTTTACTAGGATAAAGGGCTCTACTCTTGCCAGACTGCATTTGGGATGGGAAATTTAGTCCATTAATCAAGCATCTATAGTAGCAGCACTGACAGTACCAGAGCAGACAGAGGATAAACATCCTATTGACTCTCTCAATTATTTCAGAACAGGAATAGGTCAGCACAATAAGGTCTCTGAAATTACTTTTCCCTTTTGTTGCATTTCTCCCATTTTTCACCACCTTTGAATAGTTGTCCCAAATAATGCATAAAAAGCTGTTCCAGATCTTGTACTGGAATGAATGAGACAAGTAGGAACTCGAGGAATTCAAGGTCAAGCCCAAGGCAAAGATTAAAGCAGAAGCTTTGTTTTTCATTTACATTTTAGCTCCACCTCAACTGAATCAGATGGAGCAACCAAGGCAATGAGCTACTTTACAGATTAATAGTCAGAAAGAATCTGGATCACTCTGATGTGAGGGCAAATTTTTCCACACTTGATTCAACACAGAATATATTTGTGGAAAGAAGCTGACCCAATGCTTACTTTTAAGGACTGAAGAAAAAAAAGAATTTTTTTCAAAGCGTGACATTAACCCTTTAGCTTTATATTATGCGAACTGAAAGACATAATGAAGCATATATTGCATGGCACTGTGGTTTGTAGCTAAATTCTGAAATTTCTGAAATTTCTTCTAGCACAGACTGATGTCACCCACCATTGCATGAAAATGCAAAGGCTTGAGAATTTTGGGTGAAATTTTTGCTGCTTGCTACCTTGACAGCTAAAAATTTCAGTCTCTACTTTAGTCTGGAGCTCAGTAGAACAAAGTAATCCGTTCTTTCCCTGCACACAGATCCTACACACACTCAGCTTCTGTACCTACTGGCCTCAAGCATTCTTTCCTAATGTTCCCTTATAAAAAGACACATACTCACATACCTGCAGAGCGTAACTGAGGAGAGTATGATATGCACAATCTTTTCCTTTGTGCCTTGCCCTCTATAATGTTGTACCAGATTTACCAGCCCTGCCAAAGCCAAGTTCTGACCTGCTTTTAATTTAGGTTAGGCTATCAGGACTGCCCAGGACTCATCCTTGTAAACAGAAGTAATCAAAGTAAGGTAGCACTAAAGCTATGTATCATTACCATCACCCAGGCTTTGTGTCTGGGCTTGAGTCAGGCCACAGGAAAAGAAACCAATAGGCTTGTGGTTCTTGTTTCTGAGTAGATTTGAGATATTGAGCGTCTGGTTATATTTTTGCAAAGGTATTTTGGTTTGGAGAAGCTTTCAGTAATTCTGATTAACAAAGAGAGCTCCAAGAAAAAAACTAGGCCAGTAAAACCTATAATACTTTAAATGCAATTCACCATGACCAGCCGTATGATTTACACTATTAACCGCACCTTCCATCGTTCCAAGAACATGCAATCTAAATTTGTCAGCACTGGGCAAAAATAGTGCTTAGCAATAGCCAAGTCATTGGGTACGGAAATATTGGCAAAGTTAGAAGAGCACATCCCATTCTAACATCTTGAGTAAATATATCTGTTGGTAAGAAAGCATATAATTTTAACTAAGGATTATGTATATATTGTAGAGATATGACTTTAAATTAATTCTGTGTAATCCAATTCTTCTTTCGTTATGGGTAGGATGCCAAAAAAGGCTTATTAATTCCAGAGGGTGGATCCAAGATTTCTTCGTGTTCATTCCTAATATTGGTGGACACAGGGATGCTAAAAGCAAGCTAATAATGAACAGAGTCATCTAAAAGCCCATACCGACATAGGCCAGCATCAGCACTTGCTGAGTTCTAATACAGTCCATGGATGAAAGCCTCTTTAATCTTACAGTTCTAATGAGAAACTGTATGAAAGGATAAATCACACAGGAGAATATTCAACTAGGATCAAATCTTCAGTTCCAGGAAAGATTCAGAATACCTCCACATGGTCTTAGACATAAAAAATATGTAGCACAAAGTAATTTTTAATTATGAATGTTCTTTCAGAAATTGCCAAAACAATATTTGAGACAAAACCAGTGTATAGATATGAATAATTAGTAATTTCAGAGCATACAGTGTTCTTTATTCTTTCTTTTTGCAATCAGTAGCAGGCACTGTTGCATTCACTCGCTCTTTGTTTTGCCAATGAGTCACTGGATAGCTATCTGCATTCCTATTGCTGGGTCACTGCTTGCACAGTGGTAGAAACTGTACTTACATTGTGATGGACGTTTTGTACAGGTATAAGATTCCACTTCCTGGGCAACCTTTATGTATATATTGAAATGATAAGAAAGTTTACAGTCTATGTAATCTTAGTCTCTTGGAATCTCTCTCACATACAGATTTTTAAGTACACTTAGTTTAATTTAAGAATGAACCACTTATTCTCACACACTGCATGACTTTAAACTCCTTCTACATTTCTATTGAGCCTAATATGATGTGCTTGACTAAAATGTGCATTCTGAAAGGAATCCAACCAGAGTTCAAGATCTCACAGCTTCTCCAAATATGTTGTTTCATTAATTAAGCAATCTCTCTGTTGGAAAAGTGTGCTTCATTTCCACTTTTAATTCCTCAGGCTGCTCACCTTTTGCCCTTGCTAAGCATGACGGTACAAAGGTAAAAGGAGAAATAATAACTCTTAAAGATAGTATCAGCATTGCCAGAGTGCAGAAGGGAATTGTAGCTAGAGAAGAATTTGTGAGGAATAGCGATTATTAGTCAGACCATGAAATTTAGGTTGCTTTTCTTATTTTATCCACCAAATTCTCAGGTAGACATGAGAACACTATTTAACCATTTTTTTGGTTTGCTTTTAACACTTGAAGATAATTCCCTTCCTATAAAAAAATAGCAAGTATTTCTGAGTTCTTCATGTAAATAATGCAACAAATGCCAGCATTTAATTCCCTGTTTGGGACTGTAAGCAAACTGGAAGATTACTGCACATATCATTTTCTCTGGGGCATGTGGCAGTTTTAAATGTGTCCTTTCACAGATAAGATACTAAAGAACTGTTTCATATAATGATTTATCGATAAAGAAATTATCACATGGTGTCAATTTGCCACTTTTGTTCATTTTGATAATCTAAGCAGCTTTGTTTGTTAAACTAAACTAGGTAAGGAATTGAGACAGAAGTGGAGAAAAGTGATCAACTCACACAACATAGCTATGATACAGCTGCAAGACTTCTAAAATCCCTGGTCAAGGTTTTAATATACTCTGCTTTTTTATACAGATAAAATTAATGCACAGTTCTGGCACAACTGGGATCAGAAGTAGCACAATTGGCTGCATTACCGATATGATCACTCTTCAGTGTAATATTTTTTCAATTGAATTGTGAACTGAGACCTTATTGGATTAACAAAACAAGTTCCTGGAAGTGGTGATGAAGCATCATGTTGTAGTTGTGTCTGCAAAACCTTGAATTATCCAGTAAATGAACACATTTATTTCTGAAAATAATGATTGGCTGCCTTTTATAGGGAATATTTGACTGCTGCTTTCTTCAGTGTTTGCTTTGCAAAGACATGCAGAACATGACCTAAAGATCCAAGGAGGAAGTTAAATTAATAACATTTTTAAATGGTTTCTGATTTTCATTTCTCAAACAAAAAATCAAGTTGCTTGTTCTTTGAACTTCCATCAATTGTCAATGTTTTACTAAGAGTTTTCCAGGACAGTCAAAAAGGAAACTGGACCAGAACAATGGGTAACGTAAGCATTTATCTCCACTACCGTGCATGCTGATAAGTAAAAGCCAAGTGACTGTTCTCTCTCATCTTTTTAATTTTCTGTTTATT
This sequence comes from Pelecanoides urinatrix, assembly GCA_013400755.1. Taxonomy (NCBI): domain Eukaryota; kingdom Metazoa; phylum Chordata; class Aves; order Procellariiformes; family Procellariidae; genus Pelecanoides; species Pelecanoides urinatrix. Next base: position 34,393 of record VZTQ01009602.1, on the reverse strand, counting down.
ACCTCCTGAAGTAATTTGCTCCATTTAACACAGAAAATTAGATATTTTGATCTGCAAATTTCCCCTTGTTCTCATCTTATTATCCCATCTGCTTATTCTTTGTCCTGTACAGAAGCAGCAAATGCATTTTTAATTGGTAACAATTTTCTTTTAGATATTTTGTGTCTTTATGTTCAAATTTTTCCCTGTCAAGGTGGCAATGGAAATTTTCTTACACAAAAGATAGTATAACTTCTTCCCATAGAGACCACCTCGTAAGTTCAAAAGATTCATAAGTGAACAGACAAAGTATTTGGACACTTGCTTGCTTTAACTGAACCAGAATACAGTTGTCTTCATTTTTTAATGAGTTTTGACATCTCATAATAGCCCTAGGTGCCTTAAATTTTAGATTTACAGTGTCAGATATCATTAACGGACTTGGCTCTCAGAAAGTGGATATGCAGCATAACCTGGATAGAGGCCCCTGCAATGCCACCCAGGCAGTGGTTATGCTGAAATTCCGCTGGTGAAGGGTAGGAAAACATTTCTGCACATCCCAGAGGGGCCTTGGCCTCTCAGGCGTGCTCAGACCATACTTGCTTGGACAGCCTCAAGCTTGGTTTAAAATACACCTGGGTGCCCACTGTCTTTTGGGTGTAATAGCCCAGGGGAAATCTAATACGCCCATCTTCAGCATGTATGTGCCTAACGCATGCAGGCTTGATGGGAGGGGCAAATTTCAGTCCTCTTAAAATAAACTTAAGTTCATCATCTCAACTCTGAGATATTAAAAATGTCTGCCCATTTTTTTTGAAATCTATGTCAAAGAAACAAAAAATGCAGTTGTATCTCTAGATCTTTCTTTCTACTAAATGTATAGTTGATGCCATTTTGAAACTAAGATAATTACTGTTGCTATGTAAACTATTGCTAAAATCTGATTAATTTTATAGGAGTCTTGTGTCTGTGACCATACAGTCCTGAAGCAAATGTGGTGTGACAAAGAGCTGCTTCTGTCCTCTGTTGGGGCAGTCAGTGACTCTAATATGTCTTAACCAAGTCCAGTGCATAGAAAATATGAGAGATGGTGTTTGGGCATGCAAGGTTCATATTTACAGCATCAGTACCAGGATTTCTGAACACCAATTGTTTTCAAAAAGGAGTGAGGATTGTCTAAATGAACCTGTAAGTGCTGCCTAAATCAAAACCACTCTTAGAATATAAAACTACATAACACAGCAGCATTGGATTGGTATTTGCCACATCAAGCAGCGGAACAAAATTGTTAACAGTTCCTCAAAATTTGTTTGTTGTGTACATCTGAAGTAATTATGATTATGTAAAGCCTAAGCAGAGCTGACAACATAGTACACATTGGGAGCATTTTATGCTTTCAGCTCTAAAAATATTAGGAACACTTCAAATGGTGGCTTTTCATGCTGTATGGCTCTGCTCCACAGCAAAAGAGGATATATAAGTTTGCAGATCCAAAGGCAGAAATTCTCAGGACATCCTGTCACCCAACAGAGTTGGATGCTGCTTTCTCTGATTCACGGTCACTAAAGAAGGTTAAAGAGTGATTCATTAAGATGATGAAGGAATGCCACCATTTCTGTAGATTAAGCTGCTCTGAGGTCCCCTGAGGGCTACCTTTTAAAACAGCTGTGACCACGTTACACAAAGGCTGGCCATAGGACACTTCTCCACAGAAAAGAAACGCAAATAAGGGTTTCATTAGAAAGCCATAAGCTTATCACAGGCAAATCCAACTAAGTTAATGAAACAGCAGGCCATTTAAAACTAATTTATATTTATAAGGTCCTTGAGGGGATACATATTTGGTATACATCATAATTGTGACACTGGCCAAATATTTGTGGGGAACTCTTTCTAGTTTTGAGAGTCACCTTGAAACACCCAAATGGTGTTTCAGGAATGCATATTCACTCCATATGTGCAAATAAAGAATGAAGGACCTCAGGATATGCACGCAAAAAATGGTGATGCCCCAAGTCAGCCTCTACTTTTGAAGATGTTGATATACATGATTGCTAAGTTTGCTTGGGGCCCCTAGTCTTTCTCATGTTGACCTGCATTTCACTCCATGATTAAAAAAAAGAACACACAAAACACAGCCCCTGCTACTTTTGCCAGAAGTATATCTAAAATAATAAAGTGATGGCCAGAGTACAGTTTTAAGCAGTCTCCCACATTGTTAAGACTCATTAATTGTTAGTCTTCTGCCTGGCACAAAGCTTGTGCTAAGACTTTCCCAGACATACTTGAGTGTGGTTCAGGGCATAGCACAGGCCACATACTGTTCACAATATGCAGTGTAGGTGAAGGCAAGAGAAAAGACTTTACCTGTACAGATGTGAGAAATGCCATCTTATTTTGACTGATGGAATAGCCCTTCATCTGTTTTATTTACCCAACCACTGAGGGCAGGTCTACATGAAGGTCCTTGCATGAAGACCTGAGCTTACAGTGCTCACACAGCAGACTGGCCATAAACCACCTGGACATTAGATGTCTTCTGTTAGTGTGGTGCCCTCTTGAGCTAATAAGTCCTGTTAAAAAGCTGTAAGAGTGACAAAGATAGTCCTCAAAGAAATAACCTTAGGCTTTTAAAATACAACTTTCCATACCTCAAATGTGAGATGTAGCAATGGTGCAAAAAACAGGTTAAGCAAAGAGAACCTGAAGGAACCAGCCCCACCTTATTCTTTAGCTACAGAATGAGCAATAGCTGAACCAAAGCAAACAGATTGTGCTTGCCCCATCTTGCTGTAATACAGATTGTACTATGCAAATTATCTTTAGGCCCACACACAGATACACTAGTAAAAATACAGGAATTATCAACTAGGACAATCTAATTTACTGTTATTGAATTAGCTTAAAACTTTCACAACTTTTAAAGAGTTTCTCAGCTGTGAAGTGATGTTGGAATATAAAATAATATCTGATGGTCTATGGTCTGTGCAGAACATCAAACAAGCCCAGCATTCTTACAACATTTTGTTTAATATATTTAATAATTTTCTAATACAAAAGCCTTGTTACTTTTACTCAGATTTACTATTCCACTTCCAAATTTGCTTTTGAAGAGCTTTGCATTTTAAAGGTTACATGTATGAGAAAGTTAGAAACTTACGGATTTCTTAGTTGTTTGAATCTGTATATTTTATCTTACTAACTAATACGGTAGTCTGTGAATTCCCTGTAATATCTTAGTTTTAAAAAATTAGTTTAGTCATGGCAGGTCTACTACATCCTTGTAGACTCACTGAGACATTTTTAGCTTCCCCTGTAAATTCACTCACACTAACTATCCTCTGTGCACTTGTTGGGGCATATTTGACCATCATTAACTCTGACTGCGAGTTTTACGCCACTGTATCGTCCACTATCCATACATCCCTGGAACACGGATTTGGGTGCACACAAGGGAACAGGTGCAGCTAGGCAGGGAGTGGTAAGGTGGGTGGAAGGTATTGCCTCATCATTCCCCACATGATACAAAGCCCACATGGCATGTCGGAAATGATGTAATTGTGGGTGTGTGTAACTTGCTATGGGTTTACTCCATCATTAAACTAGTACTTAGGTGCCCAAATTGCAATTTAGGCATCTAGATTCAAGAGAGTGATCCAAAAAACCCCACCTAATCTGTTTAAGTGCCTGAGATTGCAAAGGTACTATTTTGGATCTTATCCTAAATTACTACCTTCCAGATTGAAGGGAAAGTGCAGAGAAAGCTGTGCAGCACCTCAGAGAGATACCTCAGAGGTAATGCCTAATGCCTTATGCCCAAGTCATAAACCAGGACACACAAATCAGAAATGGATGATTTGTCTTTCTCTTTCACGGTCATAGCCTCCTTCTCTGACACCCATTTTCTGGCAGAAAGTTTGAGAGACATTTTTCTCTCACATTTGCCTTAAATATTCCTCTCTAAGTTTTTTTCCAGTGCATGAATGAACTTCCTCTAATTTCTACAGATCTTTCTACATCTGGAGGATGAGGAGCTAAATGCCTTCTTTCTGGTGTTGGCTTAGTGGGTATTACAAACCATTTATCCCATCGTCAGGCGATCATCATAAAATAAATACCCTTTTGTGAGGGAAAAAATATCAGTAACTACATCAAAATACATAGAACCCAAATGAAAACATAGCTCTGGACCACTCTGCAGTTAAAAAAGTTGATGGAAAGATAATGATGTGGGAGAGGAATGTTTCTTTGTAGAAGTAGATTTGATGGAATAAATTCAATAACCTAAAATTAGGACATAGCTCCAGCTGGAGGAGAAAGAAGAAGAAAATTATATTAAAGATAAAATTAATGTGTGGAGACTATTCAAAGGCACTGAGTTTCTGCAGGATTATTTTTTCATAGCACAGGAAAGAGAAATTGTCAATGGATCTAGCATAAATGGAGAACTGGGAATGGAAACTATCACAGAGGGATTCTGGATACATGAAAAAGGAGCAGGTTATTCCTGGATCTCATGATGAAAAATGAGGGAGAAGTACTCAAACTTTATAACTAGGAAACTACAGCAACATGGGTTGGGTTGTTTTGAGGAGCAGTTAGGTCAGATGGCAAATTCAGAGGCAAGAAAGAAGGGAAATGATCTATCTAGTGCAGCAGACCTTGGATTCGAGTCTGGGGAGTACATATGAAAAGTGACTAGACTTCAGTGACAATTGTATCTTTGTGTGTTTAACTGTAGTGATCTTTTTGCTATTTGACACGACAAACTAATACATATATTCATCCTCATACACACATGCACAACATATATGTGTATACACACCCAACAATGTATATATACACACATATGTATATATACAGGTGTGCATATATATAAAACACATAAACATAATGTGCTTTCTCTCCAGCAGAATTTTTTAGAATTTAGAAGCATTTCTATATATATTCTACTTCCTAAACATGTATCATTATTTCTTATTTTTTAAATCTGGGTAGAAAGAATTAACTTGGATCTACCTCCTAAATATGTATCATTATTTTTGATTTTTTAAATCTGGGTAGAAATAATTAACTTGGATTTTTTTCAAAGTATTTGTTGGTTTATTTCTTGTCAGTAGGCCAATGAAACTTGTTCTAGTCCCCATTTGCTTTATCTCTACCCACTTTTACATAATTGCTCACATTTCAAGTATGTATTTCAGCAACAGTAATTAATTGATTCAAAACGTTCAGTTGTTAATCTAAGTGGAATTCTTGATAAGCAGGGACAGATTTCAGCCCTAAGATGAACTGAAAATCTAAGCTAGCTATGCACAGCATGGGAAAGGAAGATATACTGAAACAGAGGGCACTGTTTCAGATACACTGAAACAGTGTCTGTGGACCTGGGCGTATCTAACTGCATATAATCTGTCTGTGTGAGTAAATTTCTTACGTTGGGTACGTAGGTTTGGGCACAAAGAACTGAAAGAGAAAGGATGAGGAAAGTTTGGAATAGCTTCTACATGCACATCAAGTCTAAGAGACAGACCCCAGCACAGAGGGATTCACTCTCTATGACTAAGAAGTTACAGACATGGGAGATGTTGCACACTTTGGTGATACCAGTTCCTCTCTGTAATGAGAAGACTAGGAAATTGGAATCCTGGACTAGACAGCCACAGTGTAGATGGTTAAAACTAGTCAAGAAGAAAACCATTCTTAGCCCAGCTCCTTAAAAAACACAGTCTCTTTAGTTCATAACATCAATAATCTGAGAATATAATTTGACACAAAAAAATTCTGACAACTTTCATATTTTAAAAGTTTGTTCTTCCCATGAGAAGAGAAAAATAAAATCATGCTGGGAGACACTTTCTGAGGGCTGCAGCATACATAACCCTTGTTGCTACAATATTACTGAAAAGATCATGGGGATGTGTACATCAAATATTCCAGGCTAGAAAGCCAATAGGTGTATTTGATAGTGCCAATGCTTCCATTACACACCCTTTTGCACTCTCCAGGAGTGGCTGACTAAGCCACAGGAATACAGGTTTGGTGAAAGAATACAGAAATATTCTCAGGAATTTTTTCCCTTTTGTTGTTTTTTGAAATAGTTTCGTTCTATTTAAGCTAGAAGGGGTTTTTATGCTAAAGAAGCTCTCCAGTAACCATGATTAAAACATTAAAATAAATTAAAAAAATATTCTCTAGAGTACTAGAGTCTGAGCCAACTTCTCTTGGCCAAGTCTAGACCAATTTCTCTTTGTCAAGTCTAGTCTCAGGTTGCCCAGAGATGTGGTAGATGCCTGGAAACGTTCAAGATCAGGTTGGACGGGGCTCTGAGAAACCTGATCTACTTGAAGATGTCCCTGCCCACAGCAGGAGGGTTGGACTAGATGACCGTTAAAGGTCCCTTCCAATGCAAACTATTCTATAATTCTATGATTCTATGACCTGTGCCATCAGTGGGCATATGTAGGCTGATAGAAAGGCTTTTGACAAAAGCACACAATTATTACTTTGTAATGAAAACCATCACACTGATATGAAGCTGGATTTGGGAACTCTACAGGGCTTATAGTGGGGGCAGAGATGGAACATTGGATGAATCAAATTCCACATTTCATGTGATGCAGTGGCACTAGGTGAGCTACAAATGTCTCTGTAGTGTTGCATGGAGTCATATTACCACTAGATGTAGAGGGACTTGTTGCATAGCTGTGATTCCAGGGTGGACTTCTGTGCAGACCACTGTACATGGCACAGATTGTCCTTCTGCAACATGTAGCATTAGATTTCTAGGCAATCCTGTCACATGAATGCTGTGAATGACACAAACAACCTTCTGCTGACACTGCATCATAGGTAACGGTGCCTAAATTTAGCAGTGATGTGGGAAAATTATCCTCCCAGGTACTGTTTCAAGTGGAACTATCCACATTAATAAACACTCTTCTTGCATGAATGAGGAACCCACAGTGTGGCCTCAAATTTTGATAAACAGGTATTTTCTCAAAGTGTTATGATAAAAAAATACAAAACTTATTAAAAACACATCACTTAGCTAAGACAGATTCAATTGGGCGGGAGTAAAAAACATATATGTGACTGATAATGACAAATTAAACCTTTGACTAGTTTAACTAAAAAATATTTAAATGGAATCAATAGTTTTTCAGAAAAAGATTTGTTCTTCCAAAGAGAAGGACTTCCCACGCTGTACTGTTTTGTATCTAGTGGAATGCTCACATTGTTTCTATTCTTACAGTTAATTGTTAAGAGAAACCCTGTTTGTATTTTCACTGCAGTAACTGGAATGTCTTGTTCTTCAGTAAGAACTCCTCAGGACTGTTTGCTTGGCAACCTCTTGGGCTTTTTAGCTAATGCACAAGTAAGATAAGAATAATCAACTTAAATATTTACATTGGATGTTTCCAATGGTTAGTTCCAATTTACAATTTTCCAAGGGGCTGGAAAAGACACTGCCCTGTGGACTGAAGCGTGCATCTTGAAAGTCTTTTAGTTGTTAATGTTCCTATTCACAACGTGATACTGAAAACCCTTAAAATCTTAATGACATACCCCAAGAGGCAGGCAGACTTGTGGATGTCTAGGTGCTGGTAATAAAATAGCATTGCTGAGAACAGAAAAGTGCTGGCAGCTCAGCTACTCAGTGCAGCACAGCACTCTCTATTTCTATGTTATTTTCTTCCTGTGAAGTTTATTACCCACATACACTAGATCCTCCTCGTAAGCACTTTAAATGAGTTCAGCAGCAGCAGACTTCACATCAAGCACGCTCAGAATTTCAACCTGCTTAGACTTAGACTAAAGAGACCAAAAAGTTCCTTATTTTTTAGGAGTTCCTTATTAAAGAACAGATCACATAACAGACACTTTATGATAATTCTCAAATACCCCTTATGTGAAGAAATCAACTTGTACAGAAACACAACCAGAGCAAACAATGAAAAACAGTAAGTGCTTGGCATTTAGGTCTCTTGACAAAACAGAACAGTATTTTCAGGACACCATATAGGATTTGAAACATTTGAGCTTTTCAACATTTGTACTGCTACATACAGGACATTTTCTCAAGGTGAAAAGCTATCAGAAAGGAAAGGAATTTAATTATCAGATAAATAGGAAGTGGGCACACATTACCAGATGGTGCATTATCTTCCATTTGCTGTTAAATGTCTTTGAACAATCTAACCTGGGCATGTAACCTACTCCCACTCAGAAGGAGTCTGTATACAACTCTGCAGTGGAATAATTTTGCATCTTTTCTGAGGGTGCTGCTTCTTAGTAGCCTCGTTCATTCTGACTGCAAGAGGGGGCTGAAAGTGCTCAGCCATTCCTGAGTTATTTTTCCATAATTCTCATTGCCAATTTCATAAAATTTGGCACAGGATGAAGTAAATGTGGGGTAGTGCTTCAGCAGGAATAGATATCTCATTAATTACCCCAGAAATGGTGTTTGCTTCCATTAAACTCAAACTCTTCCATGCATTCATTAATATGTTCATCACCCTTGAAATGGGTAGTTTCAAAGCTACTATCTGACAGCCTGTTATTTTCTTGTGTTATATTTTTGTCCTCTGAGAAATTAAATTTTTTCTTGTATGCAGCATCCCTGCTTTCATTACCTAAAAATGTGCAATATATGGCCCAATGAATCGAGAGTCAGTTTGTCTGTATTCCTTTGAAAGCTGCTTGATATCCTATTCCTCCTGAATTATAACAAACAATACAGTATGTCAGATTCCAGATTATGCCTTCAAAAAAGAGCCAAATTGGCCCACCACAGTAAGTGACATTTGAAACATTTGTAGTATTCTGACTGAATTCTGAGTTGAATATCCCAACTTGCAGTGGGCCAGATTGCACTTTGTAAGGGGGATGTTGGTTATACTTTTGTGTGCCAGCATGCCCTTTGGTGAGGTGTCATTGTCATTACTCCTCAGAGTTTTAGTCTGCACTACAAAAGTTTAAATTGTGGTTCTTATTTCATTACAGGTTTCTTCTCAGGCCTCTTTCTCAGGATCATCTATTGTTCAAGTTGTTTCTCTCTGCTTCCGTAAAACTCATTCTTAAAATTGCTCCTTTTTAGTACTTTTTTTGTTGTCCTCAGGAGAATGAAGTTGAGTAAAGGTAGTGAAACCTCCTTTCTATCACCATTTCCACAGAAGAACTTTCGATTCAACAGATTGCCTGGTTTAACCTTATCAACTACTAGCAATTAGGTGCTCAAATCTGACAATGAGAAGGGCCATGAAAAAAGCCAGTGAGAATGACAGTATTAAGCAATAATAACACATATATATATATATTTTAATTTTAAAAGACAAGAATAGAAGAAAATAAGTCAGTGGTACAAGGCTGGTGATTGTTGATAATGATGTGACTTTTGTCATTACTTTTGTTTAGAANACAACTTTCATATTTTAAAAGTTTGTTCTTCCCATGAGAAGAGAAAAATAAAATCATGCTGGGAGACACTTTCTGAGGGCTGCAGCATACATTACCCTTGTTGCTACAATATTACTGAAAAGATCATGGGGATGTGTACATCAAATATTCCAGGCTAGAAAGCCAATAGGTGTATTTGATAGTGCCAATGCTTCCATTACACACCCTTTTGCACTCTCCAGGAGTGGCTGACTAAGCCACAGGAATACAGGTTTGGTGAAAGAATACAGAAATATTCTCAGGAATTTTTTCCCTTTTGTTGTTTTTTGAAATAGTTTCGTTCTATTTAAGCTAGAAGGGGTTTTTATGCTAAAGAAGCTCTCCAGTAACCATGATTAAAACATTAAAATAAATTAAAAAAATATTCTCTAGAGTACTAGAGTCTGAGCCAACTTCTCTTGGCCAAGTCTAGACCAATTTCTCTTTGTCAAGTCTAGTCTCAGGTTGCCCAGAGATGTGGTAGATGCCTGGAAACGTTCAAGATCAGGTTGGACGGGGCTCTGAGAAACCTGATCTACTTGAAGATGTCCCTGCCCACAGCAGGAGGGTTGGACTAGATGACCGTTAAAGGTCCCTTCCAATGCAAACTATTCTATAATTCTATGATTCTATGACCTGTGCCATCAGTGGGCATATGTAGGCTGATAGAAAGGCTTTTGACAAAAGCACACAATTATTACTTTGTAATGAAAACCATCACACTGATATGAAGCTGGATTTGGGAACTCTACAGGGCTTATAGTGGGGGCAGAGATGGAACATTGGATGAATCAAATTCCACATTTCATGTGATGCAGTGGCACTAGGTGAGCTACAAATGTCTCTGTAGTGTTGCATGGAGTCATATTACCACTAGATGTAGAGGGACTTGTTGCATAGCTGTGATTCCAGGGTGGACTTCTGTGCAGACCACTGTACATGGCACAGATTGTCCTTCTGCAACATGTAGCATTAGATTTCTAGGCAATCCTGTCACATGAATGCTGTGAATGACACAAACAACCTTCTGCTGACACTGCATCATAGGTAACGGTGCCTAAATTTAGCAGTGATGTGGGAAAATTATCCTCCCAGGTACTGTTTCAAGTGGAACTATCCACATTAATAAACACTCTTCTTGCATGAATGAGGAACCCACAGTGTGGCCTCAAATTTTGATAAACAGGTATTTTCTCAAAGTGTTATGATAAAAAAATACAAAACTTATTAAAAACACATCACTTAGCTAAGACAGATTCAATTGGGCGGGAGGAAAAAACATATATGTGACTGATAATGACAAATTAAACCTTTGACTAGTTTAACTAAAAAATATTTAAATGGAATCAATAGTTTTTCAGAAAAAGATTTGTTCTTCCAAAGAGAAGGACTTCCCACGCTGTACTGTTTTGTATCTAGTGGAATGCTCACATTGTTTCTATTCTTACAGTTAATTGTTAAGAGAAACCCTGTTTGTATTTTCACTGCAGTAACTGGAATGTCTTGTTCTTCAGTAAGAACTCCTCAGGACTGTTTGCTTGGCAACCTCTTGGGCTTTTTAGCTAATGCACAAGTAAGATAAGAATAATCAACTTAAATATTTACATTGGATGTTTCCAATGGTTAGTTCCAATTTACAATTTTCCAAGGGGCTGGAAAAGACACTGCCCTGTGGACTGAAGCGTGCATCTTGAAAGTCTTTTAGTTGTTAATGTTCCTATTCACAACGTGATACTGAAAACCCTTAAAATCTTAATGACATACCCCAAGAGGCAGGCAGACTTGTGGATGTCTAGGTGCTGGTAATAAAATAGCATTGCTGAGAACAGAAAAGTGCTGGCAGCTCAGCTACTCAGTGCAGCACAGCACTCTCTATTTCTATGTTATTTTCTTCCTGTGAAGTTTATTACCCACATACACTAGATCCTCCTCGTAAGCACTTTAAATGAGTTCAGCAGCAGCAGACTTCACATCAAGCACGCTCAGAATTTCAACCTGCTTAGACTTAGACTAAAGAGACCAAAAAGTTCCTTATTTTTTAGGAGTTCCTTATTAAAGAACAGATCACATAACAGACACTTTATGATAATTCTCAAATACCCCTTATGTGAAGAAATCAACTTGTACAGAAACACAACCAGAGCAAACAATGAAAAACAGTAAGTGCTTGGCATTTAGGTCTCTTGACAAAACAGAACAGTATTTTCAGGACACCATATAGGATTTGAAACATTTGAGCTTTTCAACATTTGTACTGCTACATACAGGACATTTTCTCAAGGTGAAAAGCTATCAGAAAGGAAAGGAATTTAATTATCAGATAAATAGGAAGTGGGCACACATTACCAGATGGTGCATTATCTTCCATTTGCTGTTAAATGTCTTTGAACAATCTAACCTGGGCATGTAACCTACTCCCACTCAGAAGGAGTCTGTATACAACTCTGCAGTGGAATAATTTTGCATCTTTTCTGAGGGTGCTGCTTCTTAGTAGCCTCGTTCATTCTGACTGCAAGAGGGGGCTGAAAGTGCTCAGCCATTCCTGAGTTATTTTTCCGTAATTCTCATTGCCAATTTCATAAAATTTGGCACAGGATGAAGTAAATGTGGGGTAGTGCTTCAGCAGGAATAGATATCTCATTAATTACCCCAGAAATGGTGTTTGCTTCCATTAAACTCAAACTCTTCCATGCATTCATTAATATGTTCATCACCCTTGAAATGGGTAGTTTCAAAGCTACTATCTGACAGCCTGTTATTTTCTTGTGTTATATTTTTGTCCTCTGAGAAATTAAATTTTTTCTTGTATGCAGCATCCCTGCTTTCATTACCTAAAAATGTGCAATATATGGCCCAATGAATCGAGAGTCAGTTTGTCTGTATTCCTTTGAAAGCTGCTTGATATCCTATTCCTCCTGAATTATAACAAACAATACAGTATGTCAGATTCCAGATTATGCCTTCAAAAAAGAGCCAAATTGGCCCACCACAGTAAGTGACATTTGAAACATTTGTAGTATTCTGACTGAATTCTGAGTTGAATATCCCAACTTGCAGTGGGCCAGATTGCACTTTGTAAGGGGGATGTTGGTTATACTTTTGTGTGCCAGCATGCCCTTTGGTGAGGTGTCATTGTCATTACTCCTCACAGTTTTAGTCTGCACTACAAAAGTTTAAATTGTGGTTCTTATTTCATTACAGGTTTCTTCTCAGGCCTCTTTCTCAGGATCATCTATTGTTCAAGTTGTTTCTCTCTGCTTCCGTAAAACTCATTCTTAAAATTGCTCCTTTTTAGTACTTTTTTTGTTGTCCTCAGGAGAATGAAGTTGAGTAAAGGTAGTGAAACCTCCTTTCTATCACCATTTCCACAGAAGAACTTTCGATTCAACAGATTGCCTGGTTTAACCTTATCAACTACTAGCAATTAGGTGCTCAAATCTGACAATGAGAAGGGCCATGAAAAAAGCCAGTGAGAATGACAGTATTAAGCAATAATAACACAAATATATATATATTTTAATTTTAAAAGACAAGAATAGAAGAAAATAAGTCAGTGGTACAAGGCTGGTGATTGTTGATAATGATGTGACTTTTGTCATTACTTTTGTTTAGAAAGGAAGAGGAAAATGTCGCGAACAGTAAGGACCAAAGCTAATTTTTAAGTGGCACCTCTCCATAAGACTTCTTCAAAAGAAAAGTCTCCAGTCTGAAATAAGTTTCTATGTCTGTTGTCCACCATACACTGCAGAACCTCTAACCATGAGAAAGGCTGTTTACTAGGCTTCTGAGAATGAATAAGGTCAAACTTGGGCAGAGATGAAGAGAAAATGTTATTTTACTTTCTTTCTATCATTTAAAATGCAAATTGTTTTATTTTGGTAGAGTATGGCCAGATGATAATGAGAACTTGCAGTGACACAAATTTAGCTATTAATGACTAATAAACATGTAGCAGGAAGCCTGACTATTTTCAGAAAATCCAACCAACCAATGAACCAAATGTTTTGTTTTCAGGGCCAAAATTTTGTCTGCCATACTGTCTATGAATGCAGTGTTGTCTTTGCTCAAATCACTGTGGGAGATTCCTTCTCCATGTCAGAAGCTGTGATGCAAAACAGATGCTGAGACATGATATAGCCATCCATAAATCCTTAAACTGAGAGCTGTGACCAGCTATACTCTCTATGCAGGAGGCTCAGTCTGTGCTCATATACAGTTTCCTTACTCAGACACCAAATCTGTGTCCCATTTCTATCCTCTTGTGACTCAGACGTGGAACGGAAACTTGAACTATTCAGTTCCAAAGGAGTTATATAGTATCCCTGAAAGTCCTCTTCATAGATCATTTCTACCCCTAAGTAGTGAAATCATGATAATTCACCTACTTTCTTGCACAATGTGGACAATTGTGCAAGAAATACAGTTGTGTAAAGTTTGTTCTTGTTTGAATCTAAAACTCTACAAATTAGGTCTATTCCCAAAGCTCAAATTCCAGTATTAAAATAAGTGAGCTGGAACAGGATCCGGTGTATTAATATTAACATGAGAACACCAGGCATTCTGTGTTGCATCCATATTCCCAGAGGTGCAGTCTGTACTCTCCACATAACTGACAGCTTAATAAAGTCCCTCCTCCCCATTTGTTTCAACTAGCTCAGAAAGAGGAAAAATGGTTGATGTAATTAAGGGTGAACTTACATAGCTGGTTAACTCTGACACTCCTGTCTTGGATTGTGATCTAAATGTGAAGGGCTGTAATAGAACAGGGGATCAAGACCCAAACACAATTAACTGGATGACTGATGACATGTTCACTTGCATCAGACTGGTATTGGCACTCTCACACATGAATGAGTCTCTGAAGGCCTAATCTTGTGGCTGCCTTGCAAACAAATGTTTGTCTTCATAGGAAGTTATGCTCAAAGTCACTATTAGTATACGGTTTCTGCAACGGGCCCAGGTGAAAATGGAATGAAAAATACTGTTGTTTTAAGGCAGAACACTAATGCTGCTGAGCATTAATGTTCGTAAGTCAATGCTGATGATTTAAATGAACAATCCATTGTGAGAGAGCTGAGAAAATAAAGAGGAAACTGTTAAAACTCAGTGAAACCCCATTTGAGAAAGCTATGAAAGTAATATTGAGCACATTTCCATTCAAAACAAAAGCAAACGTGAGTTTTTTCAGGAATCCAGCACGCTTGGGTAGAGGGAGATAGGTACTGCTTCAGAAGATGGGAGAGGCATAGCACAGTGGGAGAGGTGGGACAGAACAGCATTGTACTGGCCTCTTCCACACAACCCACAGTTTTGATAGCTGCTTGTATAAAAAATGTGACGGTGCTAAGCTGTAGTATGACTTTCTCAAATTGATAGTACCTATAGTGATTGTATTAGAAGGATGAAGTTAAGGTGATGTGTTGTTGTTAAAGAAATGTTTGCAAGGATGCTTGAAGGGCACAGATAAATATAAAGCAGCAGTAGTAATGGTAGTCTCTTGCCATTACTTTTCATGCCAGGTTACTCCCTTACATGCTCCACTCCTAACTCCATCTCTTAAGATAGTTTTATGTGGTATCTTTGAATTGGGCCTAATAGTCACCTGTCTCAGTCCTGTTTGATTTGTCCCTTAGGACCAATCTAACAGATATCTAGTAAGTATTCACTAAGTATTGAGGCTCTTACGAACAATTCTTCACCCCTTGCACACATCCACACAATTAATTTTACTTAATTATGTAGCCTTCTTCAGAGAAAATAGGTCAGGGGTAAAAAGCTGTTCTCCAGATCATCTAAATAATAATTTCAACTCCCTCGATCTTCAGCATGGCCTTATGTTACCCTGAATCTTTTCTAGAAGAGAGTGTTTTCAAACTGCCTTGAAATTTCCATGACTGTAGTTTTCAAATGCTAAAAGCAGTGCAGTGCTAATATAAACACTCCCTTATCTAGGACTGCTGAGGATGTATGTGATTTCCTGAGCATATCCGGAGCTTGTATCTGCTCACTTACCAACTGATAAGTAACATGGCACTTTTGAAATTAAAATAACAACATTTAAATAGATCCCTTTAAAACAAGAATACTAAGATATAAATATATTTGAGATTTTTGCCCAATATCTGACTTTTATCTGCATCAAAAGCAATCTGTGTTGTGTTGGAAAATTAGAACAAAAAGAAAATGAACACACAGAGGAGGAATAATGCATAAAATGAGCTGAAATATATGTTGTTGGGCTAAATGACCAGCAATGAAAGACATAGTAACTCTACAAAATCCTGTGTAAACATTCAAAATGGAGAGGAAATATTTAACATATTAAGAGAGGTTGCAGAAGGGGTGAATAGGAAAAAATTAAGAAAAGGACGTATGGAACAAAATACCAGTAGTGACTTCCTGCCCATCAGATCTGTGCAAGTGTTTGTTTTTGCTATTTTTACAATGAATATTACATTAAGTTCAAGGGACTACAACATATTTGATTTTAGCTGCTATGTTTACCATCCAGTATTTTGTGGCAATTCCTAAGCCAAGGTACAGAAGAGAGAAAGCATAGTCAGATAACTGTACATGTGAAAAATTTTAAGTCAAATATGAGTGTACATATTTATTTCTACCAGGAGGCTTAACCTCCATGTGCTTCTGGATCATTGATGTCCTGCAAAGATTTCCATGCTTGCAGGCAGTCCAGTTAGGCAGATTATTTAGATGTGTATTATCAGCCTTTTCCTACATAGGTGGCTGGAGCCTTAGACAGACCTGTACACAGACTTTAGAGCGAACACTGGCATGAAAGCTAATTAAAGATTAAGGCTGCACATTACTACAGTGTAATAATAAATATAAATGTAATGACACAAGGCTCCTGGCCTCTAGGACAGTGTGAATACAATCACGAATCATTCTTCAAACATCAGTAAATACAAACATAAGTATCATATGATGAGCTGCTGCTATTTATGAAGGCATATATTACGTGCCATTTTACCTGCTTGCACTCAATATCTTGCTCATCAGGAGCCCTTGTGAGATGAAGCCAAGCAAAAGCAGCTGTGGATGTTTTAAAATTCAACATACAAGGATAAGTTTGGGAACACGTAAAATGGAAATTAGAGTCTTACCTTTGCAAAGAAGTTAATCCAGAAACTGACATCAGCTTCTTTGCTAATTTACACATCAAATTCCAAGTTAGCCTCTCTGCACAGGTAAAAATCCTGTTTCTGTCTTAAGGACCCCTGAAGCGTTCATACCTTCTGTTTTTAAGTGTTTCTGATGATTTCATATTGGAATGGAGAGGGACATAATATGAAAAATTATATTTGAAATATGAATGTAAGATATGTTTTTGGCTGCACATGATAGTACATACACCACAGAGTAAAACATCCCTAATAAACATATTGGAACAATAAATTAAATAAGTATAGCAACTCCCCAATATAGATAAACACACAACAACTGGATTTGTTTTTAGGTTACTCTGAAAGCTAGAAATCATATTTCTATTCAAGGCATGTTTCAGTTTATCACTTTTGCTTAGCATATCATTTTATGTTTAATCATTTCTTATTTTACTATGTTTGGTACATGTGGCATTTCACAAACACACAGGATGACAAATTCTCTACTTGGAAGAGTATGCAATAAACATCAGACCCTTCTCTTGAAAAGGAGTCTTATTGCAAAAGAAAAGAGAAAACACAATTAGAGGGACATCTGTATTAAAGCAAGGGACAAATCAGGCAGAGATATTCTGGGGTAAAAGCATTGAAGAGCCAGCAGGAAAGAATCTGGGACCTCATATATAAAGAATGTGTCTCAGTGTCTCAATGACAAAAAACCTTTCAGGGAAAAAAAGTCATGCAAGAGACAGAATTTTGTATCTCGTATGCAGTAACCTTGGAAAAGGGAGTTTAGAAGACTAGCTGAGAGAAACAAATCACTTAGTGCAAATAATAAATTCAGCTGAGGAGAAACACTGATTGTTAGAATATGATTGACACTGGCTCTGGAGACAGATGTCCTCCTGCCCTCCCAGCTGGAAAGGCCGGCTGGGTGGAGCTCCTTTAGAAAACTGGCTGCTGCCATTGTACAGCTAAAAGAAGAGTGGACACGCAGAGGTAAATTTTCAAAGCAGTGTGTTTATTAACTACCCATTGACAAATACACGCAATTGTTAGTGAACCTCCTGCACATCCCTTTGAAAACCTACCCAGTTTGTCTGAGATGATATCTCACCATTTATGCCAGAAAAGGTGGCTTCCAAGATAGAGGTGGGCCTTTCTTGACAATGGATAAAATGGGTGATCTCAGGAACCCTTTGCCTTTTTAAAAAGCTGTGTGAGGTCTCCCATACTACAATTCACATTCAATTTAGGTTTTTTTCTCTTCTTGCAAGATCAAAGAATTTTTTCTTATGTCATCACACATGACATGGGTAATGAAAGCTTTGAGAAGCTAGAACTGACAGTTTCCAGCATGGCCTCTATCTAATTCTGTAGCTTTTCAGTATTCTCATTGATATAGGGGCGAAAGGGGGGAAATGATTAAGAATACTTCACCTGGCAATCCTTGAACGCTCACCATTGTGAGCTGAGAACAAGCATAGCCTCACTATTATTATGCTTTACCCACGTATACTTACAATGAATAGACCAGCACTCTGAGTGTTTCTTCATTATAGCCACAGTTTGCTTTACAAAGGGCTGGAGCATCTATGAGCTAGTTATAAATCAAATAAGTAAGAAATTTTGGATCCCATGCAAATATCTCTATGAAGTAAAAGTCGCACAACAAAAAAGGATAAATTCAAATTTTCAAATCATTCCATTAGCATGTGTTTGGACACATTGCTGTCTAAACATAAGTCTTGCCTGTCTGGCTGGAACTTAGTAACATCAGATTATGGCTGAATCTCACATGGAACGTGACACTGTCATTATTTAAAGGCTTGATATTATTTAATGTGGGTTTTTTCCCTTCTTTTTCTTTTTGTTCCTGGCAGTCTCCCTCTGGTGTGCAAGCAATTATACAAGACCATGCATAGCAAAACAACAGTCATCAAGGAGTGAAGGCGATCACCAGTTAAAATTGTGCACTACACTGTCACACTCAGTGGAAGCAACTCTCTTGCTTCTGTGTACATTCTTCTTGTTCTCAGTATCACAGGAGGAAAAAATAATGAGGTGTAAGTTTTCACAACGTCCACCAGCTTAAATATGATTTGATTAGTTACATTTTGGTTGTAGTTTTGAGGGGGGTATGTTAATTCTGCTGATGAGGTTTGTAGTGGCACGAGTGCCACTCGAATTTTTTTATATGCAAGGTTAAATTGT
The DNA here is from genome assembly GCA_013400755.1 of Pelecanoides urinatrix. Classification (NCBI taxonomy): domain Eukaryota; kingdom Metazoa; phylum Chordata; class Aves; order Procellariiformes; family Procellariidae; genus Pelecanoides; species Pelecanoides urinatrix. Next base: position 15,638 of record VZTQ01009602.1, on the reverse strand, counting down.
TCTGGGCATATCTCCAGATAAAATGGTGTTTGCATTTGTATTATGTGGGACTGAGCCAATATGAGGCAGTGTGTGAGATGCAACTAAGAAAAAGGATGGATATATTGTGTAAATACAGTAATAAGAATTCCCATGTGGATGGAGACTGTAATTAATATTGTGTTGTATGTCAAGTAGGTATCTGCATTTCTATTAAAATGCCTACAAAGGTTCAGAAATCTCTTTTTGTCTCATACTGAGATGGGAAATCAAATATCAAAATACTTGACAGAAAATAAATGGTAACAATTTGGGAATGCCATGACAATCGGCTTTGATTTTAGTGTAAAATACTAAATTTTTATGCACTGATATTCTGCAAGCAAAAGCCTTTGTTTTGTCTCAATTTGATATTAATCTCTGTCCTTCACAGCTGTTGTAGTATTATGGAATTATAGTTTTACTGCTGCATGGCTCTGTTTTTACCTCCAGAAATAGAGTGAAGTTCCCATGATAAATAAGTTTCTCCAAATTCTGTGACTCTAACATGTAGGAAATTTGAGAGCATTATAGGAAAAGAAGAGTAACAGGAAACCTTTACAGAAGAGATCTTGGAACAGCTGAGTTATACCTATTATGAGAGTTAAGTTTGCTTAACTTTGCTTACGTATAAACATTTTTTAAAAAAGGAAAAAAAAAAATCCTAATTTTTCATGTTTAAAAATTTTGTCCAGAAAAATATCATCTTTGGTAAGAAATATCTGAAAAGAAAATCCTAATCTTTGAGTTAAAATGTTTAGGTTGCTTGCAGTAGTATGCAAGTGCACAAAAAATGTCAATTACAGCTTCATTACAAGCCAAACACAACCTGTCTTTTACAAAAGTGATAGAAAATTGTCTTTTCAAATGAATTGCTCATTTCAGTGAAGTCCTTCAATGTCATAAGATAACCAACTGGACATTGTTAGCATTATGAAAGACAGTTTTGAGGTAGAAGGAACCCTGTTCAGTCAAGGATCTTAAAAATATATCCCATCATTACATTGAAGGAAGGGATTGGTTTTTTGCAGGTTCATAGCTGAAAAGACACTGGGAGTGTTGGTTCTCAAAAAACTTGGAATTTTAGAAGACACTCACGGGAGTGTAGTCGCAGAGCTGCTAAGGAAGCTGGGTGTATATGATAAATTTGTTTACCATATACTGCTGCCTTCTGTGATGTGAACACAAGAAATATGAAGAAAGAATACTTGGTTTCTCATGTTTAAAAATAGTATGATTAGTTTGAGGAATGAACATAACCAGAGCATCTTAATTATCTCTTTCCCACTTTTCATCCCATAAAGCTGCTTCCAACAACATGTAATTTCTTTACGTTTAAGTTTCTTTTACAGAAGCTAAATTGAGAATCCTTGGACTGCTCCCACGTCCATGTATTTTTCCTCCAGTTTCTTTGTGGAAACAGCTTAGCTGCATAATTTGACATAGTCTGAATGTTAGTGCAAAGATCCCACAAATACTGAGTGACTGTTTAACCTAAAAAACATAGAGTGTACTTTGAAAACTTTATTAGCAATCTTTCACTCTCAAGTATTTTTATAAACTGTTTCCCAGTGAAAATGAGATGGTCCCTTAAATTGAAAAGTGATAAATTATACAAACCATATGACAGAAATGTTTATCTTTATAGAAGAAAAACATTTACAGAGCGATTTCAGTAGTTTATAGTAAGGAAAGATAATTAATAGTTTGTTGCTATTCTGTGATTTTTTCAGTGAGATAATCCATAGCTGGTGGCGTGGGGAATAGCTTCTATTTCTCAGTTCACCAAACACAAGAAGCCTCCACTGAGTGGTTTATCTTAATAGCAGACATCTGTCTGTTTTTCATTATTCACATGGTAAAAAGGAAAGATCTTTGTGCTGCTTAGAAGAGTCGTGGTTTAACCCCAGCTGGCAACTAAGCAGCACACAGCCACTCGCTCACTCCCCTCCCAGTGGGATGGGGGAGAGAATTGAAAAAGTGAGAAAACTCATGGGTTGAGATAAAGACAGTTGAATAAATAAAGCAAAAGCCACACACACAAGCAAAGCAAAACAAGGAATTCATTCACTGCTTCCCATCGGCAGGCAGGTGTTCAGCCATCTCCAGGAAAGCAGGGCTCCATCACGCGTAACGGTGACTCGGGAAGACAAACGCCATCGCTCTGAATGTCCCCCCTTCCTTCTTCTTCCCCCAGCTTTATATGCTGAGCATGACGTCATATGGTGTGGAATATCCCTTTGGCCAGTTGGGGTCAGCTGTCCCAGCCGTGTCCCCTCCCAACTTCTTGTGCACCCCCAGCCTGCTCGCTGGTGGGGTGGGGTGAGGAGCAGAAAAGGCCTTGACTCTGTGTAAGCCCTGCTCAGCAGTAACGAAAACATCCCTGTGTTATCAACACTGTTTCCAGCACAAATCCAAACCATAGCCCCATGCTAGCTACTATGAAGAAAATTAACTCTATCCCAGCCAACACCAGCACAATGTAGCATATAGTCTTAAAGTAACAGCAGACATAGCAGGGACTTTTTTCACCACTCATATCTTGCACTTAATACACACAGAGTTAGTGGAAAATCCTTCAGAATCAGGATTAAGTGTTGTTGTGAAGAAGCTTTTTGTAGAAAACAGAAATGTGCTCTGAAAGCCTCAGAGGGCAGGATTGTCTTGGGAAGGGACAGATCCCAGCAAGTGGTCTGCCCTGTTGTCCTAATACCTGTGCTGACACAGTGTCTTCTGGGCAGTTGTGGGTGAGAAGCCAGATGTCCATGCCCCTGTGCTGAGGAGCAAATGCCTGAGCATGCTCTGGTAGTGCTGGTCAAATTAACAGTAAAATTGAAGCCCGTGGCCCTTGCACTCCAGTTATGACAGCTTCTGGTTTGGATGTTTTCAGAAAGAAGTCCATGAAGACTCTTTCCTCACCAAAGGTGGAAGGGTAAAATAGCTTTTAGTGAAAAACAATAATGATTTTGTCAATATGTGTCTCAGCACTTATCCTTGCTGGTCACCATAAGCAGGTCAGTAGTGACAGGTTGCCTCCCCTCTTTCTTTTTCCTCTGCTCCAAATGTCACTGTGCAGTGTGATGTGATGACGTGACTCAATCTTCTGAGAGGGGAGGAATCATACCGCTGACTCATCTAATATCTTCACTATCTCCTGTCCTGACTGTGGCTGCATTTAGCCCCACTATGATTTCAGGTTAAACAAATGGAATTGGCTAAAACCCCTTTGAAGACTGGCTTATCTATTGTAATGGAGAACGTAATGAAAGCATCTGCCTACAGGTCCAAGTGCACAGCAAAACCGTAAGGGTATGTCTGTTAAAGCAATGAACAAAAATGCTTGGGTGATGAGAGAGTACACAGAACAATACTAAAAGTATCAGTGGTCTGCTTTCAACTAGATGACTGTCTGCAGTGCTGTTAACAATTTGCATGCAGAAATGGACAGCAAAATAGAGTTCAGAAATGAACATCAAAAACAATTAGAGGTTCAGAAGCTTTCTGTATGAGGAAGTATTGAAAACACTGGAACTTACTGGAAATGTGAGAAATCAAAGGAGACCAGATAAAGGTGGCTAATGTAATAAATGATATCAAGAAAATAAATCAGGAGCTCTCATTTAGTCTTTACAGTAAAGTCATTTACAATAAAAGAACAAGGGGCATTCAATGAAAGACACCAGATCTAACACCTATTAAAGAAAACACCTTTTCTTTACTACCTTGTGAAAATCATTGTAACAAAATGTTACTGAGGCCAAGGGCTTAGCAGGATTCCAAGAAAAGGTAGATGGGAACATGGGAACTGCAGGGAACATCTGCAGTAATGCTAGCTAGGAAGGCTCATTTTTGAAGGAAAGTAAGCCTTTCGCTCTTCATGTCTTCAATAAAGCCACGGGAAGAAACTTTTCACTTTGTGATGACAATTATTTAATTGAAAGATCTCCTACAATTTCTCCCAAAAGACTCTGTGTTGCTCATTATGGTCTGACATGGGGTGGTACTCTCATGTTTCTACAGAACAAATTTGCCTTGGAGTTAGCTGTTCACTGAGTGTCTTAAGAAGTTATCACCTCTCAGATGGGAGTTACTGACCTTAAGGTCACGTTCAGTAACTAAGCTTTGTGTGCTCCTAGTCCAGCACAAAATGTGGTTTAAGAGAACCAAACTTCATGTTACATTTCAGCAAACCTAAGGACAGGGCTAGTCTTTCTTGAAGTTACTTCACTCAGATGAGTGTCATCAACTTTCCCACACTGATCGAGAAATGCAAAGCTATTTGATCCTCCTCACCTCCTTTCAAAACCACTTTTTTTCCCCAGTGGTTATCATTTTAAAAGTACTGAATCCTAACTCTGAGTAATTCTGAGTTAAAAAATCAAATGCAGACTTGTAAATAATATATATATGCTCACAGATATATATGTAGCTATGTATATACAACTGTGTATTCATACATATATATGTATATATGTGTGCATGTGCACATATATACATACACACACATATTTACACACAGAAGATATATCTTCAAAAGTTTACTTTCCCTCTAATTTCTTGTGGGCCATTAATAAATACCATGAATTTATATTATAATTCAAAATCATCAATATGAAAAGTCCATTGACTTTATTAAGCATCTGCTCTGAACACAGGACTGCAGCTGTCAAGTGTGATTTTGTAGAGCTAGAGTGTGCAACCCGAGTTCAGTAATCTTTTTAAAAAATAAGTCTGTCCCAGAGGAAGCAATTCTTTATCTTGCAAAATCAGCAGTGTCAAGAAACAAATGTTGTCAGGTGACAATTACACAGCTTATTTGCTATGTGGTTTATTTTGAATGTTTGTCTTTTAATTTTTTTATTTCTCTAAGGTAATTCACTACATGCTGGCTGAGATGGGAAAACTCGGCTTTTTGGAGTAATAGTATGTCCTGGTTTTTTTCCATTTTTTCATTTTTTCCTCCTTTTTTCCATTTTTTTAATCTGCACACAATTACCTTCAGGTTTTTTACAACCAACAATATTCAGAAAAAATGCCACATTTATCAAGTCATAAATACATGGAAGGAGACTCCTTGTTTTGAGTTCATTTTGGGTTCAAGTCCTTATTTCCTAGGTGGATGAAATTCAATGAGACCTAAAAAAAAAAAAAAGGTTGCTATTAAAACAAACATGCCTCAAGAAACAAAACGGTTTAACATATAATCTCTCTTACCATAGCAAAAACACATGCCCAGAGTGCCTATGTCTCCCTTCTAACAATGCAAGGAGGTCTTGAAGGATGTTTACCATCCCCAGGAATAGTGAGTGAGAAAAGATGTCGTGTTTTCTCTCTGCTCAGAGAGACTATGACCTGAGACTGAGATAATGACAATCTGGGTCACTTTGAAGGCAAATGCGAGCAGGAAAGCTTCCAGATTCAGGCGACAACGGCATTAAACTTTTTCTGGAACCCAGACAGGACACTGGATAGGGGGAGTGCGCTGTGGAAGAGGGCAGTCACAGGAGGCTCTTTGTGGCTAAGGAGCTGTGACCCCTGGCAGGGCTGTGTGACCTGTGGGCACTCCGGGCAGGGAATCTGAGTGAGCGCAGGGAGGCCAGGCGGCAGGGGTGCCTGAGGAGCCGGGAGGGCAGGCGGCAGGGGTGCCTGAGGAGCCGGGAGGGCAGGCGGCAGGGGTGCCTGCGGAGCAGGGAGGCCAGGCGGCAGGGGTGCCTGCCGAGCAGGGAGGCCAGGCGGCAGGGGTGCCTGCCGAGCAGGGAGGCCAGGCGGCAGGGGTGCCTGCCGAGCAGGGAGGCCAGGCGGCAGGGGTGCCTGCCGAGCAGGGAGGCCAGGCGGCAGGGGTGCCTGCCGAGCAGGGAGGCCAGGCGGCAGGGGTGCCTGCCGAGCAGGGAGGCCAGGCGGCAGGGGTGCCTGCCGAGCAGGGAGGCCAGGCGGCAGGGGTGCCTGCCGAGCAGGGAGGCCAGGCGGCAGGGGTGCCTGCCGAGCAGGGAGGCCAGGCGGCAGGGGTGCCTGCCGAGCAGGGAGGCCAGGCGGCAGGGGTGCCTGCCGAGCAGGGAGGCCAGGCGGCAGGGGTGCCTGCCGAGCAGGGAGGCCAGGCGGCAGGGGTGCCTGCCGAGCAGGGAGGCCAGGCGGCAGGGGTGCCTGCCGAGCTGCAGCCCCTGGGCCAGAGGAGCGATTACACAGCAGGAGGCTGGTGGCCCGCTGTCCCCGGCCTCCTTGCGAACAAAAGGCCAGCGAGAGCCGGGAGGAGACCGCTGGAGCCCAGCGTGTTGCCCTTCACCTCCACATAACCAACACGCTGTGGCTTGTCGGTGCCGGGGTGACACCTGGCGCAGGCTGTGAGGGGCCGCCGGCTCGGCATGGCTGCCCCGCAGCCTCCTGCCCAGGCGCTGAGGGCGTCCCTGCACGGGCTGGGCTGGGCGGCATGTGCACATCGCGCGTCCCCCAGGGGACAGCCGCTGCCGCTGCCGCTGCCGCGGAAGATCTTGAGTCCTCTCGGGGCGGGAGCCAGGCAGTGTCGGGGCGGCTGCCCCCATGCCGTGCTGCGGCCGGCTCCCTGCCGCCCCGCTCACCTGCCCGCAAGAGGCGGCGGCTTCTGCTCGTCATCTCACACACCGGCTCTCCCCTGCTCAGGCAGAGCCTGACACATCAGATATGGTCTGGGCTGTTGCTTTTCGACTTTTAGCTTTTTTTTTTTTTTTTTTGTAAAACTGTTCAATACATTCTGTTCCCTCTGTTTCCTGTTATAAAAAATGGCTTTGTGGATTGGTATGCACTATTTTTTAAAAATTACCAGTATCTATTTTCTCTGTGCCCACATCCCTCCCTTTCCTCTCACAGTGAAAAAAAAAAAAATCAGGCCAAGTTCTCTTCTCACCTCTCATTTGTGTTTTATCAATTTCAAGTGTGCAGCACAGAGAATAACGGGGTGGCCATGCAGTTTTCTAGCTTGAAGTTACATGTGTGCAGGCAGTGCACCATACCAGATACCCGACAGTGGGGTGTCGTGCATTACCTTCTGCACAAGCACCCTAAAGCCTGATTTTTAATGGCCGGGGCTACTTCAAAAGCTTTCCAAAAGCCAAAAGTATCTGTGAGCATGACAGTCCAGCTAAAAGGGTGGATTTTCATAAGGCTCTGAACATCAACTCAGTTCTGAATTTAATAATTTGTACACATAGAATGACTGTGTGTTGGGGATGTTGGTAGACCAAAACCAAAGACAACTGTGGTGATTACCCTCAGCCCCAGTAAGTTGGGTCACTGTGGAGTCACGCTGGATGCTTCTGAAGTGAAACAAAAGATGAACAGCACAACAAATTTGAACTATTGAAGTTCCTGATCTTGCTTCCCATGAAATTAATGATATAATAGCCATAGAATACAGGAGAAACAAGATTAGGACCTAGGAAAAGGAAAGAAGAAAAGAAAAAATGAGTGTTGGCACAATCCTTGGTGCTTTATCAGTACATATGTCAATGAGGACTGAGGGAATTTTCAGGTGATTTCTTTTCTGGAGAGGTTTGGGTTTCTCAGGTGTAGGAATGTGAAGATTGCCATGTTAGAGCTGACTTTGGATTCTTCTGGCTGCCAGGGCTGAACAGTGGTGATGAAAAAGGATGCATACAAATCTACAAGTGTTCATACATGGGAAAATATTTTTTTTACTGTATTTTTATGATTCTTTTTTTTACTACCAGTACCAGTATTTTTTACTGGTTTGTGACCCAGAACATAAAGGTTTACAGCCTTTTCCCTTTGATCACTTCTTCTAATAATTCTGCATATTTTTTTTTTCAGACAAAGACCACATTAGTGGAATGCATGACGATACAATGTGAGCTAAGTTTATCATGACAAAAGATGCATCAGTTTGAAATATTAACCCAGCACTGCCTTGGAGGCAATGAATAATTAGTTTAACCTGGCAATGAACAATATAAACTTAACCACAGAGATGGCTGGTGTTATCATCTTATGTTTTTATAATGCAGTAAGGACACCAGGTTATCATGATTATAGCAGCAGGAGAGTTTGTAGAATGAGCTCATGTATAAATAGTTGCTCAAAAACACTGTGAACATTTATGAGGCTCATTATTTATCATTAATTATTTAACTACAGGTCCCCATGTGGGCAGTGAAATCCTGCTGATTTACTACTTATCAGGAATAAATTACCACTTACAACTTGAGGTTTTCATGATTTTCCTTTTGTCATCATAAATAAACTTAACTAATAAGACTGTTTCCTTCTCCCTATTAAACTGACTGCTGGCAAGAGGCTTTTTGGCTAGTGACCTAATATGAGACAAAATATAGGATAAGTGAAAAGCTGTGTATTTTTATGAAGTCTCGGATTGTTTGCAATAGATCTGAGAACTCAGCAAGGGATCAGTATATGCTTACATTTGCAGCTTATTTGTACAGGACCAGATTTTTGAAACTGCTCAGCAGCCACAATTAAAGCCAGATTTTTTTCTGAGGAGCAATTTCGAATTTGCCAGCTAACTGAAGTTATTTTAGTACCTAAATGAGGACCAATAACTAAATCCCCATTTTGGCACCACTCTGATCCTCAAAATCCCAGCTCAGCTGCTGCCTAACCCTTTAGGTGCCTCTGTTGCTGCCAGCAAAGTCACTAAAGATGCCTGTATTTCTATTGGAGAGCACATGTAGAAGTAAATCCCAATATCCCGAGACAGCTTTCAGCTCTTCTTCATGCTTCAGCCTCAGCAGGATTTGAAACCCATGTAGTCTTCACTGCATCTTTTGGCAGGTTTGCTAACAAGGAAGGCAAACCTGATGGACGACAGTGCTCTACAGTACTATGCCTCGGACAACTGGCACCCCGAGATACATAGATGATTTGCCCATTTGCACAAATGCATGCATGCATGTGTGTGGATAGAAATTTAGTTTATCCCAAAGCCAAGAAGGTGGTACACTCTGCAGACAAGAAGGCAGGTCTGCTTTGCTTAATTTGGCTTTGGTGCTTCAGTACTCGGCTCAGGGCTGAATCCCGTCAGGACTTGCATCCTACCCTGTAAGCACACCTGTGTTGCAGTTGAAGTGCCACTATGGTTATTAACATATCTACACACCTGGCTGCGAATCTCTGTTAACTCAGGAGGGTGTTTGAACAACCAAAACCCACCGAAATTTCTGGCCCTTTTCAGACATGCTGACTAATATGACTAAGACCACCTGTGGTGGGCTCTTAGATATATAAAGTAGACATGTTTTTTAAAAATCTCAATTTTGTTTCTATATAACACAAGGGTATGTTTTATCTGATCCAAACATTGTGTTTAAAAATGTGGTATCATCTACATTTATTTCCTTTTTTATATATATATATATACAAAAACTTATACACATAATATACACTGGTTACATACATTTTCATATGTACCTACATGATATATTTTTAGCTTATTTATACATACACAGACAGACACAGACACATACATATGCAGTGATTAAAATGAGGTGGTATATGATTCTATGCCACTCTGGTCCCTCAGATTTCAACCTTTTTCAGGCATGGGTGGAATACATTTTGTACTCTATTCTAGATTTTCATGTATGACTTCACAATTTCTGTGTCAACTACTTCCTATCCTGATGTAATGTTCAAAAAACTTAGGTCACAAACTCAAGAAATTTCTTATATCATCTAAAACTTAAGAAATTAAGGAGTAAAACAGATGTTGCATTTTAATATTGTTATTCACATATAAATTTTAAAAGGTGTTTTTTCAGTTTAATAGATGTTGTTAATAATAAATCAAATATTCTCCAACTGACTCAGCAACATGTTACAACACTAAGGAATGAAATACCAACTCTGCAAAAATTAGTGCCTATTTATTTAGGATAATTTACAGGATACTTGTAAGCTATGTTGTTCAGAACTTTTTTTTTTTTTTTTCATTTGTGGATGGTGTTTTTAAATCTAATTTAATTATATACCTGTAGGAGGAAGTGGCAAGATTTAGGTAATTGCACTAAAAATGTTGTGCTTGGGACTAATTCTGTGTATAAAATTGTATGCTGGTTTGGGGCTTCCTCAAAAATGTGCCCATAATGTGTTACTAAGCTCATCTCTAAAAATATAGTGAACATTGGCAGTATTATCTCAAAGGAAAAACATGTTGTCACGTTGTACTGGAAGACAAGATTTTTACAAGCAGCCTTTAATACAGCATTTGTGATAATTCTGTTGTTGAATTGAATCTATTTTCTTGCTATCAGTCAGAAAGTTTTGGGCCCCCCCTTTCTTCTGCTAAACTCAAAATGCATATACAGCTAAGGGGAAGCATAACTTGATATATGTGACTTTAGCCACTTGTAAATGCAGGGGTTTTAGCCCTTTCTGTACTCACATGCATGCTAATGTGGGTACCTCTTTCTTATTACCTGTGAAGATACACACAGACCATCCCTGTAGAGTTTCTCCTCCCACCACAGTCAAATTGATGTGAAAGGTCTTGCCAGTGGGTTATTTAAATCCTGATATTCCGTTCTTGCTTGTCAAGAATGCTGGGTATAAATCTCTTGGCACTTATCTTTCTACCCTGCCCACTCACATTTTCTACTACTTCTGTCTGTCCTCATGACATTTCCTGGAGAGCTTAAACTGAAAGTGCTAATTATTAATTTAGGGCTAGATTCTGGCTCCTACAGCCAGAGGCATGCTGGAGGGAATGCAAAGAGACTCTGAATTGTTATATGCATGTTCCTTACCAGTGAGATCCTCGCACATCCATTCTTTGGCTCATATTAGGAAACACTCGTGATTCTTTTTAATCAAACCTGTTCACATCAGTTATGCGCTCAGATTATAAATGAAAAAACAGAACGTTAAAGTTTGAAATGATTTTTTCCAAACACGTAAGTACATTTGCTCAGTTTGAACAATGGATTACATTAATCACTGGTGGTTTTTTTTCACATCACAGAGGGGATTTAGCTCTAGGAAATAAATGTTTCATCATCTTGAAGCCCAGTAAGGCTCAGTGTTATTATGTCAGTATAACAGGTTAACTGAGGCACAAAGGTGAAGTGACTTGCCTAAGGTCACGCAATAGATCAGTGGCAGAGCTGTGAATCAAGTATAAGGTCATTTAAATCCCTGCAAAATGCCTTGCTCCATGCGACTTTCTTCCTCTCTCTTGTCAGGTATAAATAGTTTAGGCTTTCTTTGGCAGGCAGAAAGCCCTCTACTCTTTCTCTTAATGTATTCCCAAGATAAAGTATATTCACCGGCCTGACTCTAACAGGAAAACTTTCAGGCCAAACAGAAAGAGACTGTTTTGTTCAAAGTACTCTTGAATTTCCTTGAACTTCACCATGGATTTACTTACACGTTTTTCCAAACCTTCTTATTTGTTAGGCAGCCAGTTATTCTTATTTCCCTTGTCTTCAAGTCTCTTCCTCCAGCGGTGTTCCTCCCTACTTTTCTACTGTATCAATTATGCCTTCCATTGGTAATTTTTCCTCTAATTGTCTGTTATCTTCTTTTCCAGCCACACCCTTCATGCATGTTTTGGCAAATCAGAGGTTCTGGTTATGCACAGCTTATGAATTGTGAGAAAATAACATATAAAGAAGGCCTCTGGCTTTTACCATCTTCCCCTTTATATTTTTCTCAAGAGCACCCTCTGAAAAGGTCCTTGCTCAAGAGTTGTTTGAGAGAGTAAAGACTGAGTGAAGAATCTACAGCTGAATGCTGTAGATTTTATAATAGCTAAAATGTCAAATGTTTATACAGTTTTATATATTTCACTGTATTCTCTTTTTTCCCTGCCATATGAACAAAACCTGATATCTGCATAGTGCTCACTGATTTTTTTTATAATTTAAGATAAATATTAAAAAAAAATTGTTATTGTTCAGTGATATAGAAGGTGAAAGTGGTTTTGCTTAAAAGTTGATGCCATAAAGTGGAACAGTATGTGAATGTGTCATCTTTTAACAGAAAGTGGATTCTCATGTGGCAGAGAGAAGAAATACCTGGGAGTCTAATCCAAAGTATAGTCATCACTATGAATTAATGGCATCGTGGTGGTGTGATGGGATTTTTTTCTCGTTGGGAAAGAAAGATATACAAGCAAAGCCTCAGGGAGGCCAAGTAAATATAAAGTAGGTTCCAGAGATGCCCACTTTTCTCTCACCCCCCTGTCCCCATGCAAGGCCAGGCTGGTGGGTTAGGGGTACCTGAGAACGCCAGGCTCTACCAGAGCAGTTTTGATGAAAAGATATGGGTTACTTGAATGGCGAGTGTGTGTCTGGGTTGGAGGGATTAGGAGATAGAAGGAAGGAGCTAGAAGAAAGGTTTATCTCTTCTCTTTGAGGAAGCACAGCCAAATTTCAATTTTGGTTTGGAATCTGGGGATCATTTTGTTTGTTTGCGGTTTCTGACTGCTCCAGCAGAAACTTTGAGTGAAATAATTTGGTTTTGTTTTATTTTTGTCAGCACAATCTCACATTTTATTTTCACCCCTGCTGTATTATCAAGTATGTATTTATCTCTCCATTGTAATGATTGTATCTTAAACCATTGAAAATGAAATCACTGCAGAATGTTGCTACCTGGAACTTACACAGATAGCAACAAAGCAAATGATTTGTATTTAGTGGTGTTGACTTGAAGTTATAAAGCCCTTAGTATTTTGAAGCCTACTTCAGGGACTACATCTCTCCTACTGAGACAAAGCCACAGTTATGGACAGCAGAGCTGCTTAAAATATCATTCCTCTGGTATTAATATAACTGGGCATTTTCACAGACATTTTTTATGGGGCAATTATTGACCATGGAAATTTGCCAAAACAAGTGAATCACAGAATGCATTTCTTTATGCACTGGTGGAAAAAAAGGACGCCTATGGAAAAGAGCTGATTATTCTGTTTCTCCATGTGTGATTTACAAATACATATAGAGAGAACGCTGGCAAAGAACAGGAAGTATTTTTTCAGGTGCTTAATACATCACAGAAATAAAAAGTTGAGGAAATTACTCACACTAGTAAGCCTTTGCATGCTTGGTGCCACATGCTTAACTACGCTTGATGTTTTGTATTCTCAAGCAACCAAAGAATGAAATTTATATTGTTCTTTTTGATGACATTTTAGAAATGTTTAGTTTAGAAATGCCTATGCCTGCAGAATAGGGCTGCCTGAAAATGCCCCTTTCAGTGGACAAAGGGAAAGCAATTGGACCACTCTGTAGGTACTCCAAAAGCCTCAGCCTTGGCTGAAACACAAATTAGATGCCATCATTGTGAAGGTGCTCTAGGTATGGATACAGTCAACAGCAACCTTTACAAGCCCCATATAAAAAACAAAATGTGCCCCCATTATTTGACATTTTGAAAGAAGTTTTATTTTTCCTAAGCTATATCAACAGAGCTAGTGATTCAGAGCTCAGCCAATCCTTATTTTCATGTTTATGGGGCTCCTGGGTGCTAACATTTTTTTAGTTCTAATGTTTAATATTTATTGATGTTGCTTAATCACTGAGGAAATTCCCATTAGAGGGGGAGGCAAAAAAAACGGGTAGATCATTTTTGTCTAAACTTCAGCACTCTGAAAATCATTTCAAGCTGTTAGTCTATGGAGAGGTGTTCTCTGATATCATATGTTAAATTCCACCTGCATTTTAAGAAATACTTACTCATTGGCCAGACTATCATTAAATCTTGTATAGGGTGTACAGGGTAAAACTATCTGAGTTTTCAGGAGCCATAATGAGTCAAAAAATGTATTTTCAGGAAACTAGTTCTTTGAAAATTTAAGCTGGATCAGAAAAACATAACGTCTACCAAAAATTATGAAAAAAGTTCAGAATATCAACTACTTCATAGCTTCTCACAAAATCACTGATTAAGCTGATTACATTCCCCCCTAAATGAAGTGAAATATCTTTTTTTTTTTTTTACAAGAAAACTTACTAAAAATATAATAAAAATATAGTTTGGGTTGGCTTAAGACAGGTGTTCAGTTTTGATTTAGCAATTTAACCACCAAAATGAAAATAATCATCTATTCTTATGGCTTTAGAACCTCTCATTTTTGCACTACTTTCCAATGTTCTTTAGAATAGCCCTCTACCTCATGTGAGATACCTTGTAGCATAACAAACAAATATAAAAATTAATGCTCAATTTTCATGCTTTAGTTCCATTCCTAATGATAAAGTTGTCTGGATGTGAAATGGAGACAAGCTGCTATTGGTACCAGAATTTCAATTTCTCATGCAGAGGGACTGACAAGTCTCTGTCTGAAATCCCAGATGGTTTCTCTGGAGCTATGACTTTCACTAAGCTTAAACAAGAGGAAAGCAGAAAAAAAGTTTGAATTGCAGGGTTTTCTATTCCCAGTGGAATAACTGTAATAGAAGTAGCAACAATGATAAATTAGATTCTCTTAGTGCCATGTTGAGCATTGGCTGAACGTATCCTCTAGAGATGCCAGTTACAGTATGGTATTTACATCATGTTATAGTGCAAAACCAAGTTGATACATTTCTTTAGAAACTAAGTTATTTTCAACATACTTATATATGTTATTGATATCGTTTGCTCAGACATCTTCCTAGATTAGTCCATGGTAGGGCCTAACTTGCAAAGGCCTCATTATTAAAGACTCATTACTGCTATGCCTGGAACCCTCTTCCTGATCTCTTTTTACTGCAACGTTCCTATTCACTACTTGAGAGTTCAAGCTTACTTCTAAGCCAGAGCTTTACACCTGTCAGCTGGATCCACTGAGGGTAGACCTCACTCTCTACCAGTCTTCCTTACTCCATCCCAGCTTTACTTTTTCTTCATTCTTGTTGTGACATTACTGATGAGTCTTTTTGTAACTAGCTCTTCTAAATGGTATGCAAGGTAAATTGTGAAGTATTCCGCATTATACTGATCTAAAGAGAGGTAGATGGTGTTGCTGCACTTATGATGGTTCATTAGGTTTTCTTTTACTTTTAGCCCCCTGTACTTTCCTAGGAGTAGAGCAGGAAGAAGACCTGTCTCTTTCATATGTCCCTAGGTTGGGTGGTGACTGCTCCTTACAGGTCCCCATATTCTTTGGCTGCCATTTTAGAAATTTCACCTCATGGTTCTATCATAGGGGAAATCTGTTGCAAAGGGATTAGTGAAAGATTTGTATGTGATAGGAAAAGGGGGAGAATAAATTGGTTTCCTTGTCTTACAAAGAGCAGGTCAGCGAAGCAATAGTCTGGAATTTCCAAAAGGAAGGTAGAGTAAGGTGTAGTCCTTTTCTGTGTGTCGTGGTTTAACCCTAGTCGGCAACTAAGTACCACACAGCTGCTCGCTCACCCTCCCCCCTCCCCAGTGGGATGGGGGAGAAAATTGGTAAAAAAAGAATAAAACCTCTGGATTGAGATAAAGACAGTTTAATAGAACAGCAAAGGAAGAGAAAAAAAAAATAATAGAATATACAAAACAAGAGATGCACAATGTAATTGCTCACCACCTGCTGACTGATGCCCAACCCATCCTCAAGCAGTGATCGCTGCCCTCCTCAGCCAACTGCCCCCCATTTATATACTGAGCATGACATCATGGCATGACGTATGGAATATCCATTTGGCCAG
>VZTQ01009601.1:0-31471 GCA_013400755.1 Pelecanoides urinatrix | reverse complement strand
CCGCCCGCGCCCCGCCGCCCCACCCGCCGAGCGGCGGCACTGGGTGGGCCTCATGGAATCCGCCAACCCCCGGCGTCCTCGTCCCTCCGAGCGGCGGAGAGAGGAACCAATAGGCGGGCGGGTACTGTCTGCGCAACGGCCAACGGGAGCGGCTCTTTTAGGGCTGCTGTGCAAGCCCCTCAGAGCGGCGGAGGACGGCGCGGGGCGCAGGCTAGCGAGGTTCAGCGAGGGACGCCGCCCGGAGCAGGTAGCGGCCGCCCGAGCTGTGGCGGGAAGTCGAAGCGGGCTTGCGCGGCTGGGGGCCGTGGGCTGAGCCGCTCCATCCTCCCCTGCGTCCCCTGAGGGGGGCGCGGGGGGAGCCGGCCTCAGACGCACGTTTCCGGGTGGCTGCTGGAGAGGGAGGGCGGCGGGAGCCGCGGGGGGAGGCAGGCGGGCAGGCAGGCGCTGTGGACGGGGAGCTGCGAGATGCGTCCTGGTGGCGGGCAGGCGGCCAGGCCGGAGGCGCTTTACAGGCGGAGGAGCTCGCTTGGCGGGATCGATGCTTAGAAAAGGGGGGAATCCCAAGCGCTTCTCCGGGCGGCTGTCTCGGCACCGCCGGGCTGCGCTCTCGCGTGGGTGAGGCCGAAAGCCGCGGAGTCCGCGGCGGCCCGCTCCACCTGCCGCTGGGCCCGGAGCCGGAGGCTACCACTCATCTCCCCGCGCTCTCTGTTCCTCGCCCGCCCGCCTGTCCGTCTGCTCTGCCCTCCCGTCGCTGGCTGGGCCTCTTGCGAGCAGCGGCGCGCCGGCTTTTCCTGCGAAGCAGCTCTAGCTTCCCCCAGCTCCGGCCGTACTGCTACAATAGTTCCCCTTTCTCAGAGACCGTGTAGTTGCGGCTGGTGCAAAGAATAGTCTTACGGGAAAAGGCCACAAGTTTCTCTCCCGCTTAGAAGAATGTATGGGGAAGAGAACCGGAATGGTCTGCTTCTTCAAACAGGAGTCCCAGTTCAGTGGGTCCGTGCATCAGGAAATACCAGACTGAGAGCTGTGATAGCTCTAGTGTGTGCAGCAGCCCCTGAGTCTGGGTAGAGGCTTGGAGTCCTTGTGGAGCAGGAGCCGCATGGGTACAGAAAGACTTTCTTGAGTGAACTTTAAAGTGTGGCTAATTGCAGAGATATAGTGATTGGTAGCAGACTTGTAATTGAAACCAGCTTGAATCCCATGGAAATAGAAACCTTTAATTTCATTTAACCTACTTCACAGCTTTAGCAACTGGAAGTTTTTGATATTTTAATAACTGTTTCAATAATAATTAAACCAGAAGTGGAGCATGTAGGAGTTTTACTGTCTGTGACATCCATCTGTATTGTAGCAGGCTAGAATTTCTTGACCCATAACTTCCCCAATTTGTGTATCATGTCTGTGCTTCATAACTGAGATACCATTATTTCAGCAACTTGGAGATTATGTATTAGGTATATATTTCTAGGATCTCTACTCTTCAGCATTTCTACTGTTTTTGTACCCTCCCTTCAAATATAGATAGTTTAAAAATCAGCCCTTTTGCCACCCAAAACCTCCCACAACTGGATATGAAAGACTGACTTTGCAGGTTTGTTTTTTTTTTTCTCCTAGCTGCTGCAGAAAGGTAAAGTAATATGCAAATCTAGATCTGTAACTTTATACTGCAAGTACTTAGTCTTTATTTACCTTATGCTGGATTGCAGGTCTCATGAAGCTTTACTAGAGACAATAATTTGAACAGTAAAAGGACAGTGGGGCAGTTGTATTCCATTAAGTGTGATTGTCTAATGTAGAGGTATGTTTTGGACATGATATAAATGTTTTTCCTTCCTATAGTTACAAAAAACCCAACCTGTGGACATCTTAATCATCCTGAGCAGCTGATACTTGTCAATAAAAAGTTAGCATTGAAGCAAAACTGTAATTTCTATAATAGTAGAGGATTTTTCCTCATTTGTTATTCAGTGTTCCTCAGATTTTGAAAATGTACAGGATATCAACTAGCCGGATGTGAGCAGAGAGCATCACTAAGTGTCAGTTTTATAGTGCAACTCCTGACAGTATGCCATGATTCTGCTTGAGAGGCATCTTTGAAAGCTGGAGTAATAGATGTCTTGAAATACCTGTACTAACGTTTCTCCTGCAAATGGAGAATCAGTCCATCCCTAGAACCTCTAAGCTCCTGAGAGGCCAAACTGAATCTCCTCCTGGCTATTAAAAAGCAAAGGGTCCTTTGTCATCTTCCTGTTTCTGGCTTCTAGCTCATATAGGAACTCAGTTCCTCACAAGCACTGTGCTTTCAGTGCTTGGAAGGGATGTGTAGCAAACTAAAATGGTTATACAGTAATTTGGAAAGTTTAAGTGAGTGCTAGAAAACATACTAGGTGTTGTTGAAGACACAGCTGTATCACTGCAGTGATTTTGGGTTTGGTTAGCTTCACCAGCCAGAAATTGTGTCTTCCGTGTGCATGTTTGGTGTTTTTTTTTTTTTTGTCACAAAATATTAAGTGTTTGAGGAGGGTCTATGTTCAGTACAGTATGCCTGTTACTTGTCTGCAGGAAGCAGAACTGCTGAGTAACTTAAAGCAAACGAATGAAAACTTATGAAAAGGAACCAATATCATCAAAACTTGTACTTGGTTAGTTTGGTACTTCGTTTGTATTTACCTCATGTAATCCTTTAATGTCTGGGCATTGTTAGTACCTTCATGTACATCCATAGTGTTTCTCCCAGTTGCTAATTCTGAGCCTTGCAGTAATACAGTCCTCCAGTTATGCTTTCTTTAGCCTCAACACTTCTAAAATTTGGGAGTTGCGAACAATCCTAACAAATACTGGCTCTCTGAATAGACTAGGTATTCCTATTTGCTTTTTTCTTCCGAGTGTCTCCAACCCAGTGTTTATAGTGAGGCCCTTTTTATAAAACTGTTCTTCTTTACCTTTGTTAAGCTTTTTCCAGACTTTCTCAAAGAACGTATGACTCGATGGATCTACCTTGTTACTTTCTTCCTTTGGGTGTGGTTAGAAAGACTGTGCTTAGTAGATCTTGCTAAGCTGCCATTTGGTGTTGGTAGCTATATCTTCATTACATCATGCCAGCCTTTCCATGTCATTGTTCACCTTGATGTTTGCAAATTTGTAGGGCTTCTTGTGCAATAGACATAACTGATAGAGCAAATAACACATCCTTTAGTGTAAACAGGATTTAAAATTGGAGCCCTTAGCATCTACATGATCAGTATCAGCTACAGGAGTGAAGTAAATACCTCTGTTCTTCTGAGAAGGAAGAGAGAGGCTTCATGCATCCTGTTTAATTGGCGTTCACTTTATTTGTCCTGTTTGTACGACAGGTAGGCAATCTATTAGTAGAACTTGCTTTAACTATGTGTTTAAGCTATTTTTAAAGACAAGAAAGTTGTGAAAATGGGCTTTTAATTTTTTGACAGGGTTTTGTTCTACATCTATTGGAAAAAAGGAAAAGTAAACTTGTGTGGTTTTTTTTTAAAGAAGGTGATTAGGCTTCAAATACAACTTGATAGAGCAGTTGTCAGATAAATGAGTTATTTTAGGTTTCAGAAGAATTATTGGGAGATTTGCAGGAACATAATGGGAGAGGAGATTTCTTTATTGATTTGCATTGGAAAGCCATTGAATTGCACCACATTAAGATGTTATATTGTTTGACTGGTTTTGCGTGAAGAATTTTGAAATGGCTCATCTAAACATTAAGGAATTAAGTTCTTGGTTACAGTTATGGAGGACTTGACTGTAGTTTTAAGAGTTCTAAAATCTTAACTCTTTTTACAGCTGTTCAGCAATCAACTCATCAGCTGTGAGTATGTTTACTAAGGGTGTTCTTTACTACAGAGGTGCTAGAAGTTGGGATTTGGTGAAACATGGTCAAGGGTGTTTGAGGATTTTCTTACAGAAGTACAGTTAGTGAATTAGTACTAAACGTTCACGTGTTTCTGTCAAATAACCAATTACGTTGGTTTTTTTCCCCTGTAAATCTTCCTTGAACTGCCTGAAACTCTTCAGTTGAGAGGAGCCGAGAAGATCAGCAAGGTTTATCATTTTGGATTTTTTTTTTTTTCAATTTGAAAAGGTATGGGAAAGTATGGAAGGAGTCTGGAAGTGCTGATTCCTAGGATTTCAAATTCATTGTGTAATGTCTGCTGTAACCTGTGACTCAAGCCTTCTAACTCTGTAATAATATGTACAGTTTAAAACAAGGGAGGAATAAGAGTTGGGTTTTTTGTTCTTGATTAAGTATTCTGGTTGTAAATGCTTTGTTAATAAATCTAATCTTACATGCCAAGGCAATTCTAGTAAAAGACTAGCTCAGAAGGCTTATCTTGTCCTTCTGATGTTTTGAACAGAATGTAATTGCAGGTACAGTTTTTGGGTAGTTGCCTTTGTCCTGTCAGATCAATATGAATCTCGGTTTTAATTACCTAGATTTGTCTCTTACCTGTGAAACTAGACAAACTGATGAGCCACCTGAGTGTGGTTTGTTTCCCCTTCCCTCTGCTTGGTTTTTGGCTATCCAAAATACTTTGATGAATCATAAACCTCACCCCACATCCCCTCCCAGCAAAATGACAGTATCGCAGTAACAACTGGAGCAATAATCTTGTTGCTGCTAAGGCTTTTCCTAATGATAACCTGGACTGGATATCAACATATTGTATGAAGGCTAAATTGATGCCTTTGGCTAATTTTCTTAATGCAATGAATAAGAATTGAGTGATCTTGTAGCTTCAGCAGTTTATGTAGTAGTCAACTGTGAGTGTTACTCTGTTCATTACGTTGTAGGTAGGTTCTTCAGAGAGGTTTTGTTCTTTCAAGGTTAATTCAAGAGCCATGATTTATGCAACTACCTTGATAAACAGCGTGGCTTTATCTTGTAATCGCTTTGTAACCAAAAGCACAAGTGAGATTTCTAATGCAGATTTCTATTTAACTTTGATAAAATGATCTGGAATTATGATCCTGTTCAGTGAATCTTGAATCTGCCTGCCTGTTGTTTTCCTAAAACTTGTTTGAAAGCTCTCTGGATACAAGTGTTGAAACATGTTTCCACGTGAACTGGAGATGGAGTATAGTAAATGTTCTTATGTGGTATGTGTTTTACTGTAATAGCTTAATTTCTGGACTGGTGCAACTTGGAGAAATGAGGTTAATTATACCAAAAGAGATTTTTTTCCTTCAACATGCACTTTGAAGACTAAGCTCAAACAGTAAACAATTCAGAAAAACATCAAATTATAACCTAATTATAAAGGGATAGTAAAGGAGAAGAATTGTGTTGGTTTTGTTTTGTTTTTTAAAGCAAGTTTACTTTATTTGTGGACATAAGGCTATACACTTATTTCTGTAAACTTTGACATAACTAATTAGTTACTTTAACTTGTATTGTGTTTCAATAGAGAAATGATTTAAAATAGACAAATCTCTTTATTGGTAGTAGCTTAGTCTCTTTGAACACCTTTGAGATTGAAGAATATAACTAGTTTGAAATGTCTATTGTAGTTTTTCAGAAATTCTCTAATATATTGAGTATCAGCCACAGGTTTGCCATTATTCCACATCCAGCTTTGGGTCTTCTGGTGGCATTTATACTGCAGTTGTCATAACTTAATCAATCTGAGAGATTATACTTTAGTTCTGTTGTGTTTCACTTGTTTGTAGAGATCATAATAAAGGCTTGTTTGGTATACATGAGAGAACTTAGTATTACCCTGAATCCACTCCAGTTACTTGTCTGGAAAATGTGTAGTGAGACACTTACCATGTAGCATACTGCCAGGCATGAGGCAAAGACTGGCTAGCTAATATTAAATTAGTGGACCCATTTTGATAGTTCTTCAAAACTTAGTTGTTCTAATTAGCTTCCAAACCTGGCAATGTGTTTTCCAGCTCATGGAGATGTGTTAAATTTTCTCGGCAGGTTTATCCTGTGAGGGACTGTGGCTTACAGCTAGTAGAGAAAATGACCTTGCAGAGAGTAGATAAGAATGTTGATGAAGTCTAAAACATAGATAAGGTTGTCATTCTGCTAGCTGTGGGAAGAATCCCAAATCTTCTATATGATTGTGGAGTTTGGAATAGGTATGCTTTTCAGGTTAACTTACACCAAAAACAGTTTACAACAGGAAATACTCTGTTCCATCACTTCAGTCTCTACTCATCTTCTAAAACAGTATCTTTCACAGATAAGGTTTCTCAATGGATATAACCTTGGACCGTGAAGACAAACTATCATCCTTTGGTGATATGCTGGATAGATATTGTCCAAATAGGGCAGATCATTGACCCTTGTGGTTGCTGAAAATGTGGACATTCTGCTGATAGCATTCATTGATTTACTTTTGTGGAAACAAAGCACCAAATGAAATGAGACGTGATATCTTGATATGATATGACCCAGGCTTGTCTTTCTGGCAGTAACCTTGTTTAGATGAGTTAAATATTACTTCCTGTGTTGCCTGAATCTCTCCAATCTCCCCAGTTCTCAGACTTTTTTTTTTTGCTTGCTATAGTATCTTTGCAGTGGGGCAATTGAAGCTCTATATGAGGGACTTCTGTAATGATTTTTGTCTGGTGTGGATGCATGCATGTGTAGTGTTTAAAAAATATTTGGTGCATTCAGATTTGATGTTTAGATGGGCCTCATCTCCTGAATATACATAAATAAACTGTTTCTTCCATCTTACTTTTAGACCTTTTTTCTGTTGCACTGCTGCTAGTACTAGGTTCAAGCTGTTGGAGGGAAAGGGGGGAAATTAGTTTGTCAGGCTGTATTTTTGCAGAACTCTGTGGCTTGTTGCTGATGCTTAGGCAGTTGGGAAATATGTTTTCTATTTCCTGTGAGTGATAATCTCAATATGAATTTGGAGGTAGCATGTTGTTGACCTAATGTTTGTCAGTGATAAACTAGAAAACAGACCTTTTAATCTCTAACAAGGACATACGTGCGTGCTCTATTTGCTGGATTTAGCATTTAAACATTCAGTGGAACTGCAGTAGGCTTTCCTGGCACTTGGAAAGTAAATCTTTAAGCATCTTGATCTGTGTTTGGACAAATCTGAGAATTGATCTCTTTCTTGTTAAAAACAGAATTGTCCTTGTTTTGAGAGTCATAGAGACCTCTGAAGCAATGAGTTAAATATTGCTGCAGTAGCTCTGAAGGCAAACAGAGCCGCCGTTGTTTGCTCCATAATAGCACTTGCTCATGGACACTAGAATTTTTTTTACAAGGTGGGGAATGTTGGCTAGGATCCTGAAGTGTGGGGTTGTACTGAAGTGCTTAGGAGCTCTTGGTTTATAAAAGGACAGCACCTTTCAAATAAGCGGTGTCTTCAAAGTGTCACTGTTGGTTTAGTCCTGAACTTATGAATTCAGAAGTATCCTAGCATCAGTTTCTCTGTAGCAGCAACAGAAGCTTCCTCTACCAAAGGCTGTTTATCCCTACAAATCATCTGGTAATTTTGATCATCCCTGTTCTACAGCAAAAATCACTTACAGAACTGTTATTAATCCTTTCAACTGTCAGATTTCTTCTTTCTCGACTGTTATTAGCTCAAAAAAAGTAGCTATGATACAGGTATTCAGATATTGCAGAGTGTGCATTAGACAATTATGTGTTTGATAGAAGTTACCTGTCTGCATGTTTGAAGAGGTAGCTGTTAACAACAAGTCATTGGACAACTGGTGAAAATATGTATTGCTGGTTAATAGGTACAATTCAGCTATTGCACACATGCAAGAAGTTGCACTCTAAAACTAGATAAAACAATTGCTGACACTTAAATATTAATCTTAAAATGCTAAATTTTATTTTGCTAGGTTGTCTTGCACGGTAGGTACCTCTTCTGGACTTACTCCAGCCTGTTTTGTGTTAGAGGTCAAACTAAATTTCCACTGGGAGCTACATCTATTTCTTAACTGTTTTTTTCTTTTTTTAAAGAAACACAATTATGATGTATTTCTTTAGTAATTTGCTGCCATAAATAACTTTAAAAGGTAACAAAGGTAATATAATATACCTGTGAAATAAGTCCCTTCTGAGCTTGAAGTTAGGAGTTGCCAGCAATGCTATGTTAACTGGCATGTGGAGGTGCATTCTCAAAGAAGGCAGGGAAAGATAGGTGGAGAATGGGAACATTCTTTCCCTTTCCTATGGTTGAGATAACCTTTCTTTCTAGTAGGGCAAAACATAGGCTCCTTATTTCAGGCTTTCTTCGTTCACACCTAGATTCCATACATGGTTTTTAACCTTAATTTAAATTTGGTGCTTCTAGGCAGTACCTTCACAGTCCCAGTATTTATTGCTGTAACTTTAGCAGCAATGTAAACTTCTGAAAAGGTCACCTATTCTGTTTTCTAGCTGGAATCTTCTAGAGGAATGGAAGTAGAAGACAAACGTAGTGTGGAAAATTGCTATGAATAAAGTCTACCAGAGGCTAGTTGTCGGACAGTGGGGTAAAGGGAAATGGGTGTTGAGAGTTTCTCAAAGGAAATTTCTGTCAATCCTTTTCTTTTTTTTTTAAAAAAAAAAAAGCCTGCAAACATAGAGGTGTTGCTGCCTCTCAAGTGTGTATGTAGTATTGATGTATGTTTGTGGTTTTTTAAGTGAACCCATTTTGTAATTATACTCAATCATAGCTTTGGATCTGGATGTTCTCTAGATCTGGTATTCTGTAAGAGTTTCAGGAGAATAATATAATTACTTTTGATCTGATACCAACCTCTTACTCAAAGGAGTATGGTCAGAAATAACTGAGGCAGGAAACTTTCTTATCTATTCTGGCTTCTAGTTTTCTTTACATCATATGACTCTAAATATTGTCAGATTTTTCAGTTAACTAAAAATCTGGACCATAGCAACACAGATGTTTCTACTGGTAGCATAACTTTTTTCATTGTTTTAGCTTTTAGAAACAGATGTTGGACTGTAGCCCATGTACTGGATGTTGTAGCAAGGTTCCTGTATTTACGTAGCCAAGGACTGTGTCTGCAAACCTGTTCACATGGGCAGACTGAGGGTACAGCGTTATGTCAGAAGTAGTATTAAGCCTTCTGTTGCGGAAGGGCAAGTGAACTGATGGTATTAACATACTGTCAAGAGTCTTAAGGGGTAAAAGATATGAATTATGGTTAGGCAGGTAAGTTAGTAACAAGATTATGTAGGAACCAGAACAAGGCTGAATCTTGGTGACAAAATTGGTATGGTAATAGTTGCGTGAGTCTTCTCTTCCGTCTCTGAGGGAACAGAAGTTATCCTATACGTGGGAGCAAGCATGCAGATTTTTGAGGAAATGGACTTGAATGGTGTATGCAGAGACCAGGAAAATGAAAGTTATGGGGAGGACATAAGGACATACTTGAAGTCACAATTAATGTTCTCTACTATTCAAGAGCTATTGTGAAGACAACAGGCTTGTATCTTACATTGAACAGGAAAAAATGACTCATGAGCATGCTGTATCTTGCTCTCCATGCTTTATTGCAGGAGGTATGCTTTGAAATTTGCATTAAAGTCTCTTAAGTACGTGGCAAGAGTGGTTTAATGTAAATAGCTTTTTCCCTCCATCCACCCCTCAGTCTCACCAACCTTCAAAGAAACAATTTTGAATGATGTACTGTGGCGCATGGAAGTAGTTGTTCTGTTCTAAACTTGCTACTGTATCCCACCATCAGTTTTTTAGATGCTTCACTAATAAATGCAGAAGCTAACCTTGTCAAAGAAGGGAGTCAAAATAAGATTTGGGGTGTTGGACAACAAAACATAAGACTTTGTACCCAGACTGCTGAAACTGGGGCTTGTGCAGGTGGTAACTCATTTCTGGCAAGTAATCATTTAGAACTTGTTCAGAGGCTTTGTTGTGGTATGAACATGAAAAGTATAGCACAATTGCTTTAATATGACAGCTATCTGAGATGTAGACAAGCGTTCCAAAAATATTTACTTACTTTTCAGGTGTTAAGCCTGTAGTTTTTCACTCCTGACATTCAACATCTCATAAGTATTCCCTCATAAGTTCCTGCTTGCAGTATCCTGCGGTTTCAAAAGACTTAAGTATATTTAGAAGGTGCATTCCTTTATTCTTGGGTGGTAGGTGAAGAAAGGCTCTCATCCTGTTTAGGTATTCAGTGTAGTAATTCTTACTTGCTTAAGAAACACTATCCAACTGTGTTTAGAGGTTTGTTTTTGTTGGGTTTATTTAGTACCATGATTTTATGGTATCTGTCCCTTTTGGTAGTATTTGGTTGTAATGGGTTGTGTGTGGATCTGCTATAGGAGACTACAACTAGACTTTCACTATATCAGCTTGTTATTTTTAGAAGCCTGATTAGAAACATTGGTACAACATGGTGGAATTGTATCCATATGCTACAGTCTTCTACTGTGAAAGTAAGCTGTTTAAGGATTACGGTAAAGATGTTGGTATATTGGACTTAACAGAATGGCTTGAAGTTAGCCTGAGGCATGGGTTGAGTTCTAAAAGTCAAAGATCATGGTCCAAAGATCACATTAATGTAAAAAATAGCAGTATATTTGTCCTTGGAAAGTCTTTCAGTTTCCAGTATCTAGAATTAGACATAATCTCCAAGTGGTTGATTAAGGGAGGGGAAAGAAAGAATAATTCTCATAGTTAACTTCCTAACTGAAGCAAAACATACAACATCTTTGAGCTTTGTGCTGGATTTGAGTAACAATCCCTTGCCCCTCGTTTCATTAGGAGGCATATTTGTGGCTAACTCGTATCTTCAGTCTGTGTGAGAATTCTAATCACTTATTGCGGGGGATACAGGTTGGAAGCCTATATCATCTGTGAAACTGTATGTTTTTTTGTAATCCGTGTAGAACCAGCAGTTTCTTCTCATACCAAGAAACTAACTATACCTTCTCTCTGGCCTAGCCATATTTGTAGGAAGGCTCAGCCTAACACTGACAGGGGACTTTGCCGACACAGGCAAAATACCAGTGCCAGCAATTGGCAGATTGCTGGCTCCCTGGCTTCTGTCAACATATTTGAGGTATCTACTTGTGATTATGTTTTAATGGTATGACCTCTAATGTACATGGAACAGCCACTTAGAGTGGTAAAGGACCATACACAGGAACAGCCACTTAGAGTGGTAAAGGACCATGCACATAGAGGTAAAAATAGACTAAAGTTGAGCTATTTTCCTAGACTGAGTGCATGTCTAATTCCTTAAGAGACTGTTAATAGGGGCAGTTTACAAGAAGATCTGGAATGACTATAGTGACCCTGTGGGACTCTTTCGGAATGTGGTGAAAAAAGACATCTTTAAGTACTGGTTATAGGTTAAAAAAAAAAAAAATTACTGTTAAACTTTTCTTTCAGGTATGAGGTTGAATGTTTGCATCTATGGTGTTTATTTATATCTTCTGCAAATCCGAACTGGAAGTTCTTTAATATGCTTTTGTCTTTAACTTTTGTTAAGGTCATAATGGTTTCCATCCCTGAATACTATGAAGGAAAGAACATCCTTCTGACAGGAGCTACAGGCTTCTTGGGAAAAGTGCTTCTGGAAAAGCTGCTCAGATCTTGTCCTAAAGTGAAAGCAGTGTATGTATTGGTAAGACACAAAGCAGGGCAGACACCTGAAGCACGAGTAGAAGAAATTACCAGCTGTAAGGTATGTGTCATATGCTCACAATTTTGTCCTTCTTTATAACATTCCCATTTCATTTTGAGAACAACTTTGGTTTGTCTAAAGCAAAATATTGTTAAATGTTTTTCGTTCTAACAGAAATATAAAATCCAAGACCTGGCAGTACTTCTATGACTGATTTTCAAGTTGTTAGTCTCTAGCAAAGCCAGTAATGGAAAATGATCCTGAATTTAATTCAGGAGGAGGATGTTCAGCTGTAATGCAGAATTGAGAAGTAAAACACCTGAGTTAAAACTTTTTAAGAGAATGTATGATCAAGTGCAAGAAGCGGTGTGGACTGGGAGTTTTAAGATGGAATTGAGTCACTTCTTTAGATCTCAAGCAAGTCACTTTTTATCCTTGTGCCTTATTTTCTTTTCTGTAAGATGAGGCTTAGTACTTCCTTTTCCTTGAATGTGCCATTGGATCTACCAGTAAGTAAGAATGTGTTCTAACAGTTGTTTAAATAGCTTACATTTGTAAACAGAACAGAAATGTTTGTCTTGATAGATTCTACTGTGGATTTCTGTTAGTCATAGAGATTACTATAAACCTGTGATAACAAAGGAAAGGCACTGAAATTCTGTGCTGTGGAAGTACCAAAGTGGCTATCTAAAAGTTCTTCTGTGCATGCTGGGTGGGATACTTTCTTTCTGAAAAGACTAATTACCTTAATATTCTGGTGAGCTAGGCTGGGCATTCTTACTAGATGCAGAACCATCCATCAGTGTTGCCCATCTCTAATACAGAGTATCCCGTTTATGATGAGGAGGATGAACAGGAAGGGGAGAGATTTCTAGCATGAGCTTTGCTAAAGCAGGGTTTATTCATTTCTATCCAGGTCCTTTCTCTTATAGGACGTGGGAGTTGGCAGTTTAATTTTTCAGGCGTAGGAAATATGCGGAGATGCAACATAGTTGCTACGAAGTGTGTGCTTAGAAGGTGCTTAAAGGGAATCAATAAGAAAGTATGAATGCATTTAGGCTAGGAGGGGTAAGTTGTTTAAAGTAGGGCAATGAATTTCTGCAACTCTGACTAGTAAGGGTTACAGCAGACATGAGGATGGCTGTGTCCCTAATAAATTATTTTCTGTAACCACGTCAAAACTCTAGCTTATTGCTCAAAAGCATCTGCTTGCAGGGCTGTGCGATGTCATAGAATGCAGCAGAACGAGTAACAGTGGGGTTCTGTCTTAAAATCAAGTTGCAAATTCTTTCTACATAAAATCCTCAGTTTGTCACTCCCTGAAACAAGGAAAAGATCTCCAGACTAAGCTCTGAGATGAGGAAGGAAAAGTTTCTCAATCCCCTTTTTGTATACACTATCACCCAAATAAAAAGTGGGGAACATTTGGGCAGGGAGGAGAGTAGCAGTAGTGTGTGCTGACTTAAACTTCAGTAAGACTTAAGCCTCAGTATAGAATCATAGAATCACTAAGGTTGGAAAAGACCTCTAAGATCATCAAGTCCAACTGTCAACTCACACCCCCATGCCCACTAAACCATGTCCCCAAGCGCCTTATCTACACGTCTTTTAAATACCTCCAGGGATGGGGACTCCACCACTTCCCTGGGCAGTCTGTTCCAAGGCCTGACCACTCTTTCCGTAAAGAATTTTTTCCCAATGTCCAATCTAAACCTCCCTTGGCACAACTTGAGGCTGTTTCCTCTCGTTCTGTTGCTAGTTACTTGGCAGAAGAGACCAACCCCCACCTCACTACAACCTCCTTTCAGGTAGTTGTAGAGCGTGATGAGGTCTGCCCTCAGCCTCCTCTTCTCTAGACTAAACAGTCCCAGTTCCCTCAGCCACTCCTCATCAGACTTGTGCTCCAGGCCCTTCACCAGCTTCCACCTTTCACAGCTTTTGGGAGACTCATATGTTGTAAAAGGCTTTTAACTTTGAGTCCAAATCTTCTGCTTATAGTCTGTTACCTGAGCTGGAGTTGGTATAATCTGATGTGTTTTATGAGTCTCGTTGAATATTTATTGCTGGAACAGGTTCACAACAGAGGTCTGGTAAGCAGGACTACTGCTTGAGGTAGTCCTACATCTTAGTCCCTAGAGTGAGAACATGAAGGGATGGTGTTGCACATTTATGCAGAGATGTATATAGGGCCAGATATTTGTTGTCCTCATCACATGGTGAGACAAATTAGATTGAAAGTATATTGTTTAACTGGCATTAATGTAATCAAGATTCGTCCAAAAGAGTATGAAAATTTTTAATAGGATATGTTGTCTTAAATTGTTAAGGGCTCTGCCAGTAATTTTTCACAATTGGATGGGCTCATTAAGTGTTCTGAAGATTCTTGCACATTCCGTTTCTTGAACAGTTTAAAATTTAAATGGGTGAATGTGATAATTAAAACAAATTGAGCTGCAAATAGACAAAAAATATTGAGGTTTCTAATTCCTTTGGGCTTCAGATATCTAATTCCTCTGTTAATTTGCCATATGTATTGCATGTGCTCTAGGTGTTTGTTCTTTTTCCTCTTTGTACTGGTGTCGGTGCTAATATGAATTATGTCAGAATAATGTATGGCTATGGATGTGAAAAGGGGCAGAACGGATAAAACGTACAAACTAAAAGTACCAAACTGGTTCTTTGCTTAAGTGCTTATCCATGGGACTGCTTTTCTATTATAATGCATAACACATTAATATGGTTAAAAGGTAGTTGCTTCAGTTCCCCGGAGGTAGGCACCATCATTCCAACTAAAAACATAGCAGGCTTATTTGCAAAATGACGAAAGGCTTCCTGCCCTTAGGTAAGCACTGTTTGCTGTACTGTGTGAACTAAGAATTGCAGAGGCTTTAAATGCTGTCTTAGCAGCTTTGTCCTTTAAGGTGAACCTTCATGTTTGGGAAATCAATTCAAGACCTCTATCACTGGAGATGTCCCATACTCTCACTATAGCATTACCACTGCTACTTTAGGTGGCCACACAGTGAGCTGCATTAGCTCACAGTTCAGCCGAAAAAATGTACAAAAATGCCTATTTTTGGCTGGACCAGTAAGCTTGTATGCTCACACAGCTATTCGGCTACTTGCTATTGCCAGTGCAGGAGAAGCAACACAGAAATGAAGTTAGAGGGACCAATCTGTTTGGTAGCAGTACAAACTTATATTGCCTTAAGAGTCATGAAACTGTACTTCTAGGTGACTTAAGTTATAGTTGAAATGAATTGAGTTCCCTTCATTCTGTAAGGAAAAGTCTCTTAGCTATTTGTATTCATTATAACTGCATGTTTGGAAGGGGGGAAAAAAAAGTACTGCTGTGATATTAATACATTTTAATTGACTTGTGTTGAAGCAGTTGCTAAGATATTGGCTCCTGTATAATTAAGAAGAGGGGTCTGCTCTGGTGAAACTTTGAAGTGTTTTATTGCCACAGTACTATTTTGCTCAGGAAAACTTGCATGCTAATGGGTGTAAATAAGATAAGACAAGAATTTTTATCTGTGTGCGTTAAGCCACATGCTTAACCTGGTTAATTATGAGGAGAATATATGATAGAATATAATACGGGTGAGATTTTTTCATAGTTGAACACCAATTTGATAAGACTTGATCAGATGTTCTAACGTGGTACGCAGCCTTTAACCCTGCCTTTTTCTTTTAACTAGCCAGAGAAACAACTTTTTAAATCTGGAAGTTCCCCAAAACTGGCATAATTCCAGGATAGCATTTCTTGAATCACTGGAAATTCTTAAAGCTTGATGAAAGCTTTCTAAACCTAAAGAACAGCATGACTCGTGCAAGTCTACAAGAATTTGAATAGTTATTATCAAGCTTGGGAAGTGGGCAGGCTTTTCCCTTTCCTTCTGTTGAAAGAAAAGAGATTTTATTATTTAGACCGCTACTTAAAATTTCTTTGAGTCCTGGTGTCTAATGGAGACCATTCCTTCTTTCTTCTGATATTTATAGAGATCTGATTTTAACAATAGGGATGAGTATTAAAAAAAAAGAAGTGCGAATTTAAGTCTTACTACCCTCTATACGACACATAAAATACTGCTTTCACTGTATGGGATAAAGTGTGCACAACTTCATTGCTGGATATGTTCAGGGGAAGTCAGTAACATGTTGTTGTAATATTCCTAGCACTTTTCTAACTAACTGCTCAAGATCATCAGTATAACTCTGCATAGACTGAAAATATAAGTTTTCTCTTCACTTAAATGAAACATCTCTCTCATCTTCACTGGCTATTAGTTTGAATTTTTAGTCCTGTTTTTTTTTGACAGCTCTTTGACAGGTTGAGAGATGAGCAGCCAGACTTCAGAGCAAAAATAATAGTAGTTACAAGTGAACTTGTACAGCCTGATCTCAACATTAGTCAACCAATGAAGGAAAAACTTATAAAATGCATTAATATTGTATTTCATTGTGCTGCTACAGTCAGATTCAATGAAACACTAAGGTAAGTCTAAAATTCTGTGTACTCTGGCCTCGTAAACCAATGGTACTCAAAGGGAGGGGGTAAATCAGGTGTCTGCACAATCTTGCAAATATTCAGCCTGTCAGGCTACTTCATGTACTCTGATGTTTGTGTGCTTGGTCAATTTCATGAAGCCCCTTAAGGTAACAATCTTCCCCCAAATGTATCTTAAGCTGTTGGGTTTTCACTTGCTCTTCTTAGCAAGATGGAGGCATATTATTTAAACCTGCTTTTCCAGAAGTTAGAATTCCACTATTCAACATGGAAAAGTTCATATCTTTTTAAAGCTTTCGGCAAAAAGACAAATCCATTATTAGAGCTTAGAAACAAAATAAATTATTTTTGTACTTTTGTTATAGGCCCCTCAGGTTTTGTATGTTTGAATTTTTTTGTTTGTTTTGGGTGTGTTTGTTTTTTTTAAACTAAATCTGTGTGCCTGAATTTCAAAGTCTTTTTGAAGGAAAGCTGTTGAATAGACTAGGGAATATGTTGCTATCCTGAGTCTTCCTAACATCATGTGTTGCTCTGATCTCTGGGATGGGTAGAAAGGATATGAATACGCTGTAGCTGTATGTACTCTGCTCAGTAGTAATGGCAGAGCTTTTTTTTCCTAGTGTGTAAAAGGGAACATAAACTATTCCTTTAGCCTTCCTTGTTAGAAGGGGAACACACAGTTTTGCCAAAAAGTTATCCTCTGAAAATGTATGTGGGGAAAGTTCTAGCACTTGCTCTCTACCTGATGAACAAACAGGAGATTAAATACTGCTCAGCTTTCTTCAGAAGGTCTTTCATTAAGAAGAATAGAGATTTGCATTGGAGGGAGTAGGGAGAAGTAATGCACAGAGAGAATGGTGAAAGCTTCCATGTTGTACAGAAAATCTGTTAAGGAAATACTAGAGAAAGGAGTACCAAAGCAAGAAAAGATTGTATTTGCCTTTTGGCAAAAACAATGACTTGATTTAGTTTGAAACACTTGAACAAATATTCATTTTGGGTGAATGAATTTGTGAAGAATAGCTCCAATTTTTATGGGGTGAGGGAGAGTGAAGCAACTTTGAGATAAAACACTTCTCAACTCATATTTTCTTTGAGTTGTTACAAAGGTTGGTACTACCTCTCTAAGAATGCTATACTGTATGCTGAAACGTTATGAAGTAGCCCATGTTTATCACTGTTTCATGGTCTTGAAATGCTGAAGAACTGCTAAGCTGACAAAAGCCCAGAGAGACTTTAAAACAATTTGAAAGACTGGTGGAATGGGGTCTTGGTACAAAAAGCCTCTGGCAGCTTCTGCTTTCTCAGCAGGCCCCGTATGTTGTTTAGCAAAATGGAAAATGCGAATATTTCTTAGGTCTTCTGGGCTCAATTCTTTCGTAACAGATGTGCTGGAATAGTTGGAGGAACGTTACAAATCTGAAGACCACCTAGAGCAGCCTTCATCAGATATTTAACAGGAATAACTAATGTAAAGTTCAAAATACTTGGCTTGGGGCCAGTGGTAGGAATAAAGTCAGGAAAGCAAAATACTTGGGCTTATTTTGGAAATCTTCCTAATTTGTATTTGCTATACATTTCTGTATCAGTGCATACAGCTCTGATTATGAACTGTTTCCTTTGACTTCTTGAAAGAGGCAATGAAGACTGAGAATAATACTTTATAAACAACAACAACAACAAAAAATTATCAAGAAGTAACATTTTCCATTGATGTTAATTGCTTTGGGACAATGATCCCCCCCCTCTCCTGTCCCCCCAGTGCTTCAGTAATAATGTGTGATAAAGCAGTCTTAGACTTAGTGCTTATTCAGGGGGGACCAAGATTTTTTTTTTATTAATGTAACACTTTATTGCAAAGACTTTGATAAAGCTTTGTTCAGCTGTATTCTTGAAACTTAATTGATTACTACACTGTGTACAAGAAAACTAGCGCCCATAGTAAGTTTTGTGGGCTGGAGAGAATATCTGAATTGTATAAAATAATCATAGTAGTGGGTCAGTAAGCTGAGTTCTGGTGGGAATTGTAGAGATATACTTACTCTCCTACAGTGTCCTCAAGGATTCTCTTAATGAGAAGCAGTGAAGTTGGAGGATGAAAGTATGATTCTTGGTNCCCCCCCCGTAATCCTGTTGTGCTATTGGGCCTTGTGCTGTTCTACAAGAAGACGCCAGTCTCCAACTTACTAGCCCTCTGAGCCTTCTGAGTTTTTGACTTAACTCAACTTGAACTAGGAAGTTCAGAGATGCTGTTAAAACTGACATGCATCTCATGTGGCAGCTAGGTGTTGTGTTGCATTATTTCCTTCACATTTTATTAAAAATGTAGAATTGGGATTTAGCTTAAGGAGATCAAAGGTGTGTTGACTTTCCCACTCTAGTAATAGAGCATGAGGATGACAATACAAACAGGGTAAAACTTAAGAAAATTATCCTGAACATTGAGAGATGTTCTAGATTAAGACTGCAGTGTATTGTTCTAAGCAGAAAGTTAGGACACTGTCTGATGCTTTTTTGAGGAGGGTGAGGTGGTTAGGAATACTTCATATGCCTATCACTGAGGCATTTAAGAGTGAATTGACTAGTTATTTCTTTTTGCTTGTTTTTGTCTTGCTTTCTGTTAATCAAGTTTCTGTTTAATCAACAGAGATGCTGTTCGGTTGAACGTGATTGCCACACAACGGCTCCTCTTCTTGGCACAGCAAATGAAGAATCTGGAAGTGTTCATGCATGTTTCAACTGCCTTTGCATATTGTGATCGAAAACATATTGAGGAAATAGTTTATCCACCTTCTGTTGATCCTGGGAAACTGATTGATTTTCTCGAGTAGGTGTTACGTTTTATGAAGCTTCTTCAGTAATTTGTAACCTTTTGCTTCCTAGTAATGAAGTACCAAAAAATAGGAATCTGAAAGATGAAGAAATTAGCTTATGCTAATTTCAGTGTCAGCCTGTAAGTCTGGCAGCATGGCTGACACTTCCCTTATCTGTAAAGGCGATGGGCTAAGGTGTTTTATGGTCACTTTCAGCTGAGCTAGGTGTGGAGTAGTATTGAAGAAGGGGGATGCTCATATCTATTCATGATGTCTCATATATGCTGAGAGTGGCAGTTTTTCAGCTGTATGATGAGCTGAATCAGGAGCTATTAAAAACAAAAAAGCTGTGCTGCTACAAGTATGCTAGCACTGGCATTGTGAAGGAAAAGGGTAAAAACAAGACAGTCCACTTAGCAGCAGCCTCCACTACATCCACCTAAACACCATAGCAAAATCAGCCTGAGATACAGAAATAATATTACTTAACTGCTCAGAAACACAACTGTAGAAGTAGCTCTGTTAGGAATTCAGAGAGCAAACATTAAAAATCTGTTTCTGTAGCTTTTTAATCTTGAATTGGGCATTAATAGGGGAAAAAATTACTTGCTCTATATTTTATTTTCTGTGTATATTAGCTGTCCTGAGGTCTTATTTAGTAGCTGTCAAACCCTACCTGAAATAGGTGGCAAATATGGGATAAATCAAGTGTAATGTAATAAATAATAATCTCATCTCTAAATTGGTCTCTCCCTTCTTCCCTGTCATACAAAATATCACCCCTTGTAAGAGAAGTATGAAAATGAAAATAAGTAATTAAAAAGTAAAATATTTTCTTTAACTTAGTATTCCTCCATCTACAATAACACCATTAAAAACAAATGAGCTACTACCTAGAATGCCCATTGAGCCAACCTGTTTTTATAATGTTGACTTTAAATATACTTTCAAATGATGTATTCTGAAATAGTCATATTTTTGTCTGTCTTTTCACAAGCAGGATAAATATAACTTAAACTGCTTAGTTTGGACTTGGACAGCTGTCTGTATTTTAGAACTCATGGCAACGAGGGAAAGCTTTTGTAAACTTAGACAAGAGTGATCTCTCTAGCGAACAGCTGACTGAGACACATAAATGGACACCAATCTGTTTCTGGGCTTTTCTACCCCTCTTCCCAGCCCAGTTCATATCATGAAGGCAGTCTGATGCATGTCAGCTTTGATTGTAACAGGACATTGGTGACAAACAATAACAATGTTGGCTAAATTCCATTTATGTGGCTAAAATGTAAGGTGGCTGAGGCAAATAAAATCCAAGTCCTGGTTTGAAGTGGCGAACACCAAAGGCGCATATCTGTTGTGCTTGTATGCTGAAGGTTATTATGACTTTAAATACAAACTGCTGAATGAATTGGTAAGTGAGATGAAATTGCAAGACTTAACTAAATTAAGGAGAGAAAGAAACATGGTGAACCGGCTTGCTTCAGAGGTGTGGGATTGCTTAACACCACAAAGGTGGAGGTGATGCTTGTAATGCAGCTGGGACTTCTTTCCAATGGCATCACTTTCTAGATCACTTAATGCTAACTGAGGACAGTGTGCCTGTGTCCCAAGGACTAACTTGCTGTGTCTGTGCTTCATGTTTGAGGACTTAGTTGATAGAGTTGGATTATTATAAAGCAATGTACTACTTGCTCTGTAGTTGGTGTAATAAATTAATTACTTGGGCAAAAAAAGTAAATAGCAGTATGCTTCTTTCGGTGGATGCTGAACATACAAGCCTCCTCTCTTTTACTGAGAAACTTCTTTTCATTTCAATCTGTATCCCTTTTTCTTTGAAGGAGGGAAAAAAAAAATTCATGGTAACTTTTAACAACAAAATTAAAAAAAAAAAGATTTGATATTTAACGAAGTTCATAAATATACTTACTTCCTACAGTATACCATATGAAATAATTCCAAAACACTTTTGGAACTGGGCACATGTTCTGGTGAAAGATTTTTTTTTGTTATTGGCATTTACTTTCAAGAATTTAGGTTTTATGGCTTAATTTGAAACAAAATGAGCATCAAGTCAGTATAAACAGTCTTCTGTAAGTTGGTAGTAATGTCCTTAAACAAACCAGCCTAACTATGCTGCTGCTGGTAGGATCTCAAATATAACATTTTTCCTTAAGATCCCCTTTTCAGAAGGGTTCTACATATGCAGTTGCCACCTTAATGTACATAGTAGTGTATAATCAAAATGAGTAATAGATGGGCTCTATTAAACTTGATTTTTCNCCCATCCCTGATGAAGCAGCACACAGTAATTTACACTTGCCTCTTATTTTGTTTCTTTAGGTGGATGGATGATGGCCTAGTGAAAGATATTACTCCTAAACTCATAGGCAGCAGTCCTAATACTTACACATATACAAAAGCCTTAGCCGAATATGTAGTACAACAAGAAAGTGCAAAATTAAATGCAGCCATTATAAGGCCGTCTATTGTTGGTGCTAGCTGGAAGGAGCCTTTTCCTGTAAGTCATTGAGTTTTCACCTGACCATCTTGCCTGTTAACTGTAGTACATACTGAGAGCCTGTTTATCTAGTGACCTTTGTAGAGGAAAATCTTTTAGACTGTGAAGTTGTGTCTTGGTTGCTTCTGGATAACAACTCTGATACGAAAGCTGCCAAATACAGTATTCTGATGTGGGAAACTTAGGGGTAAATTACTTCTAATCATAGAACAATACAATTCTATCACAATGGGATATACTATTTCACATGTTAAATAAATGGTTGGCTTTTTACTTCATGATTCTGTGTATCTTCATCTGTTTTTTCCTCTTCAAGATGCTTTGGTATGTCAGTAGCTGCAAAGGATGACTAGGAGAACTGGGGACCATGGACATAAAGATGTTTTGGCTCTGCTTCTTTTAGTTAAACCCTGTAAGCTTTGCAGGGATGGCATAACTTCTGTGTACTGTATGCTACATTGATATATAGCATATATGCTATATGCTTCCTCCTGTATGGGAGATTGGTGTTGGAATAGCTTCTCCAGTTCAAGACTGAATATCTCTCAAGCCCTTAAAATCCATATAATTGACTTTGCATACCTTTTTGAGTATGTAAAATGTACATGTCAAACCAATAACTATATACTGCCTAAATACTGTCATTAAAGATGAACAAGAATGTCTTTGTTTGAAAAATGAAAAAACTAATAATCAGTAGCAAAACTGCTTATTTGTTTTCTGAGTTGCTAGAAGCTAGTCTAAAAATACTTGTAAACTTGAATACTTTCAACATAAACACTTATACGGACAATGCCCTGCAGTTTATTCACTGAGAAAGAAATAAGCTAGCATCTCACTCTGAAGGACCAGGGAATCTATGGGTAGATCTCTTGTCTGAGTCATAACAACTTGTTACATCACTAGACTTTGCTATGGAAGAACTTCATTTAGAGACATAGAAGTTTCTACCTTTGTTGTCTTTATTCTCTTTNACTGAGGACAGTGTGCCTGTGTCCCAAGGACTAACTTGCTGTGTCTGTGCTTCATGTTTGAGGACTTAGTTGATAGAGTTGGATTATTATAAAGCAATGTACTACTTGCTCTGTAGTTGGTGTAATAAATTAATTACTTGGGCAAAAAAAGTAAATAGCAGTATGCTTCTTTCGGTGGATGCTGAACATACAAGCCTCCTCTCTTTTACTGAGAAACTTCTTTTCATTTCAATCTGTATCCCTTTTTCTTTGAAGGAGGGAAAAAAAAAATTCATGGTAACTTTTAACAACAAAATTAAAAAAAAAAAGATTTGATATTTAACGAAGTTCATAAATATACTTACTTCCTACAGTATACCATATGAAATAATTCCAAAACACTTTTGGAACTGGGCACATGTTCTGGTGAAAGATTTTTTTTTGTTATTGGCATTTACTTTCAAGAATTTAGGTTTTATGGTTTAATTTGAAACAAAATGAGCATCAAGTCAGTATAAACAGTCTTCTGTAAGTTGGTAGTAATGTCCTTAAACAAACCAGCCTAACTATGCTGCTGCTGGTAGGATCTCAAATATAACATTTTTCCTTAAGATCCCCTTTTCAGAAGGGTTCTACATATGCAGTTGCCACCTTAATGTACATAGTAGTGTATAATCAAAATGAGTAATAGATGGGCTCTATTAAACTTGATTTTTCTGGCCTCTGGGATTGGCCTTCAGTTTAAATAAGCAAAAAACCTGAACTCCTATATTTTGATGAATGGTATTTTAGGAGGCTATGTGGTTTTAAAGTTAAACGTGGTATAAACTGTCAGCAGACATTTATTGTTTGATTATGCAAATGCTTATGGAAATATGTTAAACTTCCAGCTGTTTAAAGTAGAAAGAAGTATGTGACATGCTAACTTCAGTGGGAGATGGTGTTAAATTCTGAAAATCAAGCTGAGATTTAAAATGTACTAGTTTAATGTTAGATACTGGGATTGTTGCAGAAACATGAAATATAGAACTGAATTTTTAATTATTGCCTAAATTTCTTCATAGAACTTGTTCCTCTTTGCTTATGCATTTTGTAGGGGAATGCTAATGCTTTGGTGGTTTTAGTGTGTTGTTTTTAGTGTTGTAGGGTTTTTTTTTGCCTTGGGTGGTGTTTTAAAGAAGAGATTGGATTTTAATTTTACTTTCTGAAGTATTTTTTATTTAATGTGGTTATCCTTTTTATATACTGTTTTTGCCCCACCCCTCCCCCCCACTCCCTCGTCCCCTTAAACAGCCACAATAGCCCACCGAGANTGGGAGATTGGTGTTGGAATAGCTTCTCCAGTTCAAGACTGAATATCTCTCAAGCCCTTAAAATCCATATAATTGACTTTGCATACCTTTTTGAGTATGTAAAATGTACATGTCAAACCAATAACTATATACTGCCTAAATACTGTCATTAAAGATGAACAAGAATGTCTTTGTTTGAAAAATGAAAAAACTAATAATCAGTAGCAAAACTGCTTATTTGTTTTCTGAGTTGCTAGAAGCTAGTCTAAAAATACTTGTAAACTTGAATACTTTCAACATAAACACTTATACGGACAATGCCCTGCAGTTTATTCACTGAGAAAGAAATAAGCTAGCATCTCACTCTGAAGGACCAGGGAATCTATGGGTAGATCTCTTGTCTGAGTCATAACAACTTGTTACATCACTAGACTTTGCTATGGAAGAACTTCATTTAGAGACATAGAAGTTTCTACCTTTGTTCTCTTTATTCTCTTTTCCCTCCACCCCTTATACTTGTAGAAACTTCTCACATTTTCGCTTGAAACTGCTGACCTCAGTATATTCTAACGAAATCCTTTCCCTCTGCCCTGTTCATAATAGGGATGGATTGATAACTTCAATGGACCTAGTGGTATCTTCATTGCTGTAAGTAATGAATATACTTAAATTTTTTTCCTCCTTTTGGAAGGCAGCAAAGCTTCATATGTTTTACTGGTGGGTCTTCTGTCTCTTTTTTTTTGTTGTTGTTTTGTTCTTTAAGGCAGGAAAAGGAATTCTTCGAACAATGAGAGCTTCCAACAGTGCAGTAGCAGATCTTGTTCCAGTAGATGTTGTTGTCAATATGACACTGGCTGCAGCCTGGTATTCTGGAGTTAATAGGTATAACAGGTGACAATAGAGAGTACTAAGTATTTTGAAATAATATTGTGTATTTTAATAAATCAGTCTTCTATAGAACTTCTAATCAGTGTCCTGCTATTCCCCCCCAGGACAAAGGAATCTAAGAGTGTTAGTCCCTGAAAATGTAACTTCCTTATGCCAAAGAGGAAGACATCACCTACTGATACTGTTGTATAAGCTATGCCTGAAAATTCTTTCCTGGGCCTTGTTGTAATCAATACAATCTGCAGTAATGTAGGAGATGCCTTCTCTGAAAGAAAGAAATATGATAGTGAAAGAAGGAGAAAAATACCGGAAGATGATATAGGGAGTAAAAAATCTAACATAGGACTGACGTTTTCTCTTTTGTGTAAATGATGCTGTTAAGGGAAAGGATAACTTTGGGTATATCTTTTGTCTGTGTTCTTAAAAGGTTGTTTGTCTTCTAACTTGCTCTTTTGTCTTTTTCCCCCCAGACCAAGAAATGTCATGGTATATAACTGTACAACAGGTGGCACCAATCCTTTCCACTGGGGTGAACTTGGTATGCCATGTTTCTTTTTTGTTTTTCCTATAAGCTTTAATAGAAAAATAAGGTCAAATAATAAAAGCACAGGCTATAATCAGCACGTCATACAGAATTTTTATTGTTGAAACTAGTATAATAGCCATACCTCTCAACTTTGCAGTGTATTGTGCTTTTTCATTATCTTCCACTGTTAATTCTCTCCCCTTGTAGTGTTATCACTGTTTCATTTTGTTCTTGATTTTTTTTTATTCCATTATAACTTAAACTGTGGGAGAACTGATTTTCCTGTTTTGATGCTGCCATGACCTAATCTTCAGAGTGTGGGTATTGTGCAGAGAAAAACATTGCCCAGAGGAGCCGTAGTGATGTTGAGTTTAATGCCAACTGTACTAAATACATATGGATAAACAGCCCACAATTAGATGTTTTGTATATCTGCATAATTGAGAGGTATGGTAATAGTTTTGCACTTGTGTAGCTCTTTGTTGTGTTTGGCTTAAGTTAATTGTTGGTTGAGGTGGCTTTTTTAATCTTCAGATAGCTACATGAGACTTCTACTATTCATGTACAGGGAAAAGTAATCTTTAAGAAAGTATGGCCACCTATTTTCAGCTCTTAAATATCCCGACTAGAGTGTAACCCACATGCCAAAAGCTTTGTAATATTTTTTGTTATAAATAGCAATACAAGCTGACTGGCATGCTAAAGCTGTTTGTTAGCTTTCATTTTTTTAGAAACAGAGTTCTTAAGCTCAGAGTATTTTTTTTCTTTTAGTTAACTTAAATACTTAAATCTATTTTATTTCTTTTGACCACTTTCTTCATGCTTTTTACTTGCTTTTTACTTACATTTTATATGTCTGTATTTATAAACATTACTGCTTCAGCCAAACTTGGAAAATCCTGACTTCATTTATCCCAATTTGAATCGGGGTATTTAAACACTGTCTATAACAACAGAATAAAGTTACAAGAGATGATTACAAAGATGAGGTGAATTTCAGCGTAACTTTTTAAGGCACTGATCCTGCATATCTGTCACGTACAGAATTTTCAGGTGTCAGCAGGAGTTTCTCATGGAGTCCCATACTAATCTCTTTTTTCTTAATGCTCAAATATGGACAAGTTGTTTAAAAACGTCATTTGAAATGCACTTCAGATGCTTGCAAAGTCCTCAGTCTGTTTTTTAAATTATTCTTCACAAGAGATTAGAATAGCCTTCTTCATGGAATATAGATGACTATTTAAATAGCTTTATATGCTATTAAAAACTGAAATTGCTGTGAATTTTTGAGATCAACAGTTTCTAAGGTAGGGAAGAGGAACAGAAAGAGAGAAGCTACAATAAAATATGATACTGAAGATAAAGGCAAAGACTTCTTGATTATAATAAGAACCAGTTTAACAGTATTTTAGGTTGAAAGCTTATGACTTTGTTTTAGTTTCTGTGGATTGTAGAAGAGTTAGGGTGGCTATTTAAATGACATACTGAAGTAAATATTGTACACTGTAATGTACTTTGAAAACCATTAAATTTTACATGGTTATTATCAAAGCTGTTACGCAACTTTTCTTTCTCAGAATACCATGTAATTTCTACTTTCAAGAGGAATCCTCTCGAACAGGCCTTCAGACGGCCCAATGTAAATCTAACTTCCAATCACCTTTTATATC
Source organism: Pelecanoides urinatrix (assembly GCA_013400755.1). Lineage (NCBI taxonomy): Eukaryota > Metazoa > Chordata > Aves > Procellariiformes > Procellariidae > Pelecanoides > Pelecanoides urinatrix. The sequence goes on along the minus strand of VZTQ01009601.1, from coordinate 4,688 downwards.
ATTACTGGATTGCTGTAAGCCATAAGGCCCCAGCATTCCTGTATGATATCTACCTCAGGATTACTGGAAGAAGCCCAAGGTAATGGTGACTAGCTCTGTCTTGTCTGTTCCTCTGACTATATGTAAGCTATGCTTACACTATGATGTACATTGATTTTTTTTTTTAAAATTTTTTTCTTCCCCTGAATGCTTTGTGACTAAAACCCAGCCTTTTTTTCCTGAGAACAGGTCCTTGAATTCAAAGTGACTTTGAACTTTCTAGCAAAAATGAGGATGTTTTTGTTGGATAGTTTGGGGATTTGAGTAGTCAAGGTAAACAGAATTACAAGATCTAGCAAGTGATGTTTGTTCTTGAATAATAAATATTCAAAATATGTTGATCCTTATTTTTTCCTACAGGATACCACATTAATTTGAATTTCAAGATATATCCGTTAGAAGGTGCAGTAAGGCACCCTGAAATTAGTTTACAATCCAACCCCCTCTTGTGTCAATATCGGACTGCAGTCAGCCATACAGTGCCTGCTTTTTTGTACGATCTTTTGCTCAGATTGACAGGTCATAAACCATGGTAAGAAGGACAGGGCTAAAAATATCTTGCTGGTAAGGTGGTGGAGACTTGTGAAGAAGACATGGCATGGGCACTATCTAGATTTACTAATTATAAGCAATAACAATCCAGTGGCGGCTTTTCTAAGAGATTAACGACTGGCTCAACAATATTGTCCAAGATGTGTCTCAGATCAGAATCCTAGTCAGTCATTAAACTCTAGGAAGTGGCTTGCATTAAGATTGTTGTTGCTATTATAAACTGAAAATGGAACGGGAGATGGAGTTAATAATTGCGTGTTATTCCTGTGGATGATACAACTTGATCTGGTATGTTGGTTTGTATCATCTCAACATTTCCATTCAGTTTATAATACTTACACTACTATCTGGCTAACTTCTTAAGTGGTGAAAATGGCATAGCTCTGCTAAATAGGCTAAACTAAATTATGTAGAAGGAATATAAGATGTCACTTCAATTTGTTTCAGATTTGCCAAGCCACATAGTCTTAACTCATTGCATATGTTATGTTTTCAAAAGTATTTGTGTTCAGACTCTATAAAATAATCTCCACTGTGGTGACAGTGTATTAACACAAGTGAGTATTCATTCATTGTCCTGTAGTCTAGGTCTGTCTTACAAGGAGGGAAAAAGCTATGTAACAGACTTCACGCTGGTTTGTTGGAGAAAACTTCTTGGGTGCTGTTGTTTCAAGCCTACTCAATAGTGTAATACTCACAGCAACAGTAGTGGCAGGGGGCTATGCCTGTATAGTAATCTTCCCACATTAAAAAGGTGTAAGTTCTTCAGATCAAAAGAAGATATTGAATGTACAAGTTCCTATCTTATAGGTTCTTTTGCAATTTTAAGTTATTCTTAATAAAAATTGATTGAAATTCCCTGACAGATGTGAAGACTTCATCACTCACTAAAAATAGTTATACTATAAATGCCAACCTACTGTCTTTCAAATAGTTAGGAAGTAGTACAGCCAGAATCTTGTCAGTCTTTAAAAGGCGTCTAGTCTTTTAAGTATTTGACCTGTGGGAGTAAAACAAGGCTAATCATGTTTAGAATGCTCTTAACAGTTTTATATTATAACACTGGGAATGTTGAATCTTGGTTTTGCTTTTCCTGGAGTTTTAACTTGATGTCCAAAGATGGAATTTGGAACTTTAATCAGTACTAGTACAATTGGTGACATTAAATATGTATTTTTGAACCTGTGAAGTATTACTGGTATGAGTATTCCTAATTAGTTTAACATAAGAGCGGATGAGTGAGTTTCCTATCATGTACAAGGTGTCCAGTTTACAGAAAAGATTCAACTACAACAAGCTATTGTTCAGTTGGTAAGGTTACTCAAATGCACTTGAAAGAAAAGCTTTTAAGTTTGATACCCAGCCCACTTTCAGGAATATAGCTTTCATTATATAGTGCTCTTCTATTTTTTAAGCATTTAAAAAATGGGAGCCTGCAATAGGAGCAGTAGAGGCAAATAAATATATAGATGCAGGCAAGACATGCAGTGTTAAATCCTAATGGGCTTCATGTGTTGCTTAATAATAGAAGAAATTTGAGACAGATATTTACTATTCTATTTTTTTTCCTAGTCTTCTGGCTCAAGGTACTTTGAAAGCTGCTTTAACTGATGGGCTGGAGACAGTCATGGTATAGGGTTGTACTACTGTTGCTGTGATCATTCTGTCCAGTTGACAGAATGGTTTTAATTACCAGGTAGCATGTACTAGGAAACTTCTAAAGCCTCGGAAACATTATTGGAGATTCTTGAACTCAATATAATGCTGTTCTGAGTGAAGAAAGGCTGGCTTAATCTAAAATGTTACCTTTTCCACCATGATTTAGCAGAAAAACTTGAGCAGTATAATAAAAATGTAGTAAAATCGGCACAAGAAAATTCAAATATTGTGCTAACTTGACTTCACATGGTCAACAGCCTGCCCTCTCTGTGCTGAGTCTGAATACACTTCTGAGGTCTCTATTGCATACACTGTAGGAAGAACTAAGCCATGAAATTACTGTGTAGGTTTAACTGCACTGTTGTCATACTGTCAGGATATTGTACTGCAACTGAATGAGAAATTTTTAAAAAGTAGAAGAAATAGATCAGGCCTATGACCCTTCAGAACTAAAGTTCATAATAATGATGATAATAACATGATAACAACATAACATCATAATCATAATAACAAAAAAAATCTTCCTGTTCAGGGTTTTTGGAAAACTTATCTGTTGAAATCTTTCTGCAATATGAAATCATTCTTTTGCACCTCACTTGTGGAAGCAATGTTTTTAGTGAGATGGAAATCTTGTGCTGTTTTTGCATCTAGTTGAAGGTTCTAGAATTTAACAATTCTCTGATGATAATAACAGTTAAGGAAAGGGAAGGGAGAAATGATGCATACAGTATTTCTTCTGAATTTTATAGGAAGAACGTGTGCAATAAGGATTGGCATAATGAAGATTTAATATTTTATACTAAATACTTAAGACTGAAACAGCGTTGTGCAATTACATAAATAGTGGTGATAATTCTTAGCATCCAAGTTTAAGGATGTTGTTTGTCAGTAGCTTGCCATATATACTTAGTTGCATACAAAGCTTATTAATTGTCTAATTAATATAAGGCATACTTCTCTCTTGTAATTTTGCATAGTGCTTTGCACAACAGAACCAATTGTTATTTAAAAACAATTCAGTATATTTGAAATCTTAAAGCTTTTAAACATACCCACCCAGCAGATCTTTCCAGTTACTCTGGAAGAACAGAATGTGGCATGGAATATTTAAAGTTGTAATTCAGGGATTTCTCCCTCAATTCATTTTCTATTATTGCTTCTTAGAAAGCTGAAGGGAAGGTGTAGTTGATATATGTAGGGAGGTGTAAAAGACATAATTTCATATCTATCATTTCAGTTTAAAGCTTTTTGAAAATTAACACGAAGCACCTTTCACATAGTTACTGTCTTACAAACCAGAAATGAGTGAAGAGTACACTTTTAGTGAATAGATTAACATGTTTTTTCCTCTTGGAAGCACTTTTAAGTTGTGCACTTAAAGGAACCACAGAGCTGCTGGAAAGATAAGAATTCCAGTAGTATGTCTTACGCGTCAAAATTTACAGCCAAATGAAAATTTGAACAAAGACAAATCTGAAAGCTTGTTTGTGTATTTTAGAGGAATCTTTTTTTTTAAATATAATTAACTATCTCTAATGCTTATGCAAAGACTTGCAGATTGGCAGCCTGTAGATCCACTGAAGGATCAGTCTGTATTTAGCATCAGAATTGTTTTTAGCTTGGAGACAATAGGTTGGTGTAAGACTTCTTCAAAATGCCGTCATAGCCTTAAGCCAAGTTGCTTTCAATTGTCTGATATAGAAACATGCCCACCTAACTTATGGATAATTGAATTAACTGTTGCTTAAAACTTTTAATTCCCATGATGTGCTTCTCAAACTGTTGTAATGTATTTTGTGTTAATGGCAGTAAGGACTGCCTAGCAGAGGCAAAATTCTACTTAGTATCTAGGTGAAAGTCTTGCATGCTGTCACACTGACTTGCTCACTGCCGCTAATATTCAGTTTTTTATGATGATCAGCAGGTCTGACTTTTTTCTATCTTCAGCTGATGAAGGTGTGATGCAATGCTTGATACTATACTGACTGGTTATACATGGCTTTGATATTTATGACTTGTATCCAATGGCTATCTCTGGAACAACCTGTGAAGTGTATATTTCAAAACTTCATGTTGAGAGATAAAGTTCCATTATGTCTATTCATGCTTTTCTTTGAGTTGTGTGTATATTCCCATTTGCAGGAGGAATATGGTGCCATTGAAGTTATAAAACTTAGTCTGCCAGAGCTACACAAGTGTCCACTAAATGACACTCATTGCTGACATCTCTGAGTATGAGAGGCTGTCACTATACTTCTCCAAAAAAGTGCAGTTTCATGTTGATTTAGTGCAAACTAACAAGCTATCACCAAGAAAGTTGATCCTCTTCTGCCAACTTTTTCAGCTGCTAGATCAATTACAGAATGTGGAGACATTTGATTCTTTTGTCTGATTATCAAGAAACTAACCCTACAAAAAAAAAACCCCAGTCTTACATT
>VZTQ01009600.1:29448-64748 GCA_013400755.1 Pelecanoides urinatrix | reverse complement strand
TGGGCTGGGCGGAGGGGGGGGGGACGGCCGCTCCTCAGGTCCCACCGCCCCGGGGCTCGGCCCCGCGTCCCGCCTGCGAGCTGTGGGGCAGGGGCGGGCAGCCTGAGCCTGCCCCCTCCTACCGCCCTGCCGGCGGCCGGTCCCAGCGCCCGGCCCTTCCTGAATTTTTCTCGCCGCTTTTTGGAGCTGGTTCGCAGCCCCCGCGGCGTCCCGTGAGGCAGCGAGCAGTCCCGGCTGAGCCACCCGCGGGCTCGGACACCCGCGCTGCCCCCTGCCCCACGCAAACCCCTCGCTCCCAAGCCCTCCGTTCCTTTCCTCCTGCACAAAAAACATTCATCTTTCCTGCCCTTTCCGGGCAAGCTCTTGTTTCTTAGTGCATCCCTTTCGGCCCCGGAGGGCTGCGTGTGCTCGGGTGGGAGGGAAACCTCACCCGTGGAGAGCTGCTCTTGCTGGTGTGGGGGATGAATCACGCCCGCATGGCGAGTGAGCCAGCCTGGTGACCTGGCCCTTACTAAGAGGACATAGTTGCCCGGAGGCCCCAGTTCTCAGCCAGGGTTTGTTAAGTCACATACCAAAGCCCAGCTTAACTCTCACGTGAAAGTTGTTCTCCACCACCTCAGCGCCTGCGTCCTGTCTTTGTGCTGTAACTCCAAAAAGCGCACTGCAAAACCAGGCCGCTTGGACCTACTCGCAGCAGTCTGCTCTCTGCTTGAGGCCTTCTCAGAAGATGCAATGGCACCTCAGAAGCCCCCATAAGCTCTCCGAGACCTTGCAGGCTCAAGAAATCCATCGATCCCCACCTCCAGGTGCTGCTTTCAGGCTGGCACGCTGAGATAGTCAACTGTGCAACTTAAGAGGAATGAATTTGCTTGCTGGTACCTTCACCCCTCCTTTCTGGATCGCCCCTTGCTGTGCTTGTGATCGGAAGGCAGCCCTTGGCGAGATGCTGCGATTCTCCGTGCCGGCACACCTCGGCCCTCCCGGGAGCCGGCTGCTGTGAGCCGTGGACAGAGGCTGTGCAAAAACGGCATCAGGTGTTCCCAGCCTGGGGCGGGAGTCTGGGGAGCAGCGGTTTCTGCCTGCCAGATGTGCTGTCATTAGTGTGGGAAGGTGATCGAGTCCTCCGGGCCTCTCCCCCAGCAAGGGTTTCAGCCTCCAGGTGGAGGGGGGGGAGAGGAATGATGGAGGGCTGTCAGCGGTGGGGGGGAGCGACTGGGGACTCCGGATCAAAGCTGTTTGCTAGCAGGCAGGGGGGCAAGGGGAGGAGGGGGCGATCTGCTTCTGACCCATCCAGAGAAAATGAGGGTGAGGAGCGAGGACAAAAAACACGCTTGCGCCGTGAGCTGCCTTCTACAAAGGCAAGGGGGGAAAAAAAGCTTCAGAGTCAATTCTTGGCTTTCCTGCCCCGCTGCAGCCCTGCGTAACGTTCCTCTGGAGCCAGCTCCTGCCCTGCAGACAAGCAGAGCTGCGGAGAGGCACGGAGGTGGGGGAGAGGCTGTGCGTAAGAAGAAAAGGGGGGCTGGCTCCAGCTGAGCAAGGGAGTGGGTAGCAGTGCGGGTCTCACACGAGTTCCAGCGTGCCTGATCTTCTTCAGGCCCCCTCAAAACCAGTGGCTGAGCAGGAGCCCCGGGAGACAGAAGGAGGCTGTTGAGTGCCGCTCGGTGCAGAGAAGATTTGGGGAGGGGGATCTGTGTGTGAGGCGTTAAGGGAGCGTGACGGGGCAAATCCAGGTGGCCTGCGATGCTCTCCCCTCCAGGGCCCCTCTGTGGCCCCTCTTTCCTGACCTTTCTTGCTAGTCCCTCTCTCATCCCACAAGTACAACTCCCGAGCCTCTTCTGGTCACAGGGGTGATGCAAGTACGGTGTGGGAGGCAGCAAGACAATGTTAAAATGCTGCTTGCCATTTTACATCCTGAGTTTAAGCAGTGTGGTTGTTTTCTTGACGTTCAGAGGAGATTTTGAATACTCTCAGTCAATATGGGAGCAAGGGTATAGGATTTAGAGGTTTCCCCATAATCTTGAGACCCCCCAGGTAACCAGTGTATGGAAGGGTTTGCTAGTGCCATTGAATTGATTGATACATTTAAAAGCTTGCTAATAAAACCACCATCAGCCACCACAACTAGCTTCCAGTCTTGTAATCATTTGTAATCCACCTCTCCCAATTTGTATTTTTTTTCCCTACTGTCCTTATTTAGACCATAAAGTAAAGTTGCCACTTTCTAACTGGGCCAACTGGTTCTGCTTGGGCTGTATTACGTGTGTGAGAGGCTGAGCTCTGCACGTGCAGCAGCCCTTTGTGGTTTTGCATTCAGCCCTACCATTACAAGGGGCTTTTCCCCAGTTGCTTCCCAGTTTCATGTGCCCTATTAACAGAAGGTAGGTCTGTATTACCACCAGGGAATGTTTAAAAGATTCACAAAGTTTGAGGATCTCTTCTTTATTAGCACCCAAGACCAGGACCACATGGTTTCATCCTAACAGTCTCTCCATAACCAGAATTGAACTGGGGCCAGCCAACGTGTTTCGTTGTAGGTGCCAGCCAAATTCGGATGCGTGGGCTGCTCAGGGGCAATGATTCACATTCATCCCCTGCCCTCTGGAAGTTGCCTAGGATTTCAACCTCTTGTCTCATTGAATTGGGAACAGCCAACTGTTTCTCTGAAAAGCTTCCAAACACAGTCAGGAGGGCAATCTGAGGGCATTGCCTCTGGTGAGGAGGACCGGTGTTTGTGGCTGCTGTTGCAGCAGGTCCTGCAGGACTGGAGTAGAACATCCTCTAACATGACCTGAAGGGATTTATTCTGCTCACAACTCACTTGCAGATGTCACAGATGGAAGCCGTCTTCCCGTGGGGAAAGTCCTGGGATCATAATTATAGAGGCTGAGAGTTTAGAAAAATGCAGGTGAGAGACTGGCCTGGAGTGCAAAGGTCTTTGGACACCTCTTTATTTCTCTGTGTGTGTGTGTATTCCGCCTGCTGACCAAGCTGCTGGAGGGAGCCCGTCTTTGATAGCAGTCTTGCAGGACATTGCATTGGGTTTTTATCCCATCCCTCTGGCCAAACAGTCCCAGTACCTCAGTTGGCTTTACCTGGTGCTTGCCCCAGCATAGATGCTCCCCAGGAGCAGAAACAACATCTGGACTGTGCTCTCTCTGTGAGGAGGAACCTGTGGGGTCCAAGGCTCCACTCTGCAGGTACAAACTCTGACCAGGGAAACGGCCAGTCCTTCTGAGCAGCTCCAAGACTTCAGCTCCGTTAACACTGAGAAAACAGTGGCTTCATTCAGCTCAAGCTGTAATTGTGGGAAGAAGCCAGGTCTGCTCCTCCATGGAGATCACCATGACCTGAAACTGCTTCCCAGAGGTGTCTAAGTGGTCCCTGGGCTGCTGGGGCAGAGGCTGGAGCAGACCTCACAGGAGGTATGGTGTGGGGAGGCTGTTTCCATCCCTGGTGTCGAACTATGCTGCTGCCTCTGCTCTGGCTCTGGGAGGATCCTCAGCTCTCGAGTGCCCTCGCGAGGGATCTGCAGAGCCCTCTCCTCGGAGTGAGCATAACTGTGCAGTCTGGGCAAAGCAGGGAGAGGCCAGCGGGAGGTCTGCTTATGAATTTGCTCCCTCCCTGTGCTGGGAATACACTTGCAAGCTGTATTCTTCGAGCCTTTTCATTGCAGGCTCTTGGATCCACGTCTACAGGCTGAGGCCAAGCTCCTTTGTGCAATTCATTGTACGGCTGCTTCCTCTGGAGAGGCAAAGGGGCGAAATTAAAAAAAAAAGGTCTTAAGCTCCCAGTATCTGCAAATCTCTCTTACAAGGGAAGTTTTGTAGGTTTAAAAGCGATCCCCAAGGGACCAGCCCTGCGGCAGCGGAGCCTGCCCATGCATGGAGCTGCAGGAGGGTTAAGCTGTGGACGAGCTGCCAGAGGTTAAAGATCAACTTTTCAAGGAGAAACTTTTCAGCTGGGTTCACTACCTGTCTCTTTGTATCCTGCCTTCTTCCAGCTTTAGTCCCTGCTCGTGCAAAGGGATAAAAAGAGATGTGGCACGACGTGCCTGTCGCAGGGACAGGGATGCTGCAGGCAGAGCAGGGCGGCGTGCCAAGCCTGTGCAATGCAGCTGGGCCACTCGCCTTTAAACGCTGGGGATGATGAGGTTATGTCAGCTCGCAAGGCAGTGGCACGCTCACACGTATAATCAGCATTAATTTTATGGTGGAGCAGTCCAGACTGGCCTTCCAGAACTGGTTTTGCTGCTCAGCTGAGCTGCTATATAATTTTCAAGGTAATTTTTAGGGTCCTTGAGCCCCTTCCCTGCAGAATTACTACTGCAGAGAGCAGGACTCAAAAAAAAAAAAAAAAAAAAAAAAAAGGAAACATATTTGGGGAGGGGAATGCATTGTTTAATAGGCCAAATAGAATATGATTAATTTTTTTTTTTTTTTTGTAGATGAGGAATTGAAAAAGAATTTAGTTTTAGCATTGATGTAACAGCAGGCAACTGATAAGGTCCAGCCAAACCCATGGCCTTGCCCTGCTTGGGCAATGTGTGTTTGTGCAGGAAGAGACGCTCCCGGAGAGATTACAAAGTAGGTGCTTGGGGGACAGTTGAAGAAAGAGCTGCCCTTAGTGCAGGCGGATGCAGTGCCCAGGAGCGATAAATTAATTTACCTTAGATGGTGCAGAGCTGGACCATGTCCTGCTCCGTCCTGGTCTTGTGCCGACCTGTGGCAGCCGTCGGAGAGCCGGTGGGAAGGGGGAGCTTTAGTTCCTCCGGAGCTGCCGCCAGTGCACCCGCTCTCGGCTGTGCCCCATGTCCTCTGCGTCACCCGGCGGTCTCCCTCGGCACGTGCTGCACCCCCGCCAGCACCCTGCCCCGGGGAAGCACGCGCCGGAGCGCGGCGTTTCTGAATTAACTCGCAGTCTGGGAAGAAGAAGGGAACCCGAATCCCTGGCTGGGAGAAACCAGCTGGAGGACCTTGCTGGGGGTCCCGCCGCTCCCCCCCCAGCCCCAAAGTGACCCCAGGACCAGCCCCGCGGGGTGCGGGAGGAAGGGGAGGGTGTGGAAGTGCTGCGGCTCGGCACGGCGGGTGGGAAGGTCGGCCTCGCGCCTCCGCGTCGGCCTCTCTCCCTTTCGGGGAAGCGCTGCTCGGCCATTGCAGGGACTCGCAGGAGGCTCTTGCTTGGTACGTGTTAAAGATCTTTTCTCTGAACGGGCTGCAGATTTAGCCCCAAAGTTTACGGAGAGGTGCAGTCGCTGCTGAGCAGCCTCTGGGCTTCTCTCTGTTTAGGCCAGAGCTGGGCAAAATAATTCACCACAAATATAAAAATTTGTGTGTGCTGAGGTGGTGTGACATTGGGTGGAACTGATCTGATCAAGGGTGTTGAAATGAGAAATATTTGCCTTCTGTATTTCTAAAATATTTCAGTTGTCAGTGGATTTCCGTTTAATTATTATCATTAAGTATTATGTATATTATGCAGTATGTTTCAGCCTGGGTTGAATTCAGCAGCTGTTTGGGGGTTTGATTTTAGTTTTGCCTTAGTTGAAAAAGCTGAAAATGTTTGCCCCAAACAACTGAGAAAAAGGTTGTTTGGAGTTTTTCCAGAAAAAGCAAATATTCACTTTGTTTGCACAACTACCACCCTGACCTAAATAAAACTTTGTCCAATACGATGATCTCTTTCGCTTAATGAACTGAAAATAGCTAGAAAATAAAAAAAAAACAGAATACGGTAAGATTCCAGTCTCACTTTGAGGACTTTGCTGGTTTCTTTCACAATCTCATTATTTATTTTTAAATAGAAGTCTTGTTTCAGAAGCAAGCAGATATTTTGTCTTTAAAGGGTCATAAAAATATCTCTGTATTGGAACAGCTTGGGTGGATGACGCTTACAGCGATGTGCCCAAGCGGCGTGAAGTTGCCATTGCATACCTTGGCTATGCATTACGAACACAGTACATAAAACTGAGAGCAAGATAATGCTAAAATACAGATTTCCCTCAAGATATTGACATAACATGATTAATGCTCTGCTGGTTCTTACATCAACGCCCATACTGAACCGTGCAGAGCAGAAACAGTGTTTTCTGTTACCAAAGTAGTGTATAGCAATAAAAAGGAGGGAGGGGAGGAAGCAACCCGTATCTTGTACAAAACCATGCCCTGGGCTGCCCTGCTGATGCTGGGCTTCAGCAGGTAATTCTCACATCTAGCCCAGTGTTTGTCACGGTTAAAACCCCTGTGGTCTTGTCTTCATGTCCCCAACTAACCAAAAAGTCTGTTCTTTGGTTAGAACAAATAACCCCTTCCTCTTCACTTTGTCCCCTCTTCCAAGTTAATGGCCACAGATCTCCTGAGACAGGTCAAGGCACGCGGCAGGAGGAAAGAAGAGACAGGCTGTGGTTTTAGGGTGCAGGGCTGTGCCTCCGCTGAGCCATCGGTGGGGCAGATCAGCAAGGCACCGTCGGCAGGAGACCCGACCAGCGCCAGGGTCCAGCTGCTGTAAGGAGCACTCAGACGCGCTGCTTGTAAAAACACTGTAGTGTTCTCCATTTGCGCCGTGTTCGGATACAGAGCCCGGCTCTGCAAGGCCCCAGTCTGTGCTGCTGATGTGGATATAAGCCATCCTCTGCTATAGCTGCTCCTCCGGCAGGCAGCACCGCAGGCACGAGGGCTGACACCGGGGGCTGGCTGTTGGGTTATGATAAATGCTGTAACCTGCACCTACCCCCCAGGTGTTCCCCGCGTCGGCTGCTCTGCCCCAGAGCGTCTGCAGAAACGCAGCGTGCAGGAGCACCACAGTGTTTCCAGGACTCAGCTTTCTCTTCCTGGGATGCAGAAGGGGAGGCACGGTAAGAAACCAACCTGCTTTGTTGAGGATTTTTAGTGTTAACACCAGAGATTTTGTCTTTATCAGCTAATCCCAGCTCTGCTCCTAGGTGCTTTAGCATATGCTAGAGCACCAGCTGCCTGGCAGGGAGGCAAATGTACCTTTGGAGGGCAAGGACCTGGTGTGCTGCCCTACGTGGTTTGGAATAAATATCAATGTTAACATCTATATTCATCAATAAAAGTTAGCTGGGGAGAGGCAGGCAGACAGCTCCCTGCCCTACACACAGATCAGAGATCCAGGTGAAGAGCAATCTATCGTGTAGGACCAAAGCTGATGCATCAGCCCAAAGAGATAGTCACAGCCTTGCGGTGGCAAAGGGATCAAGAGTGGACTTTTTTTTTAAAGAGGTAGCATTAAGTTAAACTGTGTTACTCATTCTTTCACCTGTGCGATCCCTTGAGGCTTCACCCTATCAAGCAAGGTGGTTTCTGTTTCATTGCTCTCTGTCTTCGGAACTTATTCTCTGGCATATGGGATCCCCCCCCCCCCCCGTTAGTGCAGTGTTTAAATGCTGACAACCTGAAATTTCTTGTAATTGATGTTTAGGGGATTTCTGAATTGCAGGTTTGTTTGAACATCCTATATTTAGGATCTTTGCTGGGTGTCATTCAGTCTCTGCGAGTGGGACTCTATCAGAACTGACTGGTCAAACCCTTGACTAGCAAACTGGTTTCCTTTTTAAGCATGCCTTCAAAATGTTGGGCTTTGGGGAATTTGACTTTCCTGTGTTCCAGCGGCTCTCTGCAAAGAGAGAGAAACCTTCCAGATAAAGGACATTGTGAGACTCACGTACACGATGTCAGCAAACTGAGGGGCAGGAAGAAATGAAAGAGCTACCAAATTGAAGTATCTCTCTGGCATAATAGTTGGGTACGTTATTTGTGTATTTCCTGATAGAAACTCTACCTGCAAAGTCCTGTTTTCCCTCCTGCCTCCCCCCGCTGCAATTAGCAGTCTAAAATATCCGCTCTTCCCATCTGCCAGAAGGAAGCGCGTGATCTATCACCTCCAGGACTCAGCTGGCCAAATGGCCTAGATCAACTTCTACCTGTCCAACTCTTTGCACAGGAAGGTACAGGAAACAAACTGAAGAGAAATAGCACTGGTTGTGCCTCCACCTGCACCAGAGTCAGCCAGGACCGTCTTTCCAACCCTTCCTGAGGCTCTGGCAGCTTTTGTCCCTAGGGTTTGGTGTGGACGTGGCAGCCCCCCTTCTCGATGGTCTGCACCGGGTGGATCGGTAGGACCAGGTGGGAGATGCGGCTCCACAGCCCACTCAGCTTGTCGGAGTCCATGTGGTCGTAGGAGCTGGGGGTCCTAGTGTTGGTGAACTTGGCCCAGAGGAAGTCGCGGACCCTCTCTTCCACCTGCTGGAGGTTGATGTGGGTCTCCAGCATCTCCTCCTCCAGCAGCACCGTCAGCAGCAGGGCCACGTCCTTGAAAGCAGCACTTTCGTGGTCGCAGTATTTGTAGAAGATGAGGGTGGCCCCCGCTGGCAACAACTCAAAGCGGTGTATCACCGCAGCACGGCCCCCAGCCTGGAAAGCTGAGCTCAGCTCTGAGTCCACCTCCAGCTTGGCCACATCACTCTGGAGCCTGGATTTATCCGTGCCATTGATCTGGACCGTGCTGGCATGCAGGGCAGCCGAGTAGGTGTCAGCCACACAGGTGCTAAGGCATCGCAAGGTCTGCTCACCCTTGCGGGCGGCCGTGAAGATGATGATGGCCGGCTGCGTGTGGTGGGACGCGTTGAGGTGCTTCTGCAGGAACTTGCGCCCGCGAAGCCACAGGTGGTGACTCTGCCCTGGAAACCTGTCTGGCAGCTGGTTGAACTCGGACAGAAAGGCCTCCACCGTGGGGTTCTTGGGGGCTTGCTGGGACGTGGAGGTCGGGTTGCCGAAGCACAATATGCAGAAGCCAAGCAATACGAGGCTCACGATGACAAGCCCTGTTCAACAGGGGAGAGACCCGAGACAGGGAACAGAAGTCAGTCCCAAGCGACCTGCAGCAATATGCTGGAAAGTAGCTACAAGGGCTCTGTTTCCCCTTCCAGACCTTGCCCACTACCCCAGGAAAGTGGCTCAGGTTGGCACGCTCTCTGGGGGCCCAGGAATGGTGAAGAGGCTGCTTGCCCCATGTTGTGAGACCCATGCCCCTACACTCCAACCTGGGAGAACTACAGCTCCAGAGACGGAGGCAAGGCTACAGCTTTGTTGTCGCAATGCAAAATTTCCTGAGGAAATTGCAGCTGGCCACAAGCTTTCTTCTCTCCCCTCCGCTCTGTTTTCTTTAAGGTTTGTGGCTGTTCGGAGCACCTACCTCCACATATGGAGGCATCTGACCCAGCTAAAGTGTCCTGTTCACTGCCTTCCTCCTAGCTATGCTGGGTGAACAAAGGCTACCATGCTTCTGCCCAGAAAAGGAGGACAGCGAGGTCCAGACACAACTGCTTGCATCCCTTTCCATGGCAAAGCCGGGTCTCTTTCTGTCAGGAGAACTGTGTGGTGCAGATCAGCATCACGGTTCCTGCTTGGGGCCCCACAACCCAGAGGGGGAAAGGGGACCATCAGCGTAGGAGCCTCAGACCTCCCAGGACATGCCAGGGTAGTCCCAGCGTGCTGCACACAATGTGCCTGCTTTTGAGGCTGGAGAGCTGGAGGGAAAGCTGCTACTATAGGCTCAAACTGAGCCTATTTTTAAGGGGATGGTTTTTGCCTCAAACCCTCAGAAAAGGCTGTGAAAGGTCCTGAGAGAGAAGAAGAATTGAATGTGCTTCATTACTTGTTCCTGGAGGGTCAGTGCCTTCTGGTCGATGAGTAACACACTCGGGAAGCTTCTTTTCCTCACCTTTCAGCAAGAGGGACTCTTTCGCCTTCTCCTGGTCTGTGTTTTGGTTGGCGACGTTCTGCAAGCAGGAGTGAGCCTCTGGCTTTGGGGCTGTGTGCCCTACAGTAAGAGAAAGAAATGTGCCACTCAGTGTGGAGGGAACAGGTAAGTTGGGCTGTAACAAGAAAAGCAACAGAGCTGCCAGGAGCTTCCAGCTGGGGGAAAGAGTTAGAAGTGAATACTGCTTTGGGTTAATACTGCTTTGAGTCTTGAATCCCGCTGCTTTTGGGGCAGGGGAAAGGGAAAGATGATGCAGAGTGCAGCGTGGTTTCATGCCTTTCAAAGCAGGACAATAGCCAAAGGAGAGAGAAAGAGAGAAGCCAGTTAATTTCTTATAACTTCTTTCCTGCTCGACTCCGGAAAACTGGCAACGGGCACTATAGAGCTCACCATACCATTTTTCTAATGCCTATGGAAAGTGTAGGCATGTGCATGGTGGAAGAGCAGCAATGTGCAGCCACCAGCTCACCTTTGGTCCCATGTCTGTTCCTTAACGTGCCTTGGGATCCGCTCGCTGGTGTTTCTTGCTCTGTGTGCTCTTCTGGCTCCTGATCTAGGAGAGGGGCACGGGTACGCTTCTCTGCCAAGAGGCCCTTGGTGACATCTTCTGTGGCAGCCACATCCAAATGTGTCTCTTTACTGTCAGAGCTCAGTGACTGGCTTCTTGATGAAGCATCTTCCTCTGCTGTGTAGGAGCTTTCACATTGCTTGCTTGCCTCCAGGTCCTCCCGTGTTTCCTGGTGGACAGGGCTTTCTCCTTTGCTGTCCATTTTATCGTGGGCCAGCCTGGCTGTAGGGAATAAAATTCACAGACCTACGCTTAGTCTCCTTCAGCACAAGAACCAACAACCCTTTCTCCAGCTCTGCCTCTTCTAAGCAAACGCCCAGGTTATCAGCATTTTGGAAATGATGTACACGCGGAAGGGGAGAGACTCACCTTCATCCAAGTCATCTTCTTCCTGGGATCTTTCTGAGACACCATCTCTTGTCTTCCCAGACTCTTCCAGTGATAATTCAGTTTCCTGGGGAACCTTCTCCTCTACTATGGGGTCAGCTGAATCTGACAGTGTCACCTCTCCCCCATCAGCAGTTGGTGATTTACACACCAAAGAGTCCTCCTCTGGTTTGCAGGAGGTCTCAGGCCACCTGCTTGTCACTTGCTGCTCAAGTGCTTCTTGGGTGGGCTCTTGGTGCGCAGGATGCTCTGCTGCGCTCTCCACCTCATCCTGGGCTGGCCCAGCTGTTGGGATCAGAGTTCACAAGCTCAGCTGGCCATACAGGAGTCAAGAATACCCAGTGCTTTACCACCACCCTGTAAAACTGCCAGTTCTTGCACTTCCAAAACATCTACCCCCAGTGAGATGGGGGAGAGAATAGGGTGACCAAAAGTGAGAAAACTCATGGGCTGAAATCAAGACCTTGAACAGGTGAAGAAAAGAGGGGGGGAATCACAAGTGATGCAAAGGCAATCGCTCACCACCTCCTACAAGCTGACTGATGCCAGGGCAGCCTCCGAGCAGGGGCCACCTTGGAAGCCAGCCCCTCTCCCTTTCCTCCGGTACCCCAGTTTTGGTTGCTGAGCGCGATGTTCTACCGTATGCAATATGCCTTTGCCCACCTTGGGTCCCTGCCCAGTCTTCTGCCCATCCCAGATTATTTGCTTGGCGGGGAGAGCGTGGGGAAAAAGAGAAAGCCTTGACGCTGTGCCAGCACTGTTCAGCAATAGCCAAAACACTGCTGTGTTACCAACACTTTTTTTTTTTAAAAAACCACAAATCCGAAACACAGCACTGTACAGGCTGCTATAAGGAAAGTTAATTCAATCCCAGCCCGTGTCCCATGCTGTTCTTTGTGGAGTGGGCAGGCAATTCTTTCATTAAGTGGTAGGATATGTTACCACATCTTCCACAGATAGTGGGTTTTCCTAGGTTGGTAAATTAAGGTGATGGATTTGAAGAATTTCTAAGGCTGTTGTTGATTACTGGCCAGAACAGTTATGCCAATACACATCTGTCTGAATGTAAATGTTAGCTCTGCTTGTGCTCCTTCTCTGCTCCTGTTCTGGAGCTGCTCTCCTAAAGAGCTATGGCAACCTATAATTAAAAGCAAACACTGGAGCATAATTCAATAGAGAAATTCAGAGGCTGAACATTGAGCGTTTGCAATGTATTTTGAATCTTACAAAACCAAACAGTGCAGCTCCAATTTCAGGCAGTATTTGTGAAAAATTGCTTATGAATGATCAAGCCCTACAACGACATAGAAACGATTATGCTAAAATTAGAATAAAGACTACTAAAAATGGCAAGGAACTCCCTACTAATTTGAAAGCAGAGAAAAAGCTGCACTTAGAGCAGTGCAAAAGGACAGCATGCTGTCCTTTGGAGCACGATTTTTACATTCGTTGTTGCTGAGTATTACAGGAACACCTCTGACCGCCTAGGACAGATCTGAGCTGGCTGTAGGATCACAGTATCACTGAAATACCCAATGCAGTAGTCATAACAAGGCACCCGGAGAATGTAAGTACACGGTAGAAACTGAAATATAAGCAACCTGGAGGTATCCTGCTATTCAAGTTTGGCACAAACAATACTCCTTGCCCTGCCTCTTCCAGCGGTTTCCCATCCATAGGTGGTGGAAAACTGTCTTATTATTTAAGCATCTGTAGATGGGAAGCACTGGGATGGAGGGAAGAAAGCTCTCCCAGTCTGGAGCTCCATCTTTACCCTTCCTTGTGCTGCCATCCTGGACACAGAGTCTAAACCTGTTGCAGATGGGAATCCAAAACTGAAAGTAACTTGTTAATCTTTCACCCTTGAAAAAAAGATAGCAACTTGCTTTTCTTGACCTGGAAAAGAGAGGATTATTTTTTATTTTTATTTTGCTTAGGTTTCCCTTGTCACTGTTGAAATCTTCTTGCAAAGGGTTTTTCCTAGTAGATGGAGTAAGCATAGGATTCACTTAC
This sequence comes from Pelecanoides urinatrix, assembly GCA_013400755.1. Classification (NCBI taxonomy): domain Eukaryota; kingdom Metazoa; phylum Chordata; class Aves; order Procellariiformes; family Procellariidae; genus Pelecanoides; species Pelecanoides urinatrix. Next base: position 52,003 of record VZTQ01009600.1, on the reverse strand, counting down.
CTCCAGCCAGATCGATGCTTGGATTCTCTTCCATTTTCTTTCTCCCTTGGAGCTCTGCCTTCTGCAGCGTTTTGTTTCACTTTCTCCTTCGGTCATGAGGAGATGTATCTCCCTGCAGTTCAAACAGCTGACCAAGGCCCCTCACAGACACCATCCCGCCTTGGCTCAGGAATTGCGACTAAACGCCCATAAACCTGATAAGCAGAAACACAGCAGCAGGGATTCATGGTGGAGAAGGAGGCTCCTCCCTCCGTGCTTACTAAGGTGGTGTGAAAACGGAGGGATGTCACCGATAACCGTGAACCTTCAGCCCACGGGCTGTTAGCTGGTTTGCTTCCTGGCAGGCTACAAGCAGTCCTAGGGCTAACACCAGTCACAAGTTGGCTTGGGACAAGCCGGTGGGGCGAGGCACCGGTTTCTCATCCAGATGGACTTGGATGGACCTTGCTGTGCTCCGAGATGGCAGGGCTGGAGCCTGGGGCTCGACGGGCTGCCCTGTGTACTTTTGGGCACCTGGTATCTCACAGCCAGGTCGACAGGGAGCAATGAGCCTGCTCCACCTTACCTTCCTGCCTCCGGCGTGTCGGATCAGCAGAGCTGGAAGGCAAAGCCGCTGAGAAAAACACTGCCGGGCCCCTGTGCAGCAGCGTTCCCCCCACCCGCCCTCACACCCATCCGAGGGGGCCGAGCAGTGCCCTGCCGGGTGTTGTGAACCTGGAGCTGCAGCCTGACTCTCCTACACGCCCCCCAGCAATACCTCCCCCTCTGCTAAAGTGATTTGGGACCAGACAGCCACATAGGACAGAGCTAGGCTCGCCGGTGTAACCTCAGAAAGTTGATGGCTTCCACGAGCACAACGCCTGCCCGCGGAAAACTAGGCGGCATGGAAAACTCCCAAGAAACTTACCCTGCTGCAGAGCGGTTGGTGCAGATTTCCGTACAAAAATCTCAAGCTCAGCCTTCACAGCAGCTTTTCTAGTGTAGGGGGGCACCTTCCCCCACCTGCACTGTCTCTACAGCTGAGTTTTCTTGCTAAATACAAGATTTGGAGGAGGGGGGGTGTATAATTGCTGCTCTCTGCCGCCCGGCTCTCATCCCTCCCCTCCCTGGGCCGTTCCCGCTGCTGACGCTCCGGCAGAAGAAGGAAGTCAGAGGAAGAAAGTAGCTTGCGGAGTCGGACGCTTACCCAGGCTTGGAGGTTTGGAGCCGGTCGGGGCGGCGAAGCGAAGCAAAGGGGCAGCAAGAGGAGGCCAGCGCTGGCCCCTCCGCTTGCCCTTCCCAGAGGCCCTTTGGCTCTGCTGGTGGCAGGACAGCCCGTGCCCCCAACGCGCGCCCTTAATCCTCCGCTGTCAACGTGACAGTGAACTCTGCCCTGCCGCGGGTGCCCGGCAGGCTGCCGGGAGGTGTAGTTTTCTTTCCCTCCTCCTCGCCAAAGGCGGACAGCTTTTCCCCAGTGAACAGCAGTCGTTCTCGGGAGCGTTCAGGAAACGGTAACTTCTTTTTTGGCTGTGTTTCTGAAGCTCTGCAGTCGTGGAGAGTTTCCTTCAGGCAGACTGGGTGACTGGTGGCTTCCTGCGTCAAGTAACAGCGTTGCAGATTTAAACAACTAAGTGACGGTGAGGAGGGAACTGTTTTGAGAGTCGATTTATGAAGATGGAAAGTACCACAAGAAAAACAACCTGAATACATAGCCAGCAAACCCCAGACTCTTGAAATGTCCCGTTGTGCAAGTGCAGGCAGGCTGGGGAGCTGCGGGCTGTGAAATGGAGTGTCTTTAGCATCAGGCTGGAGCCCCCCCCGCAGTGCTCCCCTTCCAGTCCAGAGACTGCAACAGGCGGAAGGTCAGAGAGAGCGTGTGTAGCTGCTCCTGGCCTCATTTGGGCAATGGTTTTCCAAAAAATGATGTTATGCCTTGCATAGCACAGGGGACAGGTATGGTCCAACCCCCTTCCCCATTCCCCCCTGCCCAGGACACACGCCCCAGGGAAAGGCATCAGCGCAAGGAGCAGCAGCGCAGAGACTGCAACCCCCCTGGAAGTCAGCTTGCAGCCTTCCCGCTAACATCCCCAGAGAAGCCCCGCGGCAAACGGCTGAGACAAAGCACGGGGAAAGGCACCTGAAATGGTGCCCATAGGGAAGAGAGACTAAATGGCTGGGACTCCTCAATTTGGAGAGCAGAAGGCTGAAGGAGAGGGTTTGACTGATGTGGAGCTGTTGTTCACCCAATCCCTCAATACTAGGACTTGAGACACTTGTAAAACAGGTAGGAGGTCGGGCCTAGGTGGGCAGAAAAAAGTACTTCTTTATGCTGCGTGCAGGAAACTTCTGGACCTTTCTGGCACAGGGGCCACAGAGGCAGTGTCAGAAGGTTCAAAAGAGGATGAGTCTCATTTGTGGACAGCAGATCCCTAAACAGTTAGTACGGGACGGGGCAGGGCTGTACCTGGCCATGGGAGACGCCATTTAGGTGAAGCGCATGATCCCAGCCCCATCCCGTGCTCTGTTCTCCTCATGCTCCCGCAGCACCCAGCGCTGTCGCACTGGTGCTGCTCAAGCCGAAAGGGGCTGTGTGTGCCGCCCCGTCTGTGCCCCCCGGCCACGACTGCGTCCTCTCTGTCCCTCCCCAGGCCTCCACGAGCTGCCCCTGCTCTAGGGCCAACTTTGCGTCTGTCCCTTGACCCTCGCTGTTACGAGACACGTGTGTGTCACGCTACACAAGGGGTGAGCATGTGCACGAGCATCGATGCCAACGCTGGTGGCCGTATCAGGAAGGCGAGAAGGCGTGAGGTGTGCGCGGGCACAGCGCACGTAGCGACAGCAGGATTGCACCTTCTCTCTAGCAGTGCAGCAAGGCAGCGGCTTCCTCCGTGACCGGCAGAGCCACCCTGCTGGTGGTGGCTGGGAGGGGACAGAGTCCACCCCCCTCCCTGGCAGGTTCAGCACATTCTTTTATCATGGCCAACCTCTTACCGGGTGCAGCAGAGGCTGCAAAACCGGGAAGGATGGCAAAGCAGGAAGGAAAAAGTCTGAGTGGCTGATCTACAGAGGCCAAGATCTCCCTGAGGGCCCTGCTCTTGGTTGACATCCATCTCACATCCCGGCCAAAGGCACATTTGTCTTGATCTGCTTCTAGCCATAAGTAAGGAACAGCCAAGGTGGCCAAAGCAGACAGGAGCTGCAGGTGTCAAGGGCTTCATGAAAATCAAAGTATTTTACATCCCTCTGTCCCTACAAACAGCCAGTCCCTTCATCACGAGAGGCAAGCGGCAGTGGGCAGAGGGACCGTCCTTCCCACAGCAGCACAAGTGTCATGAAACCGGTGGTGGAACTCCAGCTCCGCGAGTGAGAGAGGCGAGCGCGTGACAAAATCGGGGGGTAGCTTCAGCCTGCGTGGGCTGAGAACCCGGTTACCGAAAAGCAGCTTGGCAGAATTAGGCGGTCGGTCGAGGACATGAAGTCATCCACCATCAGAAAACTGTTCCAAAAAAGCATGCTGGCGTTGTGTAACGTTGCTTTTCTTCCTCCAGCGTTCACAAAGTCATGGGATATCAGCTGGGATGTAGAATGGTAACTTAACAAATCTGGTCTTTTTTTAACTCAAGTTTGAGTTTTCTCTCAGTCTGCAGAAGAATCCACAGTGACCAGGCGAATTACAAAGGACATGCTATGTAAATATTTACATAACATCATCATTCAGTAACTTTCTTTGGAAACTTGCAAATAAAGTGATACTGCTTGTAGCTGTGGTTCTGCCCGGTCACAAATCATGAGCCAGCCACCGGCAGGTCTTTTTCTACTTGATTTGAACTGCGTGGATGGCTCAGCTGTACTTTGAAACCTCCCGATGCGGTATTTGTTACATCCTCTTTTATTTTTGCCTTAGAAGAAATTGCTTAATGTCTGTGTGCTGCTTTTACATCTTAAAAGAATGGCAGTATTTATTGCGTTGCAGGTACAGAAGGAGGTACGCATAATTTATCTCACAAATATTCACTTGCTTCTGGATGAAACTGGAACATTTACAGTGTGGTAGCATAGCATTAAAATGGTTTTTATTTTGAAGTATAGGTACAGACAAGACAGTTGCAGAAGTGAAGGCTGAACGGCACTTCCCTCACCCAGCCTTCTTGTTTGAGTGCACAGAGTATGTACACACCTACCCCGTTTACAACCCTGCACAACAAATAACATCACAAACGTGAGCGTACATAATTGGGAGCATTGTACATTAAGGTACTGCCATCAGATCTATTACAGACGTCTGTATCATCTTCCTCAATCCTGCCTTTTTCAGCATGTAGAAATCCTTTAGAATTTCTAAAAGGGCCTCTATTTCCTTAGCAACTTGTTTCCAAACTGGTCCCAAACTGTTCGCTGCCTGGTAAGCACCTGTGCAGCGGTTACAGAACATGTCTGTCCGCTGTCGAAACGTGGAAAAACCAGGCAGGCACAGACGTGTCATAGTTCCACGCACAACCCTCGTGCCTGCTGTGTTAGACAGCAACCCTACAGCGTGGGCGCTTTTTACTGGGAGCACCCAGCACTCCCTCCGACCGCTGCGGGAGCCACCTAACTGCCCCTCCGGAGGCCCCCGGGGTAAGCGAGGAGCCCTCCCCCCCGCCCCGGCTCAGGGCTCGGCCTATCCGCCCGCCCTGGCACGGAGGAGGCAGCGCCCGGGACTTCACGGAGGGTCACCCGCGGCGGGGGGGACCCCGCCGGCTGCCCGCGCCTCGGCCCCTCAGGTCGGGGAAGAGAAGCCGCTCGGCGCGGCCGACGCGTNCGGGGCGGGGAAGGGGCTGGTGGTCGCGCGGGGCAGCGGCGCGCGGGCCATGGCGGGCCTGCCGCTGTACCACGTGACGCCGCGGCGCCCCCTCCGCGCGCAGGCGGCGGAAGCGTCGGGCGCTGAGACCGCCCCGCCGCGGGGTCGGCGGGAAGTGAGGTTCGCGGAGCCGCCCCCACCGCGGGAAGGCGGCAGCTTCAGTCCCGCGCGGCGCGAAGAGGCGGCGGCGATCGGCCGGGGCAGGGGGCGGCGGCGGCGGCGGCGGCGCAGGGCGGCAGCGGGCAGGATGGTGGGAGGGAGCGACGGGGAGGCTCCGCCGGACGCCACCGAGCTGAAGCGCAGGCGGAAGAGCCCCCGGTTGGCGGCGGCGCGGGCGGAGGAGGCCGAGGCCGAGGTGGAGGCCGCGGTCGAGCCCGGCCCCGAAGAGGCGCTGGAGGGTGAGCGGCGCGGGCGGGCGCGCGCAGCGCCCCGCGGTGGATCCCGCGGTTGAGGGCGCGGTGGGGCCGTGCAAAGTGGAGCGGGCGGGCGGGTTCGCCCTCTCCTTCCCCGCGGCCGCTCTGTCTGCGGGGCAGGGAGGCGGGGGCAGCCCGGGGGGTGTTGAGCCGGGGCTGAAGCGGGGGATGCTCTCCCGGGCAGCCCCGCTGGAAAGACTGGGGTGTCCCGGTGCGTCTGAAGGGGGTGTCTGGTGCTCCTGGAAGGCTGGAGGCGGCTGGGCTTGAAGTGAGGTGCCCGGCCTTGCTGCGCCCTTCATCTGTTTCTCGTTTCAGGAGACGAGCGTCACTTTGGGAACCCGGACTCCTTGACTCGGCCCCCTATAAAAGCATGTCGATCGGCAGGTAGGTTTTGACTCGGAGAGGTTCAAATGCACAAGACCCGAGGAAATGGGGTTTATTGGGGTTTAGCTCCTTTGCAGGATTTACTGCGGTTCTGGCGTACAGGTGAGGAAATCCTGCGGCGGTTTTTATTCCATACATAAAGAGACAGGGAGGGCTTGTCTGCCTTCCAAAAGGATCTGTAGAGCACACTGAAGCCTTTAGGTGGCTGCTTTACCTAGTGCATCACTTGGAATAGTATTTTGTCACTGCATTAAAATGGGGAATAACTGATTTTACTAACACTGCTTGGTTTTTAGAGCCTGAATTTAAATAAAGCATCTTGAGCTGCAAAAATAGATTGCTGTAAGACTGCTCCGTACAGTGAGCAGCATTGCTTATGGGGAAGTGCGTAGTTGGGGCTTGCCTGTCCTTTCTCTGAAGCACCAAGCATACATTGGTACTTGTTCTTGGACGCTGTTGTGTTAGCTCTGTGTGGCACCTTCTTGTTTCTTTAGTTGATGAAAATTTTATTATTCTCAAAACTTAGATGCTAACTTTGTGTAATACAGTCACATGGCTTTAGACTGTCATTCCATCAGAAAACTGCAAGCAAATTTCCTTCCCCTTTAGTCTGTTGGTCTATTTTGAGTTGGACTGTATACATTATTAGTATGGGGCAGTTCTCATGTGGATGAATTGAGCTAGCCTGAGACCATTCTCCATTCCCTTCTGTATTCTTGTGACAGGGCTGTCACCACGCTGTCATTACAGCTGCAGTGCACTGGCCCTAATTATGTGGCATGGCCCTAATTGTGTGGCATCGCCCTTAAAAAGGGCTGCCAATATTATGCTTCAGAAGCAGAATTTCTAGGAGGCACGGAAAAATCTTATCTTGAGGGAGGAAGAGAGAGGTTACAAGTATTGCTTTGGGAAAGTACAAAGGTTTATCTGTAAAAAAAAAAAAGCTGTGGGAAGCAGTTACTCCCAAACGATGGCTAACAGGATACTAACATGCTTGGTATTTTAAATGCGGCTGGGCTCCTTTAGGAGGTACAGCTGAGTGGTTTTTTGTTAAAGTAGAGTCTCTAAATATGAGGTTGGAGGGAGAGATGTCTTCCCCCCACCTCCCCAAGCTCTTAACAGTGGTATTTGACTATAGTCACTTTAGGCGTAAAAGCACGATGTGAATAGACCCTAATGCTTTATACAGGAGCGAAGGAGTAATTTCCCCTCTCACACGCCTCCCACCTGTAGTTATACAGTATTGGTTTTTTTTCTGCAGAGTTTACGCCAGACCAGGGGGAATGCAGTGTCTCTGAGGCAGTGGGACAAGCAGGGTGGATTTTTATACGGATGTAATTGTCATGCTTCCCTGAGAGTAGAATGGAAGCAAAACCACAACTTGAGAAACTGGTTTCTGGCTTCTGCTTAGAGGCTTTAAATATAGATTGGGAAACTTGCTTCTAGAGCTAAAAAGCTTTAAGAGCCTGCAGTGCCTTGAACCAGGCATCTTCTAGATCAACGAGCTAAAGCAACCTCCGTTGAAGTTGTCTTAAAATATGCAAGTAGAGTGTATGAGTTAAAGGCAGGCACTGGGTGTTTTTGGCACTCGAGTTTGTGGTGTCTGTAGTTGCTGTGGAACATTGCAGCAAATGTGACGCAGGCTTATCTCTGTGTTGAAAAAGATTAAACCCACAGGGATAGATATGTACCAGATTTAAAAGAACAAGTTCCACTATGTTAGAACATTGGCATTGTATTTTGATTTATAAACCTGTAGTTTATGAACTCACAGATTTCTAATCCCTTTGATTAAACCGGCGTATGAAATGGGGATAGTAAGAAAATCGCTCTCTCTTGGCAGGTGACCGTGCAGAAGGTGGCTAGCAGATTTAAGGTGGATTGGAAAATCCTCAGTAGCTGCCTGGGAGGCAGGAATGATCCTTTGGTTAGGAAACTTAAGGCCTTGTAAGGGAAGAACAGGCATGTTTGGACTGGAATTTATATTTATATATATATTTAGGAAAGTTAAACTTCATAAAGGGGGAGTTTACTTTTTTCAGTAGGGGGTACCATGTGTGCTGTCTGCTTGCACATGTGTGCTTGTCTGTTGGCGATACCCGCTGTTACAGAAGGTGCTGATTCACCAGCTGTCTTCATGTGAGAAATGAAGTTGTGTATATTTACATCTTTCCTTTTTACAACAACTTTCAAGAATGCTTTGAGAGGCATAGAGTAGATTGATGTAAAAAAGGTGAGAGGAATTAAAAAGTATGGACTGCATGAGTAGCAGTCCATCTCTTTAGATTCATAGATCTTTCTGGTCTTTTGATGACTAGCTGCCACTGCTAGTGAGATTTGCCTTGCAAAACCTCAGTACATAGTGAAATATGCTATGTTGTTTGGCATTCCTGAGGATCAGGTAATTTAGTGAGTATCTTCATTCTTAGCTTGGTGGGAAATCAATCATTTAACAGGTTTTTAAGATTGTTTTGAAAGTATAGTATCCCACTCACTATGTGCAACTACTTTACCTGTACCTGTTGCTTAATATCTTCGTTTAAAATTCACAGTTTTCTCCCTTGTTTGTGTTTTGGGTTGGTTTTATTTTTTTTTCCTCCTTTGTATGCTTCACATACACAGACATGCTAAAGCTACCAGAACGTATTAGAAAAAGGCTTTTTTCTTTTCTTGAAGTAAAATTAATAAACACTAGGTGGCAAGCTGTGTGTGGCCCTTGTGCATATGGTAATAGAACTATAGAAACACATTAAACCCTGGGAGAACCCAGTACTTTAAAAGAATAAAAGGGCCTTGTGTGAATGTTACAGAGGAAAAAGTTTTACCAATGGTATTCTTCCCTTCGCAGTTTCCTCTGCTTATGCCCTTCAGCTTGATTGCTGTGTCATGGTCTCTGTTCCGCAGCTGTACTACATCTTGCTTTCCATACCTGAAATCTTTTCTCCCCTCCTTGAATCTGGGCAACCATGTGGTTGTGCTTTATCCTTTCAAACCTCTTCTCCTGGTGTTCTGCTTTTGACTGGCTTTCCAGCCCTGACCTTTGCTCTGTGACTCCTCTCATCTTACAGGGCTTTATTCTTTCTAGTTAGTAACATTAACTGAGTTGTGTTTCAGTATCTGAATGGCTGTGTAACTTGGCAAACAGCCTAACGGTGTTGGTTTAAATTCTTCCCAGCTACCTATGGGGTTAAGTTAGGAGTATAGGTGCCCTAGCTTGCCTTTATGGTTAGTGAGAGAGAAGAAGACCTAACTAAAGGATGGCTTGGACTACGTAAAAAGGGGACTTATGTTCTGTATTTGCTTCTCTTTCTTTTCCCCTCTGCCTAATGCTATGGAAGACAGCACAATTATTGTTTGTAAGTTGTGTGCCCAAAGCTGTGAGAAGAATTCTCTTTACTCCCATGCTTGTGTATTTACTAGTTTACACTGAATCCTTTAGTGTAAGGCATTTCTTGACTCTTAGCATTTGGTGCCTTGATGTCTGGTTTGTTTTTTTTTCCCAAGTGTTTTTATACCAAAGACTCCTAAAAATAAATTTTAAAAAAGTGCGCGTGGTGGTGTAGACATATATTTGTAGTGTACTCAAATTTACCATAAGCTTTTCAAGTCTCAGTTGCTTTTGGTTACATTTTAAGAAGGTAACTCTTGGGAGATCACAACTTGGAAATCACTGATTTAGATCACGTATGCTCTGAAACTGTGTCTTGGTCCTTCAGTTTTGTGATGTTACGAGCACAAATGATACGGCACCTATACCGATCCTTTTTTTCTTTTTTTTTCTTTTTTTGCCTCCTGACAGGCAGTTCTTCAACTTACTTTCTTCAAGAGAATCCAATAAAGGAAAAAGCAAAGGCTTATGACAGCAGTGAACCCAAGAAACCAGCAGGGCATCAACCAAACATTTACACACCGTTAAAAGGTAACAACACTGGTTTTATTAGTATCTTTTCTGTGATATAACAGATGATTGCTTAAACATGCTAAAATGACATTCTTTCAGTTCTGTTACGAAAGGGGGAGTTGTTGAGTTGAAATCTGAATGGATGAAGAACTTTAAAAAAAAAAAAAATTTTTTCAGGGTGTACTCCTGCCCATGAGTCAAATTAAAACTGATTGTAGTATGACAGTCATCTGCTTGGGTCCAAGACTTTGAAGTTCATGAAAGAGCAGTTTTAAATTTTGATAAATACGTAGCCGTCTGTTTTTTGAAAAGCAAAACAAAAAGATGAGTTATATCATTCCAAAAACTGTTACGAGAGTGGATCTTTAATTGCCTCAGGCAAAGCAAAGCAAAACTGTTCTTTTTCTAAAAAGATAAGTTACTTTTTGACTTTAGCAGGGGGAAGCTGACTATACCAAGTGATTTCAGAGTGAGGGAGCACTTTTTTCCGTTCATTGCTCAAGAGATTTTTCTCAATGTGTTACAGAAGCAATAGGGAAATACAATGAGGAAGAAAACATGAGATACTTTTTAGCGCAGCAGAAGGTAGTTATGTTACTACAGGTGGTTTGAATACATCCAAACAGATAACACTATGTAAGGGAGGTTTTTAGGAGAGCTAGTTGACTGGTCAGAGTGAGGTAGTGGCTTGCATTCATTTGGTCAGTAATCACACAGTGTTTATGGGAGAGCACTGAAAGCGATTGTGAGCGCAGGCTGACAAAACGCAGATGTGAACAGGTATCTGAGATGTGCACAAGGGTACATCTATGTCAGCCTGCTGTTTCCCAGGAGTGCACACGGGCATTTTGCTCAGGCAGCTAAGAACATGCCCGTGTTTGCTGGAGTCCCCTCCAATCTGATAGCACTGTTGTTAAGGTTGTAGCTTTACACTGTTTAATTTTGTTTTTCCCTCGTGCTGAATAGTTTTGGTTTCAGAAGTGACAAATCTGGTACCCTCCATTAGCAATCAATTGACACTGCTAATTTCCCATCCTTTGTATTTTATCATTATTGCATCATTACTTTTTTAAAGAAAAAATAGGAAGGATAATTTTGTGTCATACTGGGAAAAGCAGGGTGAAGGGTGAAATTAAGTCCTATTAGATAATAGTAGCTTTCTCCATCTAGGAGGGCTCCAAGAGGCCGTCATATGGCACAGGCTTGGTTTGGCAGAGCATATACTCCTGCCATAATGACCTTTGAAGATTTCATAGAAAGAGCTAAAAGCATGTATGGCTTGTCTGTCTTACTTTGACCTCCGATGTGATAACCAAGTTCTTTCATTTGTGCTTTGGTTTCAGAAAGAAAGGCTGACTTCCTTGAGAAAAATCAAGAGCACCGCTCAACTACATTACAGAGTAAGTTGAAAAATAGATACCTAGTCTTTCCCTGTAATTAAGTGAAAAGTACAGAATTCTTTTCCTTTACTCTGCTTATGGTTTTTCTTGTTCCCTGGGACACTCTGTCTGGGAAGGTGGAAAGGGACCCAGGAGGCAGATCCAAATGGAAGCTGGACAAGGCAGCACATGCCAGAGCCCTTCTATGAGGTTACTCAACTTGCTGACCACAGAATATGACCCACTTTTTCTTTTTTTTTTTTTTTTTTCCTTTTTTGGCTGGGTTAGGAAATGGAGTTGACTCATGGGACAATCAGTAGGTGCAGAGCATGTACTGGAGACGTTGTGGGGGTGAGCTGAGGAAGGGAACAAAACCTTCACCTTGTTGTAGCAGTGAATTTTACATTAGTTTGTACACATCACCGTCCCTTCTAGCCTTTCCCTGAGTAATGGTGGCCTGCTATGATTGAATTACTTGTCTTATACTCCTGGAAAGGAGCAGCGTTTTTCTTTGCTGGCAAACTCCAGTCTGTTCATCTAATGACCAATTCCTTGTTTCAGATTTTCATCTTTGGTTGTTTTTGTGGATTTGTTGGTTTGGGGTTTTTTTTTCCTCTGGGAAAAGTACTTGAAAGAACAGGAAAAAAAAAAAATTCTTTGTAGCCTTCTGTTCTTAATGTCTCGGCGCTTGTTTCTGTCCTGAACAGGTATACATAAACCAAGTCTTGTAAATCAGAATTCAATCTGGAGAACCTGGGGGGGTTGTTTAGGGTTTTTTTTTTTTAAAAACCACAATGCCTTCCAGAAGAGAAGCTCGTCTTGTGGTAGCTGCACATCTGTGAAACGCCTTTGAAAAATGAATTGATGCAGGGAGTTCTCGCTAGTCTGGTACTTTTTCTTTCCTGTGCCAGAGGTAATAGGTGCTGCTGGAGTGACCAGTTGTGTCTTGGGTGAAGAACTTCGGAAAATCACTTGAAACTCTGAAAGCTCTAAGGTGTCTGCAGAAGTTATGCCTTTTGAGTTAGGCAAGACAAATAATTTGCTTGGCCTTTGTGCAAATTGTGTTGTAAATAAGGCAAGATTCTTAGGTAGGGTAGAATCTGTTTTTAGACTGTTTATTGAAATATTTTTTCCTTTAGGGTATGAATCATAGCTGTCTCCTAAATATGAAACCTAGTCTCTGCAAACAGGGCTACATTGTAAAATATTGCATAATTGAGGTGATTTTGATCTGTTAACTATTAGAAGATTTATAAAAGCTTAGCCAGTTACAAGCTCCATGTCTGTGCCCTATTGGGGCGAGGGGTTGAAATTACAGAATAGGGTAGCTCATTAAGCCAGTTAAGCTCCGGCTTAAACCAGAGCTGCTTTTAGCACCTTCTGCGATTACATTCATACAGAAACAAGGTTATAGAATTTATTTTAGTGTTCTTGAAATAACTACTGCAGGCTGTGTTTGTTCAATTTATTCTCAATAGTGCCATTGACAGTATCCTGATTTGCTTATTAAAGAGCCTTCAGCTTTGAACAGTTGCTGTAGTTCACAAGGAGCCAGAAATTCTCGTGTCTTTTTAATTAGCTGACTAAATGCAGAAAACATGCTGACCAATAATTGCACTGTATATATTCATACTGGTGTTTTGGGAAAGTTGTTCATAAGACTCTTTTATGGATAATGTCTCTTGTACTTTGCTGTCTGAGCCCATTTAAATAAATAGACCAAAAGTATATTTTGAAGTTGAAAGCTTGCATTTTGCTTTAAAAGCACAATTCAGCCCAAGAAACTGACTGCTGATGAAGCAGGCCTCTGACTCAAGCTAGATGGAGAGGGAATATGAGACTATGCCTTTAACATATCGCTTTGCTTTTGCTATTTATAGCTTGCATTATGGTTTTTTTCTAATATATGTGTTGATTGAGCTTCCATTTTTCTGTCCATCAAATTCCTGAGCAGAATCAGGAAACTTAACCGGGACATGGGATCCTTGTGTAGAAAATAACAGGTTGTTAAATCTCTGTCGTTTTGTCATCTTGTACTTGAAATGCCTCTGGTTTTATTTGCATAGTCTTTCAAGAATTAAAAATCTTTGGGAGTGATTTGTGATAGGTTGGGGACTTGTGCTTCTTACGCAACATTGTCAGGATGGCTTAAGAACTGACATTTGGCAAAGAGCGTAGGTGGCGAGTTGGTCTGCCAGTTGAATGGGACTTCTCAAGCTAGAAGTAGTGGTGAACGTGTCATTTTCCTTGTTCAAGACTAGCCGTGCTTGAGCACAGGAGGGCAAATGATGCAGAAAAGAACAGAAAGCCCCGTACTTGATACAGCCCTACCCGGTATGAGGTCACGGCCTGGCCTTTGGTCCTGCGTAGCAGGACTGCGTTGGCTTCAACAAGGTGTTATGCAAGGGTGCTTTGCTAACCTTCCTGTAAGCTTTCTAGGAGCTTGTATGTAAAAGCATAACTAAGAACAGCTTTTCAATGAAAATACTGCGGTTTGGTGTTTTCAACTCCCTGCCAAATTCCCCGCTGAAAGATTGATTATAATTGTTGTCTTAGTAATTTTCTCATGTTCTTTTCTTAATCTCTTAACAGGTAGAAGTAAATTTCGAGATCAGTCCAGTATAGGGAAGCAATCGCAGCCGTTGGCCAAAAGTAAGACTTCTGCTTTCACTTCTGTTTCATGCGTGTGTTACATTGAACCATTTTCATGCCTGTCCAAGTATTAGATGTCCTGGCAGCTGGTGTTAAACCGAGGGTCCTTGCCAGAACAGATGACTTGCTTGCTAGGATATGTGTTTTCAGCACTAAGGAAGGAAGGAAGGGTCTTGTGTAACATTTCCACCTGAATTTAAGGTCTTCCATCTGTAGTATTTACAATATTTGCTGCAAGATTAAAACTGAGGCAGGCCTAGTGGTGTTCTTATTTAACAGCTGTTGTGTTGCTGTCCTGATTAAAGTTAGGATATAAAAAGGTAGCATAAGGTATACAGTTCGTTCTTGTTTCCAGGGAGGTTGCTGTATTCTGTCACTTATTTTACTGGGAACAGAATTGAGCCTTATGCTTGTAGTAGGTCAAACAAGTGTTAATTTAACTGTTCAAATACAAACCCAAATCAAAATATCTGATATTCTACATGCTTCCTGTGCACTGTTTGCTGTGTATACTCTTTGTGAAGCTGGCTGATCCAAAGGCCACAAAGGTTTTCTGATAATGTTGATCACCAGTGTTTGAGATGCAAATACTGCTGCAGAAACTATTTTTATCCTTATGGGGATAGGGAGGAGAAATTACAACACAGAAACCATTCTGGCGATAGTAGGTTTTGTATAGGGCTTTGTCTGCAGAGCCTAAATGTAGGAAAAAGCTTGACCTTTTTCAGAACTGTTTTAAGTTCTTAGTTTGGATTTGATTAAATAGAGTGGAGTATTGATAAACTTTCAGAGGAGCTCCTTTTTCAGAAGAATGTCCAATTTCTTAGTCAAGCTGGAAATGTATAAAAATGTCTTTTTTTTATGCTGTCACTTCACTAAGTTGCTAAAGAAGTTCAAAGTTGTTGTTTTTTTAACTAGAACATAATCTTTATGATCTTCAACTACTGTTCCAGTAGCTTGAGAGTGGGATGAGTTCATTGAATTCTACTGTTTCCTCTTACTTTACTCTCACTTGTTGATTTCTGATTCCTTTTAAAACATTGTTTTCTTCCTGTTTGCTGCTCTTTTCTACAGGTGACAGTGAATCGCGGAGTGGATTTCACAAGTGCTGGACTTTGTTACTGGTTCTGTTAATTAGTATCGCATTGCTTTATGTCTCGTGGAGCGGAATAACAAGTCTTCTGGATGCAACTTTCTCAAGTAGAGATACTCAAATTCTGCAAGCATTTCGGGCCCAGATGAAGAAACTAAAAAATACTTACCAAAGTCAGGACCCCAATCTGTGGAAAAGAACCCATGTGTTCCTCGAGAAACACCTTAATGCTTCCCATCTGCATTTGGAACCAGCCATCTTACTGTTCACAGCTGGCCAAGAAGCTGAGAAAGCGCTGAGGTGCCTAAGTAACGAGATTGCCGAAGCTTTTGCCTTCTCCCAGAATGCTACTACAATCAAAATTAATGGGGCAGACAAAGCCATATTGGATAGTGACATTGTCAAGCTGGAGGTGGATAATGAGCTCAGCTCTGGGTTCAGAGAAGGCAAGAAGGTAGCAGTGGTGCATCGATTTGAATTACTGCCTGCAGGCTCCACCTTAATCTTTTACAAGTACTGTGACCATGAAAATGCAGCATTTAAGGATGTGGCTCTTCTGCTGACAGTTCTCCTGGATGAGCAGTCGCTGAGAAAGAGCCTCACCTTGCAAGAAGTTGAGGAGAAAGTCCGGGATTTCCTCTGGGCAAAGTTTACCAGTTCAGATGTTTCTAGTTCTTATAATAGCATGGACACAGATAAGCTGAGTGGACTGTGGAGCCGTATATCTCACCTTGTGTTGCCTGTTTGGCCTGAAAAGGGCCTCCCTGTGGAGGGATGCACATAAAAGTTATGCGAGGGAGTTGGGAAAGGAGGAAGACAGAAAATGTGTGTTGCGATGGCTGAACAAGGAAGAACTGACTGTGGCTGCTGAGCTCAGGCAGCATACAGTTGTTTCTGTGCAGAGAAATTCCACCAACTGGCAGGGTGGTTCCTGCTAAAGTAACTGGGACTTCTCTAAATCAACTGCAGAATGTAAGCAAGGAACTTGCTAGTTGTTGGTAAATTGTGTTCAGTGACTTATTCAGGCTTGGCATCCTGGAGCTGGAAGTAAGTGTCCACTAGTGCAGAACTACTAATCTGCTTCTGAAGCTGTCTTGGAGCACTGTTGGCTTTGCTATGAGGATCCTTTTCTGGTGGTGCATAAAGCTGGTATCATGTTTGACAGGGCAATAGGATGCAAAAACATCACCTTCATCTGCCAGAATTGCTTACTTTTCTTCTAACATAAGAAAAAACATAAACATAAACTTTATCATAAAAATGATGATAAAGTGATGTGAGTATAAGCACAAGCTTTTTCTTGATCCATCTGACCACAACATAGATGTCAGCTGTCTATGGCAACTTCTAGAAATGGCAAAATTACTTGAAAGACTTTTGACTTGTAGAGAACCTTCCAGCAAGCATTTCTTCCTTCAATGAGCTTGCCCCAAACAGTTCTGGAGAGTGAAAAAAGCTGAGTTACAAAGGATTGCTTAATGTTAGTAGCACTGACGTCAGTTAAATAATCCCTCAGCACCTCTTTGCCTTGCTGCTTCCAGGAATTCTCTGCTCTTTGTCTAAGTTCTGCAAGTCATAAAATTTGGGGGGAAATGATAAAATGTCAGCCGCGTGTGTACTAAAGACCTGGTGCATCTCCTTTCCAAACAAAAGTTTAGGAAGACGTAGGTTATTTCTCATTTTAATGCAATAATTATTTTTGCATCAAGAGAGTTTGTTTATTTGTGGTACTTGGTATCCTAGAAAAATAACCTTTCTTCACGTGTCTGCATATAACCTGCTGCTTGCTGTATAAGCTTCTAGTGAAGAAGATTTGCAATGCATGTTTTTAAAATACCTTTTTAGCGTGCCTCATGCCGAGAATCCCTCACACCAGACTAAAAACATGTACTTGTTTCTGTTGTAAGTATTTTGTGTAAAATAAAAAAAAAAAAAAAAAAGAGAGAATTGCAGCACTTCCATGTCATTGCTGTTAGTGTATGCTCTTGAACCATTGGTCTGTGTGCATTTGGTTTTACTGAATATGAAGGAATGTGTGAAGACTGCTCTCAAATTAATAGGACATTTTCTTGTAACAGCTGAGAGATTAGTGGCTCTTGGACCCATCCTTTATTCACAAGCCTCGTGAGCTGTCTTCTTGCAAGAAGTCCTTCTTGACAAGGAAAACCTCTTGAGGTGCTGGAGCTTCTGGCTTCTTAGTGCAAGCAAAGGTTTGGGGTGTTACGTGGAATTGACCAAAATCAACTTAAGCATATAAAAGAACACGGTTTGAGAGACAGAGGGCTGTGGTTACTTAAACCAGAGGTGGATTTGTTCTAACCAGAGAGCCAGCAATGGATAGTGCTTTTTATTTTAATGGGAGGAAATACAAACAGTAAAAAGACATGGAAGTTCTGCTGTTCTGGATGTTTAAGAATAGCTCAGGAAGGAAAAGATGGCATTAACGTTTTGGACATTTCACTGGACAAATGTTTTTTAAAAAAAAACCAACTGTGACTTATTACTGAGTGTGTCCTGATAGCATATCTGTTTGTATATTATGTAAACTATTTTAGTAATCATTAAAAATAAATTTACTTCTTTGTTTTATAAGCTGTTTTAAGGTTTGCCCATTGAATTTTAAGTGGTCAGACTTTTTTTTTACATGTTTTAAGGTTGTTCCTTTTACCTTTGAACAAATACAGATTCCTAAAATACAGCCTTTTGCAAAATTTAGAACTTTTAAGAAACTTGAGTGGGGTGATAGATACTGGGATGCAGATGCATATATTCGATAATATCAGGGCTTTTCTCTAATGGGGCACAAGGAAATTGTAGTAGCTCTGAATTGTCTTTTACTTGGTGTTCTTGTACTGATTCAGTGTTCAGTTCTGATTTCAGCTGGAACTAATGATAAGATATGGTTCACTTGTTTCATTAGTCCGATACAAGAGTCAGCAGCTGACAAAAGGGATGACTTCATTCTTGTTCCACTCCTAGCTGCATGTTCCTGTATCTCTGCTGTTGCAAACTGTGCACTGTGAACTGACTGGAGGGACAGCCTTACTGAAAACTAGCTTAGAAAAAAAAGTATACACTTTGCAGAATTGGCAACCACAAAAAGACTTAAGTTATGACATGAAAGCAGGAGATTCTGTGCTCTTATAGTATAAAACATGTAATCCAGATTATTTTCTGTTTCTAAAACTATGGGGTATTAAAGAGCTATGTTCCTCTGTTTCAAGACAAAATAGGAAGGTGCCTGGAAACTAAAGACTTAATGTTCTACTTAATGTTGTGCCAGACAAAGGAGAATCACTTTTTCTTTTTTTGTTAACTGTAGGGAAAGTGAGATGTATTTCCAAATATATGGTGTGCTGCTTAGTCTGGAAAAATAAATCAAAAGCAAGATGCTGTACACAGTAGCCGCTTCTGGAGGAGGGGGAAGGCTTGGGATTAGAAGACTGTTCCTGTGTTGAAGAAGAACGTCCTTTTTGTAGCTGTTTGTGGCTTTGTCCTTAAAAGGCTCTTGTTAAATATCCACAGGTACTTAATGCAGATCTCATTAAGGAACTCCTCCTCAGCCAGAGGTGAAGAGTAATGTCTGTCTGTGTTGCCCACAGGCAGCTGATTACTGTCCTCCTTGTATAATTATTTCATTGCCTGCAGCAAACATAGCTATTTGATGTTTTCCAAACTGTAAAATACTTTGGCTTCTTCTAGAGAAATCTCACTTCTGAAGTTGAACTGTCCCTAACTGTCAGCAGCTCAGCAAATTAAATAGTCTGTGACAGCAAAAATGGGCTTATATAGAGCAAAGACACCAGGTCTGGCCTTGGGACTGAGAAGGGGATGTTTCTTTTTCTGTGAGCTTACAGCATACAAACTTCGAGCAGAACACGATCTTTGGGGAACAGAACCAGCTACACACCAATTTGTGGACAAAATTTCCAGCACTCTGCAAACTGGACTGGGAAACACAGTCAAACTGCTCCTCCGGTTGAGAGCAGACAGGCACCCGCAGCTGGCGAGGGCCCCCTTGCAGGTAGCCAGCCCAGGCGGAAGGTGGAGCGTGGCCCCTTTTCTGCTACTCCTGCTGTCGCCTTTGAGCACCTGGAGGATGGCAATACCCGTATCGCCTTCAGCAGTGGATGTTGTAAAAGGGACCGAGAACAATGCGCAGCCCTGCCTGTTGTTACCTTGTCTCTCGCACCCTGCTCTGAGTCACGTCGTGCTGAGCAGTGGAGTTTGAGCATGCTAAGCAGGTTCATTAAAAGGACTTAATTTTTCCCCCCATTTTTTCACACCGACAAAAGCATTTGCTCATTTTCCACAAATTAAAAAAAAAAAAAAAAGTCATGGTTTTCATACACTTTTTTTGAAAAATGTTTTGAACTAATAATCAGCTCAAATTGAGTGGAAAATCCAAGGTGAGCTCCGTGTTAAGGTAGGCATAAAAGTATTTGCTGTAGAGAATGCAGCTATATGCACCATCTGCAGTGCAATCGCTAGCATGCTGTATTTACAGAAAAAAATCTGGTTTTGGAGGTGTGTGATGATGTACGAACAACTTGCCAGATTCTGTGCTAAGACCCTGTAGCACAGCTGGAAAACTATGAGAACAAATCTGAAGTGATCCCTTCTATTTTATAAGTCCGAATCATGCAGGGAACAATTTTTCATGCATTGTTTCTGCTGTAAGAAAAACTGCAAAATTGAAGGAGTATGGAGAAGGTGTGTGGGGGTGTTCCTGTAGTCCTCACGGCTGTCCTGTGTCCTGTTTTATTGTCAGCTCCTGACAGTTGGATTTATAATTGAATGCCTGGACAACCTCATTCCATGTCCAACAGGTGGAAGCACCCTTCCCCAAATTCCTCTGTGGCTCTTGGGAGCCACATCAGTCAAGGCAAGGGGGGAGGGAGTCTGGGGGGCTCCAGCCTTTCGGCTGCAATAGCCAGCTGCCCCTTTCTAATTTTAGAAGGGGTGTGCAAGAGTAGTATGGAGTGGAAAACTTTCCAAACCTCTCTCTCAAAGCTGCAATAACCAAGTTAGCGTAAGATGAGATTGTGGCTCTTTACTTTTAACTTACTATCTGTCTCCATCCACCACTTTCAGTGCTTGGGCAGTGCTTGTTGCGGTTATCTCCGTTGCTTTGCAGTTTAGTGAGCAGTTCATCAAACTGGAGTGTGTTCAATCCTTCCTTTTCTCTCAGCTGTGGCTATTTGCAGGTAAACGGTTTTGTTATTTCTAATCTTAGAGAATTTCAGAAGATGATTGCATTTTCCATAAGAATGTCTTTCTCTTCTCTTTTTGTGTGATGTTAGCCTGTCAGAGCTTTACACCCATTGGTAGGGAATCTTTGAAAAAGTAATCTAAGGTTTTACAATGAAGTTCCACTGACAGAGAATAAATAGAAGCCATATAGAAGCAAGAACAGTAGACAAACATTGCCTTTTAATTTTATTTGACTGACTGAAAACAAATTATTTTCATGTTTGAGAAAAACTTAATGTGATGCCTTGTTTGCCTAAAGATGAAAACGAGGAGCCTGAAACTAGATTAACTGCTTCCAAGCAGAAGGCAGCAACTATGTTTTAAAGCATAATTAAAGAGGTAGTGCATTACAAAAGTGCTGAATAATTTAAATAGGCTGCCAATCCAGCAATACTAAGCAGTAAATTTAAGCAAACACTAGATGATGACAGGGAATGTAATAATTTAATTTGCCCTAGTCTGCGATCAGGTCTCCCATACACTGTAGTAATATTGTTTTCATTGACTGAAATTGTCATTATGATTATTACTATTACCACTACTCCTACTTACAGTCTTCTGCATTTGGGAGAAGCAGGTTTGCTCTTTGAGGACTTGGGACTGCTTTTTCCCATTGGAGCTGTGTTCGTCTTTCGGTGTTCACGAATTTTTTTCCCTCATCTGGCAAAACAAAATCATTTTCAAAGGTTTAACCACTGACATCTCAGGCTTACCTCTTGTTTCAAAGGAGGTATGCTTACGCTGGAAAACATACTCTGTAATTACTTTGTGTATGTAAAAGAACCAAATTAAGGTTAAACGGGTATCCTGTAATTGTGACATGATTAAGTTCTGCATTGCCTAAGCTTCACAGCTGTAATGGCCTCTCAGTGGTTAGGGTGTTTTTGTATGGTGTTCCCATATTGGAATAATTTATATGCAAAATATTGACCATTCACAAGAGGAGGGGCTATGTAAAAATAGTTTAATTCTTTTTAGTTAAGGAAAAAAAAAAGCTCCAGTAGTTTCAGTGATCCTTTAGTGGTTGGGGTAGATAACTCTCCACCCCCGTGCTCCCCCAGGAAATTTGGCATCTGTAATGACTAATGACTGAAAACCAGACTCTGGTGAAGTGGTAGACAAGCCCTGAAGGAGACATTCCCAAAATAACTGTAGGGAGAATTTCTTTTTTCCTATTCTAATGACTTTCCTTCTTCAGTGGANTCGCCCGGGGCCAGGCGCGCCGCTGCGTGGGCTTCCCGGGCACCATGAAAGGTGCGCTCGGCCGGCGCCGCCCTCAGCCCTTCCCGCCGCCCGGGGTGCACCTGCAGCGCGGCGCCGGGGCCGCGGCGCGCCGGGCTCCGCTCCTCACCTCAGCCCGGCCTGGAGCCCGGCCTCGGCTTCGGCAAGGTAGGCGGGCTGCGGAGCCGCCGCGGTGCTGCTCGCGGAGGCGCCCCAGGTGAGCACCGCGCCGCCCCGCTGGTCGGCTGCGGCCCGCTGAGGCAGCGGGGCAGGGCGGGGGAGGCCGCGCCGCACCTAACATGGCTGCCGCCGGGGATGAGGCGCGGGCTGTGGGGAGGGGGAGCGGCGGGACGCTGCCATGTTGGGAAGGTACGCGGCGGGCCGGTTCTCGCGAGACTCGGCCGGCCGCTCCCGCCCTGCCCCGCGCCGCCGCTCTCGCCGCCGCCGCCGCTGCTCCGTGTCAGTCGTTGGCCGGTAATGGCGGCAGGCTGGCGCCGCTGAGGGGGCTGCGCGCCGGCGGGCAGCGGAGCCGAGCTCGNAAAAAAAAAAGCTCCAGTAGTTTCAGTGATCCTTTAGTGGTTGGGGTAGATAACTCTCCACCCCCGTGCTCCCCCAGGAAATTTGGCATCTGTAATGACTAATGACTGAAAACCAGACTCTGGTGAAGTGGTAGACAAGCCCTGAAGGAGACATTCCCAAAATAACTGTAGGGAGAATTTCTTTTTTCCTATTCTAATGACTTTCCTTCTTCAGTGGAAATAATTTTGTTATAGCATGATAACGTCTTAGACCTATTTTTGAAACGTGGGTGGTTTTAATGCATCTTTGGGGTGGAATCTATGCAGTACAAGATAGTGTTCTAACAAACTCTTCTGGGTTTATAATGAGTGTTGGAAGTGAAATTAAGCTGGTGGTACTCAGTCAGCTCTCTGAAGTTTTGCAAATGTTGTTTATTTAAACTTAAATTTGGCAACAGGGAGACTGTAATCAGAGCCGCTTTCATTTTGCAAAAAAATTTTACAAAAAAAATTTTTGTAAAGATGACTTAGCTATGAATACAAATGACTAAAAAATGGTGCCCTAGTTTCGACTGGGGCTGCTTCAGGAATGCCAGCATCAGCGTTGGCATCGCTCTGCAGCGATGGTTTAATAAACATTGCGAAGTCCTGTTCTTGCATCAAAACCGAGAGCTCTGCCACAGCTCCTTATTTTTACACGATTTGCATGTGGACTGAACCGGCAAGTCAAGCCTGCACAGCCGGGGGGGGGTAAGCCTTGAGGAAAACGTTGGAGAACGACATTTTCCCGAGGTTAAGGGAGGGTGTGGCACCCAGCGAAGTGTGAGGACTCGAACCTCCCCGGGCCCGTGGGGTGACAGGAGGCCCGGCGGGAGGCCTGGTCGCCCCCGCCCCGCGGCCGGGAGCCGCCGGCGGCCGCCTC
>VZTQ01009600.1:0-28026 GCA_013400755.1 Pelecanoides urinatrix | reverse complement strand
GCCCGGAGTGCCGGCGGCCGGGCGGTGCTGCCGGCTGTCACTTGGCTCGGCCTCTGCGGGCGCCGCCGCCGGACTCCGACGTCCTCTGCTTTACCCCTCTTACCCGTTAAGTATCTCTCTCTTTCTTCTTCCAGTTTTAATTTGTTTTCTACTATTTATTGTATCAGGGGTAGCGGAGGAAGGGAGAGGGTAGGGGAGCTGTAGTTTCACTGTTGTCTTTTCGCCTTGTATGGGAAAAACCGCCGAAACCGGGTTTTTCTGTGAAGCTGTGCTGGCTCCGGCTCGCTGTCCGCCTCCCGAGCTGCTTCCCGAGCCCGGGCGGGCCGGGCAGAGCACGACTGGCCCCCGCTCCGCTCGGAAACCGCCCCGCTCTACCGGGGCAGGCTTGTGCCGGCGCTTTTAAAGTTTAAATGTACGCTCTGCTTGTGCCTGCGCTGTGGGCTTCTGCCCTTGGACTGGGGCTTGCCGGGCTGGGGGAAGAGGACCGGGATCGCTCAATGTCTGCCCGCTGAAGTGCCTCTTACATCCCCGGGTAACATCTGCCCCAAGCGTTTTGTGACTTCCGTGGTGCCATTCATTTTGGCTGTTGTTGGCATAAAGGTTTTTATACTAGTTAGACTCTGGCTTTTTTTCTGTGGATGCAGTTTTCTGTGATATAATGGCTACTGTTGATGTAGTTTTACTGGAATACTTTATCTCTTTCTGTCTTTGGATAAAAGCTGTATCTCAGCAACCAAGCATCTCCTGGCACGTTGTGTACGTACGTGCATGTAGAGGTTTATGTGTCAAATAGCTTCATTGTGTGGATGAACGCGCCAGTGTCTTGCACTTGAAAACTTACAACTTGACCAATCAGTTCTATGTTTTGGTCATCTTAAACTGCTTCACAGGGCTACAGAGAGTACAGGCTTGAAAAGTCATCCAAGAGTGTTCTGCGACCAAAAGCGTAGTACTTGTGGGACAAATGTGTGGAGCTGCAGATGGTCAGGCGCTTCTTTGTTGTGGTGCATGCAAACTAAAAATGTTCTGTCGGACTGTCTGCATGGACAGGCTAAGTTATATGAACTGCTCATCTTTCGTGTAGTTCTGGTTGCTACAACAGTTTCATTAGGTAATGCTTTAGAAAATTAAATGCAACTGAGGGTGTGACCACACAAACACTGTAAACTGTTGAAGGCTTCAGTTTCTGTGAGTGACGCTAGCTTAAACAAAGGTATGCTGCATCCACTAAATAGAGCAACTTAATTTATGTAGTGATGACACATTTCTACAGGGGGCCAATGTACTGCAGAAATTATACTGCTGATTGGTGTAGATCTTCTGGTAGACACCCTAGGTGCAGTGGCAACTAAAAGAACATGATTTTAAAACTATAAAACATTTTGTTTGCATGGATTTGTTTTATTAAGCTTACTAAGCTTTGGTGCATAGCTTAAGTTTGCCACGGTACCACTGGGAAGACTTTACAGATGTAACAGTCCCAGTGTGGATAGTGTCTTTCATGTCTTGAAATAACTTTATCAGCAATTTGTACCACCATACTAAAAGCATCCCTTAAATGGATAAGAATTTAATCTTAGAATTGCTACTTTGACTCTAAAGGTTTTGTTGACTCCAGTATAGCGAACTTTCTGCATCTCCTTGCACCCCTCTACCAGACATACTGCTGATTCCTGCTAAGAAAGTTATGTTGTATCAAACACACCTGTGGATAAAGCCATTAATGTGATTAGTCTCATTGACTTTAGTGTGCCCAGATGAGGCTATAGTCCTATAAACATCTTTAAAGTTAGGCATGTGTTTGAAATCAGGAGCACTAGTGCAGGTAGTGCTAGATCTATGTTATATTGCCATATCTGTGGCAGCTAGGTGAAGCTGCACAGCGTAAGGTGAGTGAGCATGATGTTCTGCTGCTGCTTTTCTTCCCCCGCTTTGACCAGTTCTGGCATTGACTGTGCAGCAACCTGATGCAGTTTGATAAACTGGTAGAAAACTAACCCAACAACAAAAAAAAGTGAGTAATTTTCTGCTGGGTTAGAGAGTTGAACTGGCTTGTGATGCAGTCAGGTGAGCACTGCATCTATCACAGAGGAGTGGCAAGATTGCTGGGGAAGGTAGGGAGGAATATATGCATTCCTTCATCACTGTCGAGTTGCTAAACCTGCTCAACTCAGAAATTTATATCAGGAGTGTGACTGTTTTATCAGTACTTAAACTAATGTAATTCATCCTATTCAAACCAATATAAACTGTGTTAATATGAGAACAGGTTTAAGAATGATAAAGAAGGGTTTTGGTAGTTGAGTGCAGAGAGAAAACTTTCCCAGTGCAGTTAATATATTAGGCTTGTGGCTGGATCAGAATGTCTGAGTGTAAAATTTATCCATAGATGTAAGTGCTTGGAAGATACATGTGTATCATTGTGCTAGTGATATAATAGACTTTAATGGACTACTCGATTGAGAACAAAATTACTTGTATGTGTAAGTCTGAAACCTTTGTCAATATACTGGTGAAAGAATAGAGCAAATAAATAAACTAATCAATTATATTAGGTCAATTGAAACTTACTGAATGCTAACAGAAATTCTGGCTGTGTTTCAGCTTCATAAGAACACTCCTCACTAAGGGCAGAATTTTACACTAAGTCCAATCCATGGCAAAAGAGTGTAAAAGTATAAAAACCAGTTACATTTTTCTCTGATATTTTCCAGTCATATTAACACGATGTGTTATGTTTGCTAATAGCAAAATACATCAGGTGGAATTGTCATACTGAAACAGAAAAGTCTGGATTTAGAGTTTTGCACTTAAGCATTTAAAGTGATGGAATTATTTAAATATGAGAAAATATTTTATTGCTGTTTTTAGCCAGTTCAAGAAAAAGACTTCTCAGCAGAGTCCTGGTATCAGTCTTTGTAATGCCAGGCCAGAGGCAGCGCTGGTGGTTACTGTTCAGCTTGTCATGGGGTTTTGGTTTTTTGGTTGGGGTTTTTTTGACATCTCATGTTGTTATTGAGACATTTTCCAGACACTACTTCTGAATGCAATTTCAGAGCAAAGGCATCAAACTTGAGAAAGTGACATTTGGAACATTTTCCCTGAAGTTTTCATGCACTTTATTCTGCTTTGAAGGAAAATGGTGATCAGTCTGCAGTTGACACAGCTGCAGGTGAAGTTGCTGCTCTGCTCATATGTCCTTGGTACTGTTGAGCAGTTGAAAGCTGTTGTCTTAGACTCTCAAAATTGGCAGGTATGGTTCTTGTACTTGGCTGAGAGGATTGCCTGTGAGTTCTAAGAAGAATCCCTCCCAGTGGAGTGTTCCCTGTGAGGTAAAGGATAGCGGATGCTGGCCTTTTGAAGACAGGACTTGTTGAAGAATTTGAGTGTATTCTGCTGAATGGATTTATTATGGGCTGTAAGAACTGAAATCTTCTAATGTGCAGTTTGTAGTAACTGGAGATGGAATGACTGAACTTCTGTTATGAAGGCCAAGGGGAAAAAATGCAGGAGTATTTTATTTTTCTTGAAACTAGGGTACGTCGCTTATTTTCTTTTCTGTCATAAATGCAAAGATCTTTGAAGTAAAAAAAAAAAAAATACAGAACTTCTGAATGGATCGGCAAACCCTCGTGTGCATCTCCTCAATAAATGGATGCATTCTCTGTGCCTTTGTACTCTGATTTCTTCATGAACAATGAACTAAGTTACGCTAACTGTCACAACATTCATTTCAATAGATTCCCTCACAGTACCTCCTAGCATGTGATGCGTTTTACTTTCAGTAAAACCGCTAATCCATTTTTTAGTGCCAGGTTTTTTTTTCATCACTTCTACATCACTTGTGATGAAGCAGAGGCATTTTTGCAAGTTGCGATGTCTTCTCATAGCAGAAGTGCGTTGTAAATGTCCATCCTCAGCGTATAGTTGGAGAGAATCAGATCTGGTAATGTTTCATTTATAGAAAAATCTTCACTACAGTTTGTATGCAAATTTGGTAGCTGACTGATGCCAGTGATTTAAGCTTAGAGCTCATGAAACATATTCATATTTTTCTACTATATTTTCTGACGTTTGATGGATGTATGACTGTTGATGTCATTTATCTTCCTGGTTAACAGTTAGAGGTAGTGACATGTGCTTTGAAATTCTTTACTGCTTTTCTATCTGCAAGTGTGTGGTGTATCTTGATTGCTCTTTTTTTTTTTTTACTACCTTAATATCCCTAAAAGCTTTTTTATGTTTTTCTAGCTTAAGACAGATCAAATTTTATTGGTATATTTCTTTCACTTTTGAAGCTTTTTTGGTTTTAATTGTTATTTTCCAAAGTCATTATGATTGGAATGTGAGTTCTTCTGGTATATTTACTGTTTGCACTACAACACAAAATACTGAATATTATCTAAAATTCTACTCATTCAGAGCAGCTAACATTCACGAACTCTGTGGGCATTGTTGGTGTTTGTTACTTCCAGCTTTTTTATGTATCAGCTTTACGTGATTGCGTCCATCATCATTACATACAATGGGGTGCAGTGCAATCTGGACTGGTAAAATATTTCTAAGTCAAATAGTATTAGCAGCCAGTCAGATTAAAAACCAGCAAAATTACCTATAAATGTACTCTGAAAAGTTTGAACTCATTGACTCTTTAGCTCAGCACCACTTAAAAATCATGAGAAGAAAAATCCCCAACTTTGTAGCAGAAATAATTTTGGAGGGGCAAAGCAGAGATTACAGACTTGAGATAGTATGGTGGAGAAGTGTTAAGATAAAGTTTTTGTCCGTGAAGCATTGCACAGTTGGAGTTGTACTTGGATTTTGAATATTACCTTCCTTACAGAACCTTTGCCCCCGAAACACATTTCATTTGAAGGCTTATTGTATAAATAAGCATTGAAAGAAGGTGGAGGGAGGACCCGGCCGATTCTGCAGAGTCAGCTACAGATTCTGGAGATGTGGTGCTTTTTTGACAAATATGTCGTGCGTTTGTTTGTTGTGCTGGAACTTGTCCTCAGTCCTGAGGAAGGTCAGTAAATCCCCTGCATCTGTTTGCTTTGAGAGACAAAGTTTTCTCAAAATATGTTGAGGCCAAAAAAAAAAAGAAAAAGTATGTTACTCTTGTATCAAGAAACATTTTAAAAGCCCATAAACATAACCAAAAAAAGTCTTAGAACAATGTATTATGGATATATTTTTAGCTCTCATTTAAATGGGATAATGCAATACGGTAAAAGCTTGGATTCCAGAAAAATGAGTAGGTAAAGGTATTTGTATTCCAGACTCAAGCATATCATCATAAATTGTATTCTCTGGTATTTGAGGAGACATGGAAAGTGTTTCTGGCATCTTTAAATAGAAATTCCATCACTTTCAGTGGGCTGGCTCAGAAAAATAGCTTGCTCGACTAGGTCCGATTGTGTCTGTCCACCTGTGTGTGTCTGTTACTGCCAGTAACGCAGAACTCGAGCTGCATAGACAGGAGCTCCAGAGGGTCTTTAGGATTCAGAAGTTAACTTTCAATTATTTGTACATGGAAACTTAACATATTTTTCTAAAGAGGAAAAAACATCCCTGAAACCTTTTATTTGTCTCGGTACCTATTTCCCCAATGGACAAGTTGCCTGCGCTGTGCGAGGCGTGGGTGCAGTGGGACGTGCTGGAGCAGGGTGTGTAGACTCCCGTGGTGCATTTGAGCTCCAGTGGTACCTCCACTGGTAAGAAGAAGGTGATGGGAATGGTTCTCATTTTCCCCAGTCCCACTCACTCTCCTTGAGGTAAAGGCAATAGCAGCTTCAGCATTTGCTCTTAGGGAACAACTGTAGATAATGATATGTGACAGCAGCTAGTACAGGACTGGGACTGATCTGGCTGTTCCCCGATTCTTTCATTCCTTCTCCTTTTGCTTGCACGAAGGTTGTAGCTTATGGTACGACATAGCTAAAACTAATAAAGCAAAAAGGACAAAAAAAGCTACTTCCAGACCTTACCAGATTCCCAGTCCACTTAATCCCATTGACTTTCTACCTGAATAAGGCAAGAGAGACCAAGGCATAAAGAAAGGAAAAGATGGCTTCTTTTATTGGCACTGCTGCCTTATTGTAGCTTAAATGGTGTGAAGTGCTGGCCTCATGCTCTGTATACCAGTTTGTAGCAAAACCTGCCACTTTGGGAATTAAACATTTAAGAATATCCCATAAAAGTCAATATTAAATTTGTTTCTTTCCATACTCTTAGCAAAGCTTCATCTTTTCTTTTGTGGTATCCCTTTCATTTGGTATCTCTTGTGTTTTTATAAGAAACAAAGTCTTGAGGAATACTGTTCCCTATACACGCTGGGATTTTTTTTTTGCATAACCACTAAATGTTAGTGAAAATAACAATGGGCAATCTCTTGCTCACATTCTCTGCCATTCTCTGAATCTGTATGATTCAGTTTCCTCTCCTGCTTCCTTGTTTCAGTGCCATGACTTCTGAGTTTCCTTTTTCCTTTTCTTATCAAGGTTGTGCTACTAAGAAAAAAGTCATACAGAGGGTGCTTGAAAAACTTTACAATAGGACCAGTATACCAGTTTCTTTTCTTCCTTTTTTCTGCTCTCTGTGCTGATTCTTCAAAAGTTCAGTTTTTCTCTCCTTCCTGTCTTTTCTATTCTCTTCCTTTTTATATCCTGCTTCTCTCACCACATTTGTTTCTCTTTTCCTAGCCCTGTTTTTCATCTTTTGACATTTTTGTGTACTTTTGCTAAGCAAATTCTACTTTCATATCACCTGCTTCTTTCAAAATGCTGTCCTCTTACCATGTTGACTTGTTATTTTGTTATCTGTTGTACCTTTCAATGCCATCCATGGTATGTTTGGTAGTAAATTTAGTGCTTGTTTCTCATCTTTTTTTATTTGGCAGTGTTTGCCTCTTAGTTTCCATTTCCTCCTTTCTGGTGTCTTCTCATGCACTTTCTGATCTGTCAGTCCTTTTCAGTGTCTTTCCATAGGGACAGTGTTTGTGGAAGAGTGTGTGGGGTATATGTGTGTGTCCCAGTTTCTTCCAGGAGTTCGGAGCGTATCTTTTTCTTGGTAGTTTACACTTAGGTCCTCATCTACAGCAGTTCTGCTGTGCCTTCTCTTGTGTACTCTTTTTTTTTTTTGTCTTGGACAAACGAGTAGAGAATGGGATGGGCATTTGACGTTGGATTGAAACGTCAGAACACAACGGTGTTTGTATTTTAACCCTTCACCCAAGACGAGACTTGGCAAACCGGCCTTTAACAAACCTGTGTACATGACTGTGTCTAATAGTGAACAACCAAATAACCAGGAGTCAGTTCTGCTGATTCTGCAGTCTTCCACCTTTTTTCAACAAACTTTTAAGATCCTCATAGCCTTGTCCAACCTGCAGATAACCTTTTGCCATCACTGCTGTCTCCTCAGAAGTTCTTTGGCATTTCATCTGTTGAGCTGCTTTTTGTACCCCCCTTCCTTTAAGCTGTGTATTAAATAGTGATGGATCATTTAGTTTAGCAAAAAAAAAATCAGCAGTCATTTCAGAATGTAGTTTTTACAATGTGTTTCTTCATTGTAAAGAAGTTGTTCATGCAACACCAAGACAACTTTTGTGTTGCGTAAAATGTGTTTTCAAATACAATTTAAAATTCCTTTGCATAAATTTTTAGTATAGTAGTATTTTCTAGTCAATATTAATTTCAGTGTATTTTAGTGTTTAACTGGTCCACTACCCTGCATGCAAATCCTATGAATAAACATGGCAACTGTGTCTTGATTTCTTTTTTTTTTCTCCCCCACCCCCTAGCTGTACTCTTGGTAGCATTAAAGTGTCTCCTCTGTCTGGTTTAACTTCTTGCAGAGACAGGGTATTGAATTATACAGGTACTTGTTTTTTGTAGGGTGCTGTTTATTCATGTAAGCTGTGACAATGGAAAGACGTTATTCTGTTAATCTGTAGGAATTCAAAGGTTGGTGGGAAGCCACATGATTTGTAAATAGGTTTTGAAAAGCTGATAAATTTCTCCCACCCTTTCAAAGGAGAGGGACATCTAAAACCCAAACCCTTATAGTTATGAAGATTGTATCGCAGCTGAAAGCTACTGCAGCATTAGCTTCCTGAAACTGTAGACAGCTCCAGAATTCTCAGTTCTTACATGTCTTTTTTTCAAACAGCAGCAACCTGAGTTAAGCAAAACTGCTTGGTGGATCTCAGCTGGCTGTACTGAAGCCAGTAAGAGTAATATTGTACACTGGGAGCCGGCACTGCAGGTATTCGTGAGGAGAAATACAGCAGGATGCTTTGTGATTACTTCCCAGCTTGTTACGGAAAGGAGGAGAGGTTGAGTGCCCTTTTATAGAGGGGCGTCATACACTTTTGAACCAAGGCATGGAGGTGGAATTATTGACCGTTGGTGGTCATCAGCACACATCTGTGAGTTATTAGAACTAAGGTGTTCTCAAAAGTGTGTTCACTGTTTGTCTGACTTGTGTTCTGTTCAGCTGAGGTATAGGACTGTCAGCTTTTGCTTGAGTGTCAGGATGAAAGGTCTAACAAGCAATTTCAGACTTTTTTAATTAATCTGGTACTTTTCATAGAGAGTTAAGGAATACATAAAGTATATTACAATACTACATTCACAGGGCATCGTAAAATAGACTATATAAATTTGTGTAAATTCTAGTCCCTGACTAAGTTCTCCTATCTATACCAGTAATTCTATATCTAATGATAAAAATAAATCCCAGGCAATTACATGAAGAAGGATACTTAATCCCTTAAGAAATGGTTGCTTGTCCTGAAGTTCTCTTATGCTAAATTTACATATTGAGAAGGTTTTGCTATGTTTGTGTTTGGGCAAGAAACTGATAATGGTATGATACAACATTTTCAGCGGCTGTCAAAATTGGTTACTTATGGAAAATTCCCCTGTTTTTATTAATATTTGTTTTCTACATTTCTAGCACAACAATTCTTTGCTCCAATGATGGAGAAGATCAATTAGATGATTTCCAGAGCAGGGCAGTGTTATGATCTGCAGCATGAATGATGTGGGGCACAAAGCTGCTGTTCTGCATGAATGAGTTCTGCAGCACCTGTCCTAGAAGCAGGATTTTCTAACTTCCCTTAGCTCGCTGCCTGTAACTAGATACTTAAAAAACAAAACACCCCCCACTTCTTTCTAGAATTTCTGTGTTATTGTGGGCTTCACTAATGTGTGTTTATGTGTGTGTTTCTGTACCTACGTATATAAGCTCACATAGCTTTTCCACGCTCTTTTGAACATTTATTTGGATTCTTTAAAGAAAGAACTAAAGGTCTTTTGAAGACTTGTGTTCTTATTATTGATAGTCTTTCTTGGGGCATAAGAACAGTTTTGTGGGATAGCTTGTATTTATGGCAGTAAGTTATATGACTGAATGTGAGGACCAAACTTCACTATTGGTCACTGTGAGTATCCTTAAAACCATATATGATGAAAATCTTTGTCACAAAATATACAGGCAATGATCTGTTCCAGTAGGTAGTACACAGTGTTAATTTTGTGGGATGTTTGGTCACCTTTTATCAGAAGAACGACCTTTATATTTAATACCCTTTTATGTGGCACACTATGTAGGGAAGTGAAAACAAAAGAAATTTTCAGAAATTAAGAAAATAAGAAAAATGATATCTGAGAATGCATGAGAGAAGAGAGAGGAAAATGTGCCTTTATGACTCTTTCAGAGGTCTGGAACTGCCTGTATGAATTCTGTGGTCACCCAATTTTTATTTTTCCGTAACAGAAATGTCATCAGTCTGTTGTGAAGACAGCTCAGTAAGCACGTGCCACCAGATAGGAGGTCCTGGGTGAGAGGGTAGGGCAGTACTTACTAATCAGAGTTCATGTTGGCTGTATGAGCTCCTCTTAGGTCTCTTAAACTTACTTTTTTTCTTACATAGCACTTTTTAAAAATCTGTTATAACTTCACCTATGACAGCCAATCTTTTGCAATGAAAGTAATGAGAAATAACTATTTGCATAAATTACCTGCCTTTTCTTTTAAAAATTATCTTTCCTGATTGAGTAGCTTTTTTTTTCCCCCCGTTATTAAAAACTCCTTTGGTGATAGTGGCTGCCTGGTTTGTTACTAAGAGTTCACACTTTTTTAGATTCACTGTAAGTCTTGCTTTTGAAGTTCACAGGAAAACAATGGCAGCTCCAGTCCTATCTTTTTTCCTGGCTGTAGTGTCCTGCTGTGCAGTTCTGTTCTGCCTTTTCCTTTAACACAGGGAGGTGACACTTTCCTCTGTCACTGGCAGGATTGGGTATTTTCGCCAAACATTTATAGATTCAAGCCATGTAGTGCTGCCTCTGTTACCCCTTCACGTGCAGTATTTCAGTGTGGTCATCTTCAGACTTGCTGGGATACTTATTACTATGATCTAATTGCGTGACCTCTGGGTTTCTTTTTATCAAGTTCACTCTTCTTTGTAACAAATAATAACAAAAGTGAAACCCGCTTTATCCACAGAATTACATGGTTTCTGAAAAACTGCAAGCTGTAAACATGCTTGTGATTTGGTGCTGATTTTATGATCTTGTTCATGATGTGAGTTGAAATCGTCATATGAGGTGAACATTTATCATAGTGATCAAGGTTATGTTCTCTTTAGCATAAGATACATTTGTTCTTACTTTATAGGTCTTTGATTCTTACATGACTCTTTTTTTTGTAGATAAATTGACACGATGTGGAACAACAAGTCAAATGAGGTGCCTCTACAAAATCCGAGGCATAACCAAAACAAGGATTCTACCAGAGGTATGGATTTTCTCTGTTTCATTGCCTTGTTTTGGAAGATGTTTTATCATGAGTTGTTTGAAACTTTGGGGAGTTTTTATAGGAAGCATTCTCCTGCCTCAATTTGGAAGCTACGACTATGTGTTATATGGCTTCCTTTTTGCAGAAATAGCAGTTTCATACTCTGATCTGCATTAGGAATTGACAGCCTACGATATGGTTGCCAAGATGGCACAGAAACAGATTTTTTTGAGTGCTGTAGAGGAGGAGCAGTGCAGGAACAGAAATTGGGAACTGTAGGCTCTTGAAAGAAGTGAAGAAGAGCCCGAGAGGCAGTTGCTCCTGACTCTTGCTCAGTTCCAAAGTGGTGAAGAGCTGAAGACACTTGAATAGCAGCAGTACATCACCGCCAAGACGACTTGCAGCATTTTTGTCTCCCTGAACTGGGTAAATCCTGTTAGCTTTTTACTATCATGATTGCTCTGTAATTTAGGAAAAGAGTGAGCAAAACCAAATAAATTACAGCAAAACCAAATAAATTTCTTCCTCCTACAGAGAGGAAGAAAACTCTGGTCTGTAGAGCAGCTGAGTCGCATGTTAAGTCTGTGGTTCAAGATCAGTCTTATGATCTCCCCTATGACAAAACTGGAGTCTAGAAGTTATTTTGAAAGTAGAGACAGATTATTATTTTATCTGTAAGAGGACATTATTGCTGATTGTTTCCTGCGATATGTTCCTTTTAAAATTATGTACCTTGTGAAACTGAGGTGTTCTGTAGACATGAAGCACTATCTCTCGAAGTCAAAGCAAAGTTGTTTCTGTGCTACTTCCTTAACCCTCTTCCTTTGTGTCGTTGCATCTTACCTGAAATGAAATTGGCAGTTTTTTTACTATAAGGAAAAAAGGGTTTGGTTTTGGTTTTTAAACTCTCTAGTGCTACTACTCTCCATGGTTCTGATATACATAAAGATTTTGGATGTTGCGTTGTGTAAACCATTAGATTAGAGGAAAACCATTGGAAACCAGAAGAAGAGGGGAACTGAGGAAGTAAATATTTTTAGAGGAAAATACTACTGCATCCTAATGAACTGGATTGCACATAGAGCACGTGCTATCTGTTTAGATTAAAAGGCTGAAGTTGATTAGTGGGTCCTGCTTGTTCTTTGCAAACATTGCTTCTATTTTGTTTGTAGGGTGTATAGTTCAAAAAGATTATTATTCATAATTCACATGTTCAAAGCTTGGTTTTGGAGCAGAATCTTTCAGTGACCATGTATTCATGCTTAGTTTACTGAAGAAGAAAGTGGAAGGGGAAAAAAAAGTAGTTAAACTATAGTCTAATGGAAAAATGTAAGATACTTGTGTAAGGGTAAATAACCAGCTTTATTTTATCTTCTGAACATCTTCTATAATGTGCAGTACATTTCATTTCAAGTGTAATAATGCATTCAACCTAACTTAGTGAACTCATTAGATTTCACATTAAATACTTTATTGCTCTAAGATGAGTCTTGACTGATAACAGCCTCTCATAGAGGAGATTTACAGGCTGGAGTCATTAAAAGAACTTGATTAGTGAGCCCATGAAAATTGTTTTGAAGCAACATTTTATTTCATTGTTTTCCATGTACTAATGAGAAATTTATTTCTTTATTTCTGCCCTGTAGATCTAACTGCAGCATGGGCTACTTTTTCTCAGACTAAGGCTGCTGTAAGTACTGATTTTCTTTTTCTTTTTCTTTTTTTCTTACTCCTTTTCAAATAAATCAATGGCTACAAAAGCTTTGGCCAAGTATTGTTTTGCTCAGTGACTGTCTGTTAAACAAGTTGAAAATAGGGCAAGCAGTTGGAGTACATGCATGTTGAACATTGTTGTATCTTGGAAAAAGTTTTCCACACACAGTAGAAGAAATTTTTGACACAGCAAGCTTAGTCTTGAGTATAGTAATACCTGCTAAGTCTTGAGTGTTTCTATATAAGAAAGTGGTGACTTAACCATTTTTCTGAAAACTTGAAAAAAAAACCTTTCCCCTGCTTACCCAAACCAGTCAGAAACTGAGACACTGCCAGTGTATTTCATAACTTTCCATCTTTGAGCATTGGAATTGCTGTCTTTGTGTGGGAACTTAGGTGCTTAAGATATCACACTAATTTCTAAAACCTGGCTTCAGTGAAGTGAGGCAGCTTGGTTTGTCGGGGAATTCATCTCTTTCCCATAGCCTTGTCCCGCTCTTTTTTAATAGCTGAGCGTCAGTGTGGGGTTTTACATGTAGAATCTCGTATCATGCTCCATATTGAAAAGAGTATTATAGAATTTATTCCAAGTGGAATTAATATTTAATTCAGGCCAAGCATTAAGACTCTGAATGACATGTTATTAATTTTTTCACAACAGCCTACTTATGGAAACAAAACTATGCAACAAAACTAATCTAGATAATCTTTTTAAACAAAACTTAATAATCTGATGTAGTTTCTGGCCATAAGGCTATGCAGTTTTGCAACATCCGCCTTGTGAAGTTGCTTTTGCCTGCAGTTTTATTCTTTATGAAAATGAGGAAGAAATTGTCACATTAGGGGGAAAAAACCCTGTAGCTTAAAAATTGAAAACAATATTCTAATTTGCATTATCTTCAAATTCTAGCTACGCCATATAGAGAACAAATTGGAAATAGCTCCCACCAGCACGGCTGTATTCGATTCTGTCATGGATGCCAAGAAGCCCTCTGCCAGCGCTAGCAGAAAAATAAGCAGAAAGGGTATGTATTATTGAGGACGTAGCGTGTAAGGCGGGGTTAAGCCTCTGCATTCTGGGAAAACCTGATTTCTCCTACCTGCCCCCAAGTTGTCTCCTGCCAATGATCTTTATTCATAAAACTCTTAATTGCCCAGGAGAAACTAATGGTTTCTTCCCTTAGCTTAGGAAGGAAAGTGTGCTGTCATAGTCACTGAGTTAGAGGGAGTGACAGGACTTTCCCCACGCTGTGAGTGAGCAGTGCTTATCCCATTCTGATACCATGTTTTTGTGGGGGTTTGGGATAACAATTGTATATGCCTAAGTTTACACTGGACTAGCTGTTCATGTTTTTTAATGTTTGTCAACTGTTACATCCTGATAGAATGCGAAATCTCATGCTTCCTTTATTTCATTTAAGGAGGCATTTGCTTATAAGAAATAAGCCCTCATTTTAAGTACTATTTAGAGCATTCTGGTAGTGTGCCACTGGAGAAGAGCAGGCAGATCGACCTCTAGTGGCAACACAGTCAACTTTCACAGGTGTAATTACTTATAATTAATGTTTAAGTATTATTATCTCTCTTTAAATATGATCATAGATTCAAGCACTTAACACCCTGCTCCTAGCTGTTGAAATCAGGTTGTTGAAAAAGAGAGGGAGTACTTTAAATGCTATTTTGGAGTGCTGCTTGAACCCAAGAAAAACTGTATTCTTAATTGTTCAGCCCCAAGAGCTTTCTCTTTCTGGAGAGATAGGTACATAGAGGATTCTTTGGTTTCTGCTTCAGCTTCCCGGTCCTCCAGCCAAAATAAATCAAGCAAGGAGAAGTCCTCACGCAGCCCTCTTCGAGCAACCACTCTTGAAAGCAATGTGAAAAAAAGCAATCGTGTGGAATTTCGTGAACCATTGGCTTCATACAGGTTAGTGCTAGGACAGTTGACTATTAAGGAAAAATATGCTAAGATCAGAATTAAGCTAATAGTGATGTTTTTGACAACAACTCAAAAATTGATTTGCTTCCTCGTCCACCCACATGAGCAGCATGTGATGTTGGACAAAAGTGTCATCCTTTTTAAAAAATGTTAGAAATTTATTTTTTGTTCAGTGAATATGAGTTTAAAGTCAAACATGTTGCAATGGGGCCAGATCAAGTTGCTGTGGCTGTGGCCTCTGTGGCCTGATAGGTTTGATAGGTATTTAGTTTCAGTAATAAGGACAAAAAGAGTATTTCCTCATGCTTTTCCAGCTTTGTTTCATTAGTTCTTCAGCACATGTTCCCAAGTGTATTACCATATGACAGTGTAGAGCAAGAACATCTAGTACTAAAGATGCGTTCAGTTTTTGTGTGTGTGAGAAACCCAAATAAGGACAACTGTATCAAGGAGAAAAAGTGGCACAGAATATTGCAGGCCGTAGAACATGGTGGGGTGTGAGGAATGAAGGAAAATACAGAAAGCCTGTTTATCCTAGCCTATGTTAAGTACTCTAGTGAATATAAGATGCCTCAAAAGCTTTCAAAAAGAAAGAGAACCTGCAGCAGAAATAAACTAGTTATAACTTGCTGTAATGTCAGAGCCTAGAAGACTTTTACCATAACTTCTTCAATTCCTCGTG
This sequence comes from Pelecanoides urinatrix, assembly GCA_013400755.1. Taxonomy (NCBI): domain Eukaryota; kingdom Metazoa; phylum Chordata; class Aves; order Procellariiformes; family Procellariidae; genus Pelecanoides; species Pelecanoides urinatrix. The sequence continues at coordinate 12,892 of VZTQ01009600.1, read as the reverse complement.
TTTTATAAGCGGCGTGTGTTCTTTGCACAGGCATCCCTGATGAATAGCTTGGCTCGGTTGGTAATAAGTCTTTATTGGATTCTAACACACACTTGGCATTTTTTTCTAAGTTCTCCCAGTGAAGTCAAATTGCTGTTGACTGATTAGAATGGAGTTGGGACAATGGTATTTTTTTAATTCCACTACATCTCTGTTAATAATTGTTATCCTGACATCTAAGTTTTGGTGGTCTTTTCCACTTCTTGTGTCAGCTGTGAGGTTCTCCTTCCCTGTTGCATGGGAGGCTGATTTGGATCAGTTGTGTAATCTTGGGTGCAGTTTTGTTAATTGAACAGCTCTGTTGTCTACCCTATCTGGAATAACTTACATACATCAGTTATTTGTTTTAAAAACATGTAGTAAACTTAACAGACTTCAGGGAAAAGAAGAAAATGAGGGCAGCTAGACTCATGCCGTTGTATCCAATTGAAAAGAATAGCTTTCTTACAGTAAGAAGACTGTGTGGCATTGGGGGGATTAATCTGGGGATTAACATCAGAGCTGCTATGTTAACACATTACTCCTTCTCTGAGAACAGCCTGTAATCAATGCTTAAAGTGTGCATAGGAAAACAAAACATGGGTATATATGGGTAGAACAATCTGTGTGTATATATTTATATACACTTTTGGTGAAATTCTGTGCAATTAAACCACTGAAGTTTTATGTTGATTGGTAATGATTACTGCACTATAACAGGAGTGTGCTACTAGAGAAAGAAAGGTAGACAATTTCACAAGTGGAATGTTATGACCTGGCTTAAATGAGTCCTTTAAACATAGTTGCTGCAGAAGCAAGCCAGATAGCTTAGGTGCTGGATTTTCACATCTTCACCCCTCATCGGTAAAAATATTAAATACATTTTTGTCCTAACAACATATGTACCATGAGTCTATTCAAATATAGAGTCTGTTTTTCTGTGCAAACATGCTAAAAGATCCTTAGTTTGTTGAATTTCTAAGCTCTCGGTAAGCTTTACATTTGTTGCAATACAGCCAGTTCACTCTGAAGTTCTTGTCAGGGGCTTGCCTTCTTAATGTTCAAATACAGGGCAGGGTGTTTTGGTGCAATTTATTTGTTTTCTCAGCTAATGAATGTGCTGTCAAGGAGCATGTGTGCATTGCTTTGTTTTGGAGAACATATATTAATTATGCTTCTCTTAAGTTTTACACTTGGTTTTTATTTGAAGCTTTTTTAAATTGAAGGGTGACATTACTGCTTGCTGATTTTCTACATGCCCTAATTTCAGCTCTTCAACTTCATATATAGTCCTGTTCAGACAGAGAGTGCAGAAAATAAAATTTTGACCAGAAACCTCTTTCAGTTTCATCAGACTTGCACTATTAAATGTGTGGTGATCAAACTTTAAAAGAACTTGCCTTTAAAGTGGAGACAAGGTATAGGAAGTCATTCTTTTAGTTAATGAACATGCTGATTGCTGGGTTGAAAGGTCCTACAGTTGTGTTTCTGATGGTGAGTTTTTTTTTTCCTTTTATACATCAGGGATACATATAGTTCTCTGTCTTATCACAGTTCAAGCGAACTTGAGGCCAAGCAACTGCTCTCTACTTTGGACTTCAGCGAAGCAGAAGGGAAGACTGAAATAACAGGCCGAATGATACATGACCGAGATGAGCGGGATCTACACAGCAGAGATTTTGAAAGCCCATGTTCTTCTGCTGCAGATGAGACTGTTGTTAGGTATTTGAATGACCGACCAGCAATTGATGCCTTGCAGAATAATGAGGCATTTCTTAAGGTTGCAACACCTCCAAGATTGGAAGAGGAAAAAACTAGTGGCTCCAGAGGAGATGAGAGTAGCACTAAAACTCTTCAGAGTAACACGTCCCAGGACAGTGAACTGAAAGCGTCTTCCCCTTCTGCCATGAGTACTTCTAGTGCTCATAGACTGGAAATCTTGAAACGGCGGCAGCATGATGCTAAGTTGGAGAAGCTGAAGGAGAGGATTCGAAAGCAGTGGGAGCATTCTGAAGAACTAGGTGGCAGAGGGCAGCACTCGGGATATGCTGAGCAACCTGTCGTGGTCACAAACGTGGAGAATGCGGTGACTCCCAAAGTCAGGAAAGTGGCAGCTGCACCTGCTGCTCCATCATACAGAGGTACGGAGGTGCAGAATCCCTCCCTGTTGGTTATGTGTGGTGAAGGAGCGGAGTTCAGTTCACTGAGCAACATGCTGAAGCATGGACATGACTCATAGCTGTGTTTGGGCAATACGGGAGTGGATAGCATGGTTTGATCACAGATATGGACAAGAAAGAATATAAATTCTTGCCAATTTATAGAAGTGTGGATTCTTTTGAAATTCTTCCTGTCTTTTGTTACAAATTACTATAGAAACGAAGCTTGCTGTATTAGTGTTTGGGTTTATTTCAATATGTTTTTTTATGGTCCCAGGGCTTAGTAACATTGTATTGACTGAGAAAGCCTTTCACATTTTTAATAATCTTTTCTTCACCCAGTCTGCTGTTTTTCAACTGTGAGCAAGTGGTTAGACTGGTATATTGCTTTCTTCTAATTTAGCATTAGAAATTCAAGTAGTTCCTTTCTTACTTGGCAGCTTCCCACCCCTTCCACCCTGAAAAAGCTTTATTTACATTTTACGCAGTTATTTTAAACTCTTAAATTGTTTACTTTCAGGTTTCAATCCTCCTGAAACAAAGATTCGCACTCCAGATGGAAAGATCTGGCATGAGGAAGAATTTCACATTAGTCGGGAGCTGTATAGAAATATAGCACTCCAGTTAACAGGTGAGACACAAACTGAATTGATTAAGCCACACAACCTTCTCTAAGAGGCAGAGAAATATGTTTTGTACAAGTCTACAAAGTCATGGAAACAAAAAATCGAAGCAGTGAGTGTTAAATGTATTGTACCTCTCTCCAAAGGAGGAGTGACTTGTTGAACACTAAAACAACTTAAAAAACCCTTCTCCCCATTCTCTCATAAAAATACTTCTAATAGAAAACCAATACTGAAAAGAATCAAATGTTGGCTATTCTTTGAAACAGAAAAAAAAAGTCTTTGTAAGAACAATTTTCATTTAATTTTGTAACTTCTTTAAACATGTTTGCATGAATGAATGCAATTTCCTGTTGAAAAGGACAAAACCAAACCACTTTTCATTTTGATGAAACCTATATTATCTCATGGGAACAATTTAGATTTTTTTTTTTTTTTCCCATTTTTAACGCCGTTAAAGTGGTATGTGTACCATATACAGTATGTCGAAGCCTGAATTCTACTTCCTTCCATACAATGTTAACAAATTGTTGGTCCTGAAGCTGCTGTGGGAATTGTTAGTGGTTTAATTGGAACGTATAGGTAGCTAAAGGGGAGATGGGAGGCATCTGCTGTGGAAAGAATACTTATTTAAAATGGAGTAGGTAGCCTGCAGCAAAGGGGTATGCCTTCAGCTGTGTGTGGTGGTGAGATTATATGGCATTAGGTTCATTTAATATCTCTGAACTTGTAGAACTTTATTGCTTTATATGGGAATTACCCAAGTCTTGAAGTTCTTGGAGAAATTTGTGTCCCAGAGATTCGTACATACGGACTTTTTTAGAGGTCTTCTCTGGATTGCCTGAGGAGGGGGAGAACAGGTAGACCAGAAGAAGATTTAAGAACCCTTTTAAATCTAGATTTTATTTCCTCTGCAACTCTCTTACCTTCAGCTTGGATAGGATATGGGAGGGGAGACTGTGTAACTTTGCAGTGGTGAATTAACGGAATGTTACCTTTGAGGTTTATTCGACATGAAGGTGTAGCAGGGAATGTTGAATGCTAAAAGCTTATAAAAGTGTTACTAATTCCTCTTTGCTTAATGGTCTTTTGAAAAACACTAAATATCATTGTTGCAAAATGGCAACACAGGAAAAAAGATCTTTTTAAGATGAGGAGCTCATTTAGCAACACAGTATTCTGATGCTTAAAACTGTGAGCAAAGGTGATAAATAAATGCTGTATATTTGCTTGACAGTTACGCTGCTAAAAGACCAAAACAGTAATACATGCTTTATGTTTTCAAATGTACGTCTCCAAGAGCCAGTCTTTATTAATTTTTCACTCTGGAAAACTGTAGTACCATTGGCAGCTCTTTTCTCTGGGTAATCCAGGGTAGGATGCCCAAGTGTGCTTCTTGATTTGCTAGGCTGGTTACAGTGGAGCGCTGTAAGGTTGAATTGCTTTTGACTGACTGAGTTGGGGGAGGGGGAGGAGATCAGAGGAATAAAAAGGAAGGGAATGGAAAATAAAATGCCCTCAGAACCTCTAGTTTTGCAGCTTAAGAGTTCACTTGTTACGTATTAAAAATAATTTTTCTCATTGATCAAAACATATTTAAGACTGGAGGAAATGTGATGAGATTGTAAACCTCTTTGTATGTTGATATTATAGTGGCTGGTATGGAAATTATTAGATTCTTTTACTTGTACAGCTTGACAAGGCACCAAGGAATTTTTCTGGAATCACTCAAAAAAAAGTTCAGAAAGGACAGCATCTTCTTTTCAATAAAATTGTTTTGCAAATACTCTTCAGCATCAGTCCATGCGTTTAATGCCAAATCTCTGAAGATTTTTCATCTATACAAGCATGGTTTTTAGTTTTGACAAGCATAGTATGAATGATTCATGAGGTCTCTATAGAAATCCAAATTTTGGAAAAGTTTCGTTGAAGAGGTCCAATTAGAAAGGCATTTGGATCGTGTGTTCAGTGGACTTCTGCCTACAAAAGGAAGGAGCTGTGTGTGTATTCATCCATATGCCTGTCCTCATGCCCTGCGTAGAACAGCTGTCGTGGAACGTGTCTCCTTTCTGACCTGAAAAGATTATATTGAGTAGCTGATTCCAAGTAATCAAATGCGGGTGCTGCACATAATATATACTGTAAATGTATTTTTAGGTTGTCAGATTATCTATCCATGTGTTAATTCTGTATTAAAGTTGCAGCATGTGGAGTTTTGGGTGTGTACAGTCAGTTGTATTGAAACTGTTCCGTGTTCTCTAGTGCTAAAATAAGCTATAAGATCTCTAATATCTACAGAAGCGTTGTTCTTTACTGCAAGAAGATTTTTACATGTAAGCATAGACCATACAGAGTGTCTTTATCTTCGTTTAGCAGTTAGGGTAAAGGATATTGTACGGACCCCAAGCTTCCAGTAATTCTGTCATAAAGATGGTCAGAATTTGCAGTACTAGACCAAAATTGCTGTAATGTGAATAGAGTGAGTGGGAAGCAGCCTGCAGTTTCCTGGGGAAGGAACTGTTTGTCACTGAAAGAAGTGAGGAGGCAAGCTAGATTTCTGCAAATGCAGTCACTGAGACCTCTGGTACCTGATGCATTGATTCTGCCTTCCCTGCGCTTGTTGTCAGTCTCAAAGACGACTGGAAGAATTGTAAGGAAAGGATATTAAGGGAGAGAAAGACTCTTAAAATTCCACTCCCACATCCTTTAATATGACCTGTTGTTCTGTCTTGGATACTTCCTAGGGGCATCCATGAGAGAATGGATTCAGCTGAAATTAGGGGCTGTGGAAGTTAGTATTGGCATCTAAATAAAGCTTCCTATCTGTCCATGGAGGGGGTTGCATCCTGGTTGTTTTAGGCTGTCTGATCACATTCTTTATAGAAGAGGAACAAAAAACAATGGTAGTAGTGCCTGTGGGGTTCCTTATTTACAGTTCACTTTTTGGGATTAAGAAAACAGCGGTTTCAAGGCATGTAAGCTACAGTGCTTTAACAAATCTGTGAAAATGTCCAGGGTAGGCTGCTGAGACCGAGTGTACAGCTTGCCTGTCCTTGAGCAATGCTTGGCTCTGCTGTGTGCCTTAGGCAGCTGGGAAGCCCACTCAGTGGGGTGGTGATTGAGCCAGATCTCAGGTTTCCTTTTTGTTCTTTGCCCTAATGTGAAAACATGGTAGAATATGACTTTATCTTCAGTAAGTGTTCCTGGCATCTCTAAAGCCTAAAACCTAATTGTGTTGTAAATGAGGGCTTAAGTGGTACAGAATAGTTCTGCATCACTGGGTGAATTTTGCGACAAGTTTTGCAGAAAGTAGAGCGCACAGGTATCCTGTCTTTTGTGCTCCAGCTTGGATGCAACAAGTGAATGTGTTGTCATGCGTTAACATGGAAGCACCAGCCCATGTGTTTCAGGAGTGAAGGAACTACGTGTTCTTGTGGAACATTAATGCTGTAAAATGTAATATCTATAGTAGAAGAGAATCAATGATTGTTCCTGTCAAACTATCAACGTTTCTCTTAAAATTGAAAATCAACTTTGTAAAGATCTGTTATGGCGTTGCTGTGGCTTCACTGCGTTCCAGTGCGTAGGTAAACAGCACTTGATTCAAAATTTGCATGCTGTGAGGATTTTAAAATGCTAGACTGGGAGTAATTGATCTCAATATATAATCTGGGAGAGTCAGTGAATTTTACTGTGTTTCTCTGAGTTCCAGTTTTTCACAAATGTTGAAGCAAGCTTCTTCTTTCCTGTGGGATATCACTTAACAGCTTTTGTTTGTTTTTAGAGGATTCAACAGTGAAAGGAAAACCTAGTGAGAGAAACAAAGAGAAAAAGGCAACCAGACCAGTGCGGAAAGTGCAAAAACTAACACGGTTATCAAGTCCAGAGTCCAGACAAGGTGACTAGCTCTACTCTAGAGGGAAGACTGTCGCATGTCGTTCAGAGATGAGTTTTGTCTCAAGAAATAAAGAAAAATTAAAGCATACTGCTTTCAAAGTCTTCTCAGATGTGCAACAATGCTGTTGTAGTGTGTTTGTAGACTGTATGCTGCACTGGGGATGTGTATGTTTTTGTTGTTGGTTGGTTGGCTGTGCGTGCTTTTTTTTAGTTTATTTTAATTTTCTGCCCTTCCACTTGCTGTGTGCACCTTATGGAAACTGCTGAAGAGAGTCTTGGGAGGGGGCGGGTATCCTTAGGTATCTGTCAGGCCAACACAGACAAAAAGTAGCAATAGCTCTGTTCTGGGTCCTGCTTCTGTTTTGCTTGTGTTGAAGCTGGTTAGTGCCTGACCTACAGCTCAGTGAATAATGCTGAGAGGAGGAATGGAGATGGTATTAAAATCAGTGCCAGTGGGACTCACCGAGTTGCCCTCCTCTGCAAGGAGGGGCTGCTGTGAAATCTGTTCTCTTCTATGATTTCTCAATGGGGGAGCAGAGAACAGGACGTCCTTCTGGCTCTTTAGCTGTTGTTCTTCTATGTCTTGTGTCAAGTTGTTGCTGTTCTGCACCTTCAGTTCTGGCTTGACCCGTTCCTGGCTTTTTCAGTTAGTGAAAGAATGTAAAAACACGTTCCCTGACAAGTCTTGCAAATCTTGATATTTATAAAGGAATGTTTATTTCTTTTGCCAATCAAGAATTTTTTATTTCCACTGTTGTCTGACATTTCCACTGTCTGTTAAATTAAAGTATTTAGAGAAGATGATATGAGCAGGTTACTGTAGAGAAGTGGCTTATAGTAGGAAATGAAATTAACTACATGTGGAATTCTGTCAGTGCTGCTTAGTTTTCCAGTAACATTAATCTTTGATATTGTGTGTAGCAAAGAACTAGGAAGACTTCCACATGTGCTTCATATTTGGTTTTAATTTCATACTAAGTAGTTATGAGTGCAATCACACTACAGAGCAATTTTTTTTTTTTCTTTAAGTACATGTGAGGTTAGGCATCTCTTGCACCTTTTGAGGTTTTATATTTCTCCTTATGTACAGTGACCCATAATCGGTCAATATTTTGTTGAAGAAAAAAAGCTGCTTTCAAAAAATCATTACAAAGGGGTTTTTAGAGAGTGAATGTGCACTTCTGCATGCTGTAAATCATGAAGCTGCATGTGAATATTTTGTGGTAATGAATGCTAATACTTAAAAGTGATAAGTATGGGATTTGCTCCTTCCTATGCTGATCAGTTCATACTTAAGGAACTTAGATATTTGTTCCAGTTGAGGGAGGAGCACATAGATTGCTGCAAGTTTTAATAGCAATGGTTATCCTCCGCAATGGATTAAATGTGTGGAGAACGATGGCCTGAAATCCCTAGAAGATAAGAACCAGATCTAAGTGGCATATCTGTGATGGACCATCCTTCTCCAGTCATAGCAATACGAAACTGCTTAACATAGCCAAGGCTATAAAAAGCCACAGCTCGTGTTCCACACCGTTAGCATGTTTTAGTTCAAACAGCTGACTTGAAATGGAAGATGAGACTTTACACTGCCTTTTTAAACACACACAGAAGTAATTGAGAACAGTGAGTTCAGCAAGAGAACCCCTTTGGCTGATACATCTGTTTCAGAGAGGCTTGTAATGACATGTTTCAAGTGACAGATTTATAAAATGTTTGGATAATTTATAATGCAAGCAAGGAGTACTGTTAGTAAATGAATGAATAGTGGGCTACAGACTTCTGACTGAACAGGTTTCCTCCTTCTGGTTTAAAATAATGAAAAGAAAAGGGGGGTGGGAACTGAGGACTGGGATTGCCAAAACACTGGATTTCGGTTGAAGTTGCTTTCGTTCCATGTTTTCAAAGTCCTGTTGGGCCCAGAGTACAGTCCTTTTAGTTTGGCTGCATTGTTTTCATGCTGCAGCTGTTTTGGCAGTGCTGACAGAGGTAGAACCTGAAATCGAAGGGTTAGAAATCAACTGCAAATGGGGTTTTCAAGTTAGGTACTTTTCTAGCAATAAAATACTGCTAAATGGTCTGAATTAGGTTATTAATACTTCTTTTTTTTATATGATGCTTTTCTCCAAAGCTCTTTAAGGTCATTGTTTTAAAAAAAAGATTAATAATATTGGAAGTTAGTGGGATGAAAGGTGGGTTGAATAAACCTAGCATTTAATCTAACCAGTATTAGGTAAAGATGCCACCGTACCCGGTTTTTACCATTTAATTATATGTAGGATGATAAAATAATACTAATAACATTTTGATTGGGTTTCTGTCACCCGCAAGGCAGTGTGTTCTTAAATTAAGTATCAACTAATAGGGTTTATCTTAACTATTTTCAGTCATGGTACAGAAGTCGCAGCTAGAGGACAGTGAGTTAGCACTGGCGTAGAACAACTGCTGCTCGGTATTTTTTAACCTCCTTGCAAGACACCTATCTATAATTAATTATCTGTAAAAATCTCTAAAGTGTTTGCTTTTTCCTGGAATATCATCTAATATTCATTTAATATGCAGGTGAATCATGGTTTTATCTCCCACCTTTATTTTTGTTCTTCTTATTACAACATTTTAGATCCTTCTATCTTTTTTTTGTATATTCCTTATATAAGTGGAAATGAACAGCTTCTTCACAGTCCTCTACAAATATTTCCCCTCTCCCCAGTAACGTTTGCTTATATGTTTTAGACCTGCATAACCCTTTTTTCTTTTTTAAATTGGTTTTTGTAGGGCTTTAATGTGCTACAGTATGTTTAGGATTTTTACATTGTGTTATGTGTAGGCATGAAGCACCGGTAGTTGTGTGTCAGCTGTTCAGTGTCGTCATGGTACATCACTGTTATGACTGTTCAGTGTAACTGCAGCTGTACCACTTATGCAGTACTAGATCATATAGAAATGATTAATGGTTGCAATAAATACTTCTTTTTAATACTTTGGAAAATCCATCTAGTGCTTGACTTTTATATATTACTTATTGTGCAGGTGGAAACTATGTAATAAGTGCATCCTCCTGGCGGGAGGGACAAAAGCTAGTAAAAAAGATACTGGGTCCAGCTCCCAGAATAGAACAGGACAGAAGAGCTGTATCTAGTGACCGAACAGGACGAGAGAGAGCTGCCAAGTCTGGTAAGTTGTACTTTTATCACTGGACTTTTTTCATTTTACTTAATTTATTATATAACACTATGTCTGCAGAATAAAGCAGACTTCTGAGATAGAATATAATCAGTTTCTTATTAAAAGAACTCCTATTTTTAACCTGGGATTCGGGGGGAGCATTTTGCTCACATCCATGGTTGGGATGCATAACCTCTCTTCCTGGGTGGATTATGAACTTAGTGTCATGGGAAGCCTGCCCTGCGCGTGTGACTTGAAGAGCAGTACGTGCTGCAAAGGTGCTCAGAAGCTCTAGAAAAGATGTGAAATAGGTTGCAACCTTAAAATTGGATCACCTGCAACCTGTCTTTGCCTCTTGAAGCTAGTGGGGAAAGGAATGGCTAGCAGTGGCCAGATGAATTTTCCAGATGTGCTGCATATAATACATAAGTTATGGTTGGGCATCCCTGTTTTACAGGAATTGTGGTTCTTCTGGATACTATATAACATTATCCATGTGCATCATAAATCTTCATTGATTCCTCCAGCAGCTCTTTTCAGAATTTATTCAGAATCTCAGACAGGGCAAGTAAGGGATGGTGGTAGTTGCTGTGCTGCTTATGTGTGTGAGGTGGTGAGGTTGGTAAGAGTATGAAGGGTTTGAGCTCTGTCTAAGCAAAGGCTGCTGTATTCAGACTACGATACTGAATGAAGCAAAACCATGTTTACAGGGAGATCTGTGCTCTTCCCTCATCTTCACTTTTGTAGCTGTTTCAGTGATGGCTTGTAATTTCCTAAATTTGATTTTTACCTGACATGTTTGACACGTCTTACTCTTTAGCAGGCTGTGTTGGAAGGACAGGTTCAGATTCTAGACTGGATGTTACCCGTAAAACCTCTTCAAGAAGTTCTGAAAGGTCAAGAAGTAAAGTACGGTCTGAGAATAATCTGAAGAAACTGGAAGCTGCTCTTCCAGATGATAACCAAGAAGATCATGCCTCTGTAAATAAGGACTTCCTGCCCGTGGAGATACGTGGAATTCTTGATGACTTGCAGTTGGATTCCGTGAGTACAAAGCAAGAGAAAGATGTGGAAAAGCAGAATCAGAAAACTGTTTTGCCTACTCAAAATACCAGGAGCCACAGTCCAACCAAAAGGAAACCGGACAAGATAGCTGCCAGTGAGGAACCTCAGGTGATCTCTAAGAAACGTCACTACGATACAGATGAGGTTCGTCAGTACATCATCAGGCAGCAAGAGGAGAGGAAGAAGAAGCAGAATGAAGAGAAGAAAGCACAAAAAGAGGCAACAGAACAGAAGAACAAAAGGCTCCAAGAGCTCTACAGAAAGCAGAAGGAGGCTTTTACTAAAGTGAAGAATGTGCCTCCTCCTGAGCCTTCAGCAGCCAAACGGTTACAGGAAACCTATTCTAAACTATTGCTGGAACGTACTTTTTTAGAAGAGCCACCTCAGCTGCCTATGGTGCAGGAAACACAGGTATAGCTGATTCACTAACAATGTGTTGCAGTTGTTTGCAGGAATAGGAGGTCATATGTTCAGGAAGGTCGTGGCTTGTCCTGGTCTGGTTATCAGTTAGGAAAAAGGATACAAAGAAAACTCTGTAGCTTTTGCTAAAACATAGTAGTTTTGATCTGGAGCTTCCTTGCTAGCGGCTGCTTTTCGGCACAGCAAGGCCTACTAGAAAGGTGTATGGAAATCATCTTTCTGTTATAAATAGAAGCAGAATTCTGGATATTAGCTAACAGCAGCTATAAAGGGTGGCTCTTAAGAAAACTGTAAACATCAGTTGAACCATGAATTGAAGAGTTTTTTCAGAAGTTGCTTCCAGTCAGTGGACAAACTTCATCAGCAGTGAGTTAAATAAGTTTGCTAATCAGAAACTGAATATGAAAGAAGATTAATATATGGTAAAAGACTAATATCAATTTAATGTGTTCGGCTGAACTAGTTCAGTATGTAAGCAAAGCTTTTTCTCCTAGTACATTCTGCTGAGACGAAAACATAAATGTCTTGTGTTTTTAAGTCTTTGTGTGGTAGGAAAGATGTGATACTACACTGAGGAATGCAGGCCTTTTCAATTTTAATGAGACAAGAGCTTCTAAACTTCTGCAGACTTTTGAAAATGCGTTTTTCTGGTTATCTTCGTTTCTAGCCCAGACCTGGTTATCAGCCATCTGGGGAATCTGACAAAGAAAACAAGGCTCAGGAGCGTCCTCCTAGCGCATCTTCAAGTAGTGACATGTCGCTTTCAGAACCGCAGCAGCCGCTACTGAGGTGAGCCATTGTGGGCCCTTTGAGAGAGAGGAGAATACTCTAGTTTTCATCTCTGAGAAGTGAAAATAGACTAGGCTCTTAAGTTCATGTTCTAGTGAGAGTAATTGTCTTTATGGCAATTGTAACGTTTCTTTGCAGTAAAGAGGAAGCTGATGCAGGAAGGCATATGAAAATTTTCGCAAAGACCTGTTTCCTTCCTGGAAAAGTTCAAGGAAGCACTAGGAATGCTATGTAGTACTGTGTATAGAATAGGCTGCTAAACCATATGCTAGTAAATATATTGTTAGTGTAAGATTGTAAGGAAAAAATGTACGTACTAATAGTAAGGGAGAGATAAAACTTAAAGGGCTCAATAAGTTATTTGGAGAGCCTCACAGCAAGCACTTTTTTGTGAGGGACTTTCCAGGTTTCCTAGTATTCAGAATATGTGCAAGTGATATAAGCGAAAGAAGGTCTTTACAGAGCTCCTGTCACGCAAACGAGAGCTATCTGAAAATAAAAAAGATGTGTTACAGAACTTTAAACATCCTTGTATTTCCAGTCCTCCTTTTCTCTAAGTGTTCTTCATGCCTACCCTAAGTAACAGCTCCAGTGAAACATGGGCTGGGTTCAACTGGATGGGGAAGGCTGGGGCTAAGGAATTCCAAGGGAAAAAAAGAGTTTCCTCCCTTTTGAAGTCAGGAAACTTTTGGAAAAGACTTACTGATGATGACAAAAACACTCAGCTTGTTACAGCTTGGAGCACAAGTCTGATGA
>VZTQ01009598.1:707-19490 GCA_013400755.1 Pelecanoides urinatrix | reverse complement strand
GGGGCCCGAGGGATGGGGGGCACTGGGGGTGTGTGGATATTTGGGGGGCTGGTGTGGACAGCCTGGCTCCGAGGGTCTCTCCGTGTCGGAGAAAACAAGCCTGGCTTCGGAAAAATCCCACGTCCCGCTCTCCGGTGGGCAGCTTCGGCCGGAGGGGGGGAGCGAGACGCAGCCGGAGCCGGGGTGTAAAAGCATTCGGGGGAAGAAGGATCCGCTCCCTGGGACAGGAATGGGGAAATAAGGGAGAGGATAAAAGGGCACTGGGGGAGAGGCGGCGGCGGGGAGGGGCAGGTCGAAAGGCGCCGCAGGGAGAGGGTGACGCTCCCCGCAGGCTCGGCACCTCGCCGGGGGGCTCGGCGAGATGTTTTTGGGGGGGTCCACCCACGCCGCAGCCGAACGCCGGGACCCTCCGGCCTGGCAAAGCGCCGGGAGCTCCGGCCCGCCGCCGCCTTCCTCCTGGTTAATAATTGGAGACCGTTTGCAGCCAGGTGGCCATCTGCTATTTTTGTGTAATTGCCTTAATTGCAGGTTATTTAACGGGGTTGGCGGAGAGGGGGGGGTTCAAACCCCGCTGGCCCAAAGGGCAGAGACCCCCCCCACCGGGCTGGGGTCGCCGCGCCGGTGCGGACACCTGTATAAACTCCGAAATGGGAACGCTGGGTTTCTGTTGCCATAGTTACGCTGGGTTTTGGTTTTTTTTTTTTAAAAAATGGCAGCTAAATGGCATCATTTTTGGCAAAGGAAGCGCGTGCCAGGCCTCCTCCTCCCCGGTGCTTCGGCCGGCCCCAACCCGCCGCTTCCCAGCAAGTCTGGGGCCATAACGGGCTTTTTTTTGTCTTTTTTTTTTTTTTTTTTTTGCTGTCGGCCTCGCTTTTAACGAACTTTTGCGTCTGTTGGTGCTAAACGCCCGAGCTGCCCCGCGGCGGGGCCGTGGGGGTCCGGAGGAGCCGGGGCTGAGCTGCCGCCGCGTTTCCCAGCCCTGCCCGGCCGCAGCCTCACGTGGAGAAGGAGACGCGATATTTAGAGAGGGGTTTTGGCCGACGCGCGGCTGGGTAGAACGTGGAGCTGTTTAGTAGAACGTGGAGCTGTTTAGTCTCGGGGAGGGGGGTGAGAGGGTGAATCGCGCCGTGGCTCGCAGCCCGAGCTGCCGAGCGAGCCGGCACGCCGGCGGATGGATGAGGTTCGTGAGGGCTGGACTGGAAGCCAGTGGTTATAAATTCCAGCTGGTTCAAAGGCAAGGCCTCGTTAGCTTCGGGCGGAGAGCTGGCTAATTAGCAGGCCGCAAACCCCCACCCCGATTCGGCACCTGGCCCGTCGGAAGCGTTTCCCAAGTCTGGCCGTTCCCCCCTTCTCCGTCATCCCCTGCAGCCGGCGGTGGGTTTGCCTCCGCAGCGGCTCTTCCTCTTCTCCTCCTCCTCCTCGGGCGAGGGGACAGGCGCTGCCCGGAGCGGAAAGCCGCCAACGACTCCAGGAATTTGGGAATCCGGCTTCCCCGTACATCCCCGAAGGCGAGGATGAGGCTCCAAGTCAGTCCTGATCCTCCCAGGAGGAAGAGGCGGCGTTGGTTCCTCTGCGGGTGTCGGAAGGACCTNCCTCCCAGGAGGAAGAGGCGGCGTCGGAAGGACCCGGACGCTCGTCTTCAAGTTAATTATTTTTTCTTGTTTTTTTTTTTTTTTTGGAGCGGTTTGGTGTCTTTTTGATCTCGAGGGAAGCTGCCGGCGTGCCGAACATCCCGCTCGGCTGGGGCCGGCTTTGGAGAGGGAAGGAGGCGGCGAGTTTCAAGCCTCAAATCCCTTAAACATCTGCTGCGCTGAGATGGAAACGACCGAGGCCTCGTCCCGTCCCTCGCAGGCGGAAAAGCGGCCGGGGCGGAGGGACGGGGACGCTCCCGCTCGGTGCGGAGCCGTCCCGACGGCCGCGGTTTTGCTGCTGGTATGTGTCCAGTCCCCGGGGTTTCTCCTCTGGAATCTCAACTATGTGGCTGGAACAGCGGGGCACGAGCTGCCGGCGTCCGTCCGTCCTTCCCGGCGTCGGCAAACACGCCAGGGGGGAAAAAAAAAGGGAAATCGTTGCTCGCACGCGGCCTTAAATAGACGTGCGCGCTCCCGGCTTCCGACGCTGGTGCTGGGAAAGGAGCTCAGCGAAAATACAGTGTCCTTGAGGGCTGTTGGGGCGATAACGAGCCCACGGGGCGATAACGAGCCCACGGGGCGATAACGAACCCACGGGGCGGTAACGAGCTCGTCCCACGGAGCGAACGCCTGCTTCTCGCAGCATCGTCTGGTGCGCCGGAGTCGTTAACTGTACCCGCCGCTGGTTCATCAGATTCGGGCTGCTTAACGACCTCGGCGTGTTAACGAGGCCGGGGCTCACGGTCTTGCCACGGCGAGGACCGGCGGAAAGAGTCGCTCGCGGCTTCGCCTCGGCTCCCCCGAGAGCACGGACGTGACGGAGGAGCGGCCGCTTCTGGATTCTGGATTCTTGGTTTCTCTCCAAAAACAAAACATCCGGCCCCGAGAGCCCTCTGCCTCCTCGGAAAACATCGCCCGCGTCCTCCGGCTCCTCCGCGGCGGCTTTCGGGCTCGTGCCCGGAGCGGGATTCATCCTTAAACCCTCCTTTGGAGGAAAACGCTCTCCTCATCCCCACCTTCCTCACCCTCAGCCTGTCGCTGGTGGTTTTGGAGCGTGGAAAAGCCTCTCGCCTTCCATTCACCCCCAATTTTTTCCACGGGAGAGCTCGTATGTAAAAAAAAACCAACGTGGTGATTCCCGGTGCGACGGTACCTCGCCCTGATGGTTGCGGCCAAGCGCGTTTTTCTTCTCCTTAAGCCCCTTTCGGGCTTGCTGGCCCTTTTCTTTAAAAATAATCCGCCTACTTAATCCCGCTGAGGCAACTTTTCAATCCCAGGTTGGATCCTTGACGGCAGATTATTTACCTGGTCCCGGTGGCGGCACGTTAATGCCTGTTTAATGACGCAGCCCAGCCCCGGTTATGCAAAGAGCCGGGGGAAACGCTCTGGCAGGGCTTTCCACGACGCCCAAACACCACGGCTCTTCCTAACGAGCGGGATTGACGACCGGGGAAAGGGAAATGAGGATTTTTTTTTTTTGGACTCCGTGCTCCTCAGAGCCGCTCTGGCAGTGCCAGGGCGAGGGGGTGGGATAAACGAGCGTTAATTCCTCCATCTGGCCATTTGGCTGGGTAATATCCCTCTGCTTTTCCCCCTGTTTTTTTAATTTTTGGCACGTGTCGGAGCCTCTCCTCCCATTTTGGAGCGACAGCCTGGTTTTAGGAGAGGTTTTAGGGAAGGAAACTGGTGGATACAGCGCTGGAAAGGACGTTGAAATTACCTGACCTAATGAACCGAGCTCTTCCAGGAGCTTGTGTTTATCCCTAGAAACGCACCGCTGGAAAAACCTCCCGTAAAGCTCGGACGTGCCGAATATTCGGACGTGCCAAACAGCCCGGCTGAGCCGGGCCGGGGCCGCGGCAACGCCCGGCTCTCGCAGAGGTGTGCCGGCTCTCGGCGCGGAGCTCCTCATCCTCGCAGGAATGCGGGTACACCCGCCGGCCCTGACTCACCTGCGCCTTTATCTCCCCTAAAAACGGCACCGAAAGCATCGCCCTGGCTCACACCCAGCCCCGGAGCAAGAGGAATTTCGCCCTCTTTACCCCAAAACCGGAGCAGCCTCCGCGCAGCGGCACGCCGGACCCCGGCGAGGGTTTGCCGTGCCTCCCCCGGCTGCCTCCTGCCGCCGTCCTCCTCCGAGTTCGCTGTTTTCTCCCCAAACGAGCGAGCCGAGAGCCTAATAAGGGAAAAGAATGAGGAGAATCTCCGTGGTTCGGCCTCCCCCGGCCCGTCTGGTAGCAGCAAATTAAAAAAAAACAACAAAAAACAAACAAACCCCACGACGAGGGAAATGACGAGCGACTGGAAACACCCGGCAAGTCGCGAGCAAAGTCCGGCTGCGCCGAGCCGGCGGCTGCCCGCCCGTCCCGGCGTTTCGGGATGTGACGGTCACCGCCTCGAAAGGCAAAACCCGGGCCCGGCCGTTAACGACGCCCTCCTAACGAAGGCAGGACCGAGGATGGGAGACGCTGCTCCTCGGCATCCAGAGAGGGGGGAAAAAAACCTCATTTCTCCTCATTTTTGTCATTTTTTCCCCCCCCTCTGCTTGAGCTCCGGAGCTTCCGCTCCTCAAAGCGGCTTCAGCGTCGAGCTGAGCCGCTAGCGACTGTAATTAGCCATCCCGCTAATTGCCGGCCGAGGCTGGGCTAACGCAGACGGATCCCTCGGCCGTCTTCCCTGACGCGTTGGGAAATGCCTGTTTTTTCTCCAGAGCTTTGTTTAGTCTCGGCGACATCTTAAGAGCAGGCCGACAATTTGGAGCGCGGGAACGATTTCCTGCCCTAACGAGCTTCCCCTTGGTGGCCTTAACGAAGGGCTGAAGCGGCGGCTCTGCCCCGGTACCTTGGGCTCTGCCGGACCCCCCGTTGCCCACCCGAGCGGGACTCGCCGCCCCTTCAGGCCATCGTACTCCCAGGCTGGATGGGGTTTTTTTGCTTAAAACCCTGGAAATGAGACCAAAAACACCCGGCCGCTTGCGAGGGGTTTTGTTGCAACCAGGAACCAGTGGCGTTACCGGGCTCGTCGCTCCTCCATCGAGCCGGGGCGAGAAATCACTATTTTAAAAATTAAAAAAAAAAGCTATTCCAGTAGGTTTCTAAAAAAAGATGCTTTTTTTTTTTTTTAATTATTTTTTTTTAATTTATTTTAGGATAGGATATTGTCGGCGGTGACCTAATGGAAAAATACCGATAGGGTTCTGCCCATAAATTTCCCCGAGTAAACAAACGCTCAGCCCGTGCCACGGCCTCCGAGGACAGCGGAGAGGATTTCGGTCAGGTTTTCGAATTCGGTCTAAAGTCCGCCTCGGTCTTTGCCTTAAAAGGAAGGCGAGCTGCAAAAATCCGCCGGGATCGGCCCCGGCCGAGCGGGGCAGAGCCGCCGCTGCCCGGTGGTAGAAAAATAAAAGCCCCCTCCCCAGCCAGCAGCCTCCCATCGGCAGCCCCCAGCCCCGCAGTGGCTTTTCGCAGCCGAATTTGGCAAAGATGCGTCGGTCGAACCCCGAAAACACCCCAAATTCAATGCGGGGGGGGGGAAGGCGAGGCGAGTTTCGCCGGGCGCGCTCCTCCCTTCCCTTGTTTTCTCCAGGTGTTGCGTAAAATCGGAGGAAAACGGAGCCTCCTTTCCCCGAGCTGCGCCGGGGTCGGGTTTTTTGGGGGGATCTCCCCCCCGCCCCGACCCCGCCGAGGTTTGGGGGGGTTTCGGCTGGGGCTCGGCGCCCGGGGAAGGTGCCGGGGGCCACCTATTCCTTCCCCGACAAAGGCGGCTTTGATACAATGCCTGGAAAGCGTTTCTCCAGCGCCTCCGTGGGAAGGAAATTCCAGAAGCATGTGTGGAATCTCCTTTTTTAGTAACTTTTATTCGTAACACATTGCTGCGGGGAAAAGCTGCTCTTTGCCCGCTCCTTAGGCCGGCTTCGTTAGGCTTGGCTTATCTTCTCCGGCTCAGCAAGACGCCCTTACCCAAACCGCTTTTTGGGGTCGATTTGATGGGGTTTAGTTTTAACGGGGGTAAAAGCTTCAACTCGGGGGGTGCGGGTACCCCCAGTTGGGAGTGGGGGGGGGAGAGCGAGGGCTCAGCCCGGCAAACAGCACCCGACTCGTCGCCGCGGCCGCCCGTCGGAAAAGAAATTCATGGGATTTGGAAGAGATCCGTCATCTTTTGAGGAAACGAGCTTCTGGGGAGGTTTTGGGAGAACTCGAAGGCTTTTTATTGCTTTCAGCGACTATTTTTAACTCCTCGGCTGTTTCCATAGCGTTTCGGGAAAACAAGCACGGGCTTTCGGCGGTGAGGGGGGGGACCGGGGCTGCGGCGCGTCGGCTCGGCACGCCGGCCGGCTTCTAAAAAGGCTCCGGGGAAGCCGTGTGCCGAAAGGCAGCCGTCCCCGCGGCCAGCTCCTCGGCCGGCAAGCGGCTCGGCCCCGGCGTTTAATATTTTTTTTTACGCAGAGCAGCATCCTCGCGAAAAACCGGAGCCGCGCGAGCAAGCGCCTCGACGGGGCTGAATCACTGCAAATGTAAAGTGGAAAAATTCCTTCGGAGGTGGGGTTTTATTCCGGGTTTTACGCTTGTTCTTTATTTTTAGCAGCGGCGTACGGGTGGGTTTTTTTTACCACGCCGGGCGTGATTCAGCTCTTGACTCGTCTTTTCCACGTGCCGGGGCTCGCTTCGCAGCTGATCCCTCCGTCGAGTCTCCCCCAGCCGGCACCGCGAGCTTCACAACACCCGATGAAACCCCAAATCAAGTCCCCGGGGTAGGAACGGTGACTTTTTCCGAGCCACCGGTGCCGTGGGGCTGCTCCTCCGTGGCGCAGGTCAGCTCATCCAGCCTGTCCCGCTCTCTCCGCCGGGACGTGGGCTGCAAAAACAGCTTCAACCAACAGAGCCGCTGCGTTTCCCCCCCCGCGAAGGTGACCCCGCGTTCCTGTTTAAGGTCAATCCTGGGGTACCCCCAGTTGGGACGCCGTGAAGCGTCCGGCTCGGGAGGGGAGCGGCGTTCAGCCGGGTGGAAGCGGCACCGCGGCGGCCGGAGGGTGTTTCTTCTCCTAAAATCCTGCCCTAAAAGCAGATATTAGGGTGGAGCGAGTCCTGCTCCTCAAACCGCCGGCTTCGGAGGTGTCGGCACGGGATGAGCTCGGAGCTGCCTCTGGATTTGGGTCTAACCAAAACCCGGCTTAGCCTGAGCAGCCGGCGGTGCTGCTCCCGAGCCGGGCTTGGAGGGGAAAAACGCTTCCCGGTGGGATGAATGGCTCGTTAAAAGCTGTCACTGCAGCATTCCCCGGCCGTGAGCTCACCGCAGCCCACGAGCCGGCCGCCAACAATGCTCCCCGTTCACCCGGCCGTGCCGCGGCGGCGGCGAGGAGCCCGCGCCGGCGACGGGACCATCCCAAACCCAACCGCAATCTCGGACCCGCAGAGCGGTTGCAATTTGGCGGCGTAAACTTTGCTGATGAACGGTGGTTTATTTTTTTTTCTCCCCCGAGGTGCCGGCAGCGTGAATCCAAGAGCCTGAGCCCGCGGCGTTTTTTTTTTGCGTTAAAAGCGGCGAGTTCAGGCCGTAATTCGGCGGCGGGTGGAACAGCAGGAAATAATCTGCTTCGTGCGTTATTACCCGGGGCTGGGGTCTGCCGGGGAGCCCCGGGTGGGAGCCGGCAGCGCCTTTAACGTACACGAATCCCTTTCGGGGAATAATGCCCTGCTCCGAGACGCGTCCCGAAGCTTCGGCGCAGGAATCTGCTCTGTTTGCAGTTCGGCGTCTTGACCTTCGCCAACCGCTGCCAGCAAATATTTGCTGCCGAGCATCCGAGGAGGGGGGGAAACGGAGCGGAAAAACCTCTCCCCTCGCTGGCAAACCCTCCCCGGGCTGGTGGGGCGTGGGTGGGCAGGGCTGGCTGCTTGTTTTGCCAGCCGGGACATCCTTCCTCCTGCTCCTTTGGCAGCTTTCGTGGGGGCAAACAACCCCCCCCTCCGTGGGTCTCCAGCATCCGAGCGAGCCGCTCGCCGGAAAAAAAACACGGAGCCGGGGATCCGCTGGTGCCGCGGGGCGGCTTTTGTTCCCGGCAGGGTCCCCGTTGTCCCGTTTGTTCTGCGAAACAAAGCACCAAACTTTAGTCGCGGGGCGAGAGGATGGAGATGGGGCCTGGGGGGGGACGCGGTGAAAGCCCCCGAAAAGTGGGGGAGGGAGTCGGAGAGGGGTGGTTTCTCCGGAGCTGACCGTCCTCCTCCCTGCTTTGTCCTCGCAGACGTTCACGGCTTGGTGCAACTCCCACCTGCGGAAGGCTGGCACGCAGATAGAGAACATCGACGAGGATTTCCGCGACGGCCTCAAGCTCATGCTGCTCCTGGAGGTGATTTCAGGTCAGTCCCCGCTCCGGATTTTTGCCGGGCAGGAGGCAAAAACCTCCCTACCCGTCGTCGTCGACGTCCCGCGTTCCTGCACGATTCGCGACGCGCAGAAGAGTCCCTGCGAGGTTTATAAAGCGGCGTTTTATTATTTTTTTTTTTAAAGAAGTATCTCAAAAGAAGTTTCTTCGTGGCCTCACCTCTAACCTCTCACCCTCCTCCGTGTTCTTTCGCTCTTCACCTTAAAAAGCTTTAATCCCGCTGGCTTCTCCTTTCCAGGGGAACGATTGCCGAAACCGGAGCGGGGAAAAATGAGAGTGCATAAAATCAACAACGTGAACAAAGCCCTCGATTTTATCGCCAGCAAAGGCGTCAAGCTGGTCTCTATAGGAGCCGAAGGTGAGTCTGGAATCCCCCCACGGCACGTTTCGGGCCACGCCGCGTAGCGGCAAGCCTCACCCACCGGCACCGGCTCCTCCGTGTCACCGTGACCCCCCCAGTCTGCGCCCGCGGGGACCCCAACGCCGTGCCGACGACGGCGATTTGCCCGCGTGACGGCAGCGGGCGCGGCGGAGCCGGTTATTTCGAAGGCGGCGTTCCACGCCCCGGGTGAGTCACGGCGTTCCCGGCTCGCCGCGGAGGTGTCGGCGTGGGTTTATCGCCGCGGCTGCCCAGCGGTCTTGCGGTTGAGTCAGCGGGGAGGTGCCGCCGGTCTCGTCGCCGCAGGGGCGTCCGTGCTCGCCTCGTTGGAGCTCAGAGGTTAAAGGCGGCTCAACCTCCCTCTCCAAGGTCGAGGCTATTTCGGGGAAGCTGTTGCGCAACACAGTTTTGCCGGATTCGTCAGAAAAACCGGGTTCCTTCCAGCCCGCGCCCGGACGAAGCGCGGCGTGCTAGGCAAGGCGTGAACCCCCCTTTTCCTGCCGCGAGGCTCCCCACAAAAATCCCAAGGGATTCGGTTGGTTTTCAGCCTGCGGGCAGGGAGGTTTGGGGATCGGTTGAAGACTCGGCGTCCTCCAGGGCTCGTCGCACGGCTACCCGATTGCCATCGGTGATGGGTCAAAAAAAATATCTCAAGAAAAGCCAAATATTTGCACCTGCGTTGTTCCGAGTCATTCTGCCCGCCGTTCCCTCTGAGCCTCGCCCTGTGTTCGCGCTGGCAGGAGAAGCGTTATGGTTTCAAAAACAAAATTCCTCCCATTAGATGAGGATCTCTGATTTTCCTCACTTGGTTCTCTGGGGCCGGGCCAGCTCCCGGCTCTGCCCCAGCTGCGTCGCTTCGGTCCGTCCCCACGAAAAACAACCTGGTCAAACAGCGCAGAAAAAGACTTTTTTGGGGTTTTTTTTTGGTTGCGAACGAAGCGCGGCGTGTCCTTGGCCGCGGGGAGCGGGCTCGGCCTCGCCTTTGACGCCGAACACGTGGACGTCGAAGGCTTCGCCTCGCAAACGAGAGGGAGAGGACGCGGCGCCGTCGCGTTCCTGCGAGCCGGGAGCTTGCCAGCGAAAAGAGAAGCGGGTTGAACGCCGGATTTAATTCCCCCTCCGCCTCGCTCGGAGGTCTCCGAGCTCCTCCCCAGGGCTGGGGGGAGAGGATTTCCCGGTCCGCGCAGCAGCCGGCACCGCTCGCCTTCGGATTTACTCGCCGCTGAGGAAGCCCGAGGGCTGCCCCGGAGCTCCGGGGTGGTTTTTGCCGGGGCCGGGGCCCTGTTTGGCAGCGGCTCACCTTGCAGAGCCAGTTTTTGGAATAGGCTGGAAGACCGCGGCTCGCTCCGAGGTTCCATCTTTGAAGTCTTGTCGGCTGGCGTCGTTTTGTTCCCGAAACCGGTGCGTGTTCCAACTGGTACCGCATTAAAATACGAGATGCGAGGGTGCGGCGGCGGTTACAACAGCCGTTTATCCACCAAAGTCTCCCACGCGTCAGCTGAACGGTCACTGCAGGCGACGGCTCTTGGAGTATCTTGACTCCATCCCTCAACTTCTCCCCAAAACAAGCGCTTGGGTGGCTCAAGAGAGGAGAAATGTCACATCTGGCTGTTGAAGGAGGCACCTTCTCGCCTCCCCGGCCAGTGTGGGAGCCTGAGGGAACCGCGGTTCGGTTCTCCTCGGTGGTTGAACGCGGCGGGGACGCGGCCGGTCGCCGTCCGGACCCGCCGAAGACGCGACCGGCGTGAGGCGGAGCTGGGCATCGCCACCCGCATCGTGAAACCGCGTTCGGAAACGTTGGTTTTTGGAGGACGCTCGCTCCGGTTCTGGTCACGAAAGACGCGGGGCGAGGAGCCGACGCGCGGTGGGGCGCAGAGCGAGCTGTGGGATCGTCTCGTAGCTGCCGACGTGCCAGACGAACGTGCGGGGTGGAATGGAAAACGCGGGGTGAGCCCAAATCTAGGCTGCGGGGTGCTGCTCCGGCAGCTCCTCCGCACCCGGCGGCGAGGCGGGGAAGGAGCTCCTCGTGCCGCCGGCGTTGCCGGTGGCATCTCCTGAAGATCCGCGGAGCTCTTTGCGAGCTGCGGAGCAACGGGTGTCCCTCTGGAAGCCTTCGGCTTCCCGACGAGGCGCTGGAGAGCCGCAGAGCTTTCCCGCTGGCTCCCGCATCGCTCGGAATTACTCTGTAAGACAGGAAGGGACGTCGGCTGCCGACGTTGGGGAGCTGAACGTCTGGGTTTTTTTTTCTTTCCCTTTGGCTTTCAGAGATCGTCGATGGCAACGCCAAGATGACGTTGGGGATGATCTGGACCATTATCCTCAGGTTTGCCATCCAGGACATCTCGGTGGAAGGTAAGGGGCAGGGATTCGCGCGCCGTAGGCGGCATCGGGCGCCGAATCCCGCTCTGCCGTCCCGCTGATTCGTGAGCTGCCGCCTCCCTTTGCAGAGACCTCGGCCAAGGAGGGTTTGCTGCTGTGGTGTCAGAGGAAGACGGCTCCCTACAAGAACGTCAACGTGCAGAACTTCCACATCAGGTAACCCTCCTCCGCGGCCGCCTCTTTAGTGCTGCTCCCCGTGGGCTTCGAGGCTCCTCTGAAATATTCAGCGGCGAAGCTTTCAGCGCGGCTGGAAGGGAAAAGCTGTTTTGGGTTGTGTTTTTTTTTTTTTTTGCTGCGGTTACGCCTGAAATATCTGCGGGCTGTCTTTCCAGGAGGGGTTTTCCAGGATCTGAGGGAGATGAACAATTCGTCTCGGCCCTTGAATCGTGGAGGGGTGGACGAGAGGGATGTCGGGGGACCCGGCTGCGTGAATTTAAGCGCCGTGCGGGCGCAGGGATCTCACTCTCCCCTCTTCTCTTGCAGCTGGAAAGACGGTCTTGCTTTCAACGCCTTGATCCACAGACACAGACCGGAGCTCATTGAATACGACAAACTCCGAAAGGTAAAAACCGGGTGGCAGCACAGTCTCTTTTCTCTAAAAAATGAGCTTTGAGCTGGCGGAGAAGCCTGGCCGTCTGTCTGTCCCTCTGCTTCGCTGCCGCAGCAAAGCGTCTGTGCTCCCTGCGGCCGCCCCCCTCACTACCTCGTCTCCTCTCTCTAGGATGACCCCGTGACGAATCTGAACAACGCTTTCGAAGTGGCGGAGAAGTACCTGGACATCCCCAAAATGCTGGACGCGGAGGGTAAGTTCTCCGGGCGCTTCCAGCTATAACGCAGGGTTGACGTCATCCACGTGCCGTAAATATCCAGGTCCTCGATGGAAGATCCGCGCCTTCCACGGAAGCGTGCCGGCGGCCGGCTCGGAGCTGGGAAGCGGGGTGGTTTAACTGTACTTAACACGCTTTTCTGCCCGTACAGGTGTATTTATTTGGCTTTTAAGAGCTGCTTGGTTGTGGGATTCCAGCCTAAAGAGGAGCTGGCTCCTAGGCGCAGCGTGGAGAGCGAGCCTGCCTCGCGCCGGCGGCGACGAACGTCCCCCTCTCAGTCTAACCCTTGTCGTTCGCTTGCAGACATTGTCAACACAGCTCGCCCCGACGAGAAAGCCATCATGACCTATGTGTCAAGCTTCTACCATGCCTTTTCGGGGGCTCAGAAGGTACCGGAGGCGGCTGTGTCCATCTTGCTGTAACATTTCCGACTGCAGCATCCTACACTCACGCGACTTCTCTTTCAGATGGCCGTTTTGTCTCTTGTTGACTCGGGAACCAGACCTCAGCTCGTTCACATGGGTTTAAAAAAAAAAAGCCGCTCGGCTTCCCCCAAATAGCCGCTGAGCTTCCCCCAAATAGCCGCTGAGCTTCCCCCAAATCTGTAGAGCGATGCGGGCGCAGCTGGGCCGAGAGCACCAGCCCCGGCGCTACCCCGGGGCAGAAAGGAGCTGCCCGACGAGGCTTGGGAGCTCGGATATATCTCGAAACGAAGCCTCGGCGCTTTGCGAGCGGCTGAGCTATTAAGCAGGGAAAAGATAGCGGCCAAAAAATAACCCCGTCAGCCAGCTCTGGTCTGGATCCCAGGCCCCAGCAAACGCTTGTTCCCCTCCGCTGCATGCCCGAGGGGGGTTGAGGATTCCCGGTGCCGCTTCTTCACCCTTTCTCCTCCCTTTCTCTCTGCGCAGATATTGTAGGCACTCTCAGGCCCGATGAGAAGGCCATCATGACATACGTTTCCTGCTTCTACCACGCTTTCTCGGGTGCTCAGAAGGTGAGCTTTGCCGGGTGGAGCTGCGTGCTTGGGTCCAGCCGCTACTAACATCGCACCTTCGGTCTCCCGAGGGTTCTTGCACGGCTTCTGGAAACGTAAAAGCGGGGCCGGCTTTAGCTTCGCTCGGGAGAAGGGCAGAGCGATAAGTCCCCGTCCAGGAGGAGAGCCGGGCTGGCTCCTGCGCTGGAGGATTCTTTCCAGGCTTAGCTGGGCTTTTGTCACCGCACGGGGCAGGAGTAAATCAAGAAGAGCCCAAATCCCGGTTTGCACCGCGACTTGGGTTTCCGATGCATCTCTTCAGCGCAATCCGGGCTTGCGAGAGCTCGAGGCGACGTCTTAAATCGGCTTTAAGCGAGGGCTCGCGGAGAGGAGGGCCGGTGTTCCCTCCAGCCCAGTCCGAGACCTTCGTTAGGGATTCTCATTAGAGCCAGGCGTGGAACCTGTCACCGTGTCGGGGTGCTGCCTGTCACCCTGCCTCCCCGCTCAGCGCCGTCGCTCAGCCTTTCCTTTCCTTCCTTCCTAAACGCCTCCCTTCAGACCCAAAGCGAGGGGCGGCTCGCAGCACGGCGTCCGCGTTTAAGAGGCATCGCCGTTTTGGGGCGTTTTGCGCTCCGTCGGAGGGATTCGGGGAAATAAATGAGCTTTTTGGATGGCCGGGGGCTGAGAAGAGCTGGGGCAGAGCCGGAGCCTCGGCTTGCACGGGAGCAATCCTGGTCAGCGCCCGAGCGTGGCCGGCGCCGAGCCCTCGAGGACGGCTGCCGGGATGGTTAATGAAGGTTAGGATTAATTTCCTGGGTGCGTGAACCCCCCTGCAGCAGCAACCTGCATCTTGAAGGCTGCAAATCCCAGCCTGGCCGGTGGTTTTTTGGGGGTTTTTTTTTGGTTTTAGTCTTGCTGGTCTGCTCCCAGCCGGCGTGCCCTCGTTAGCTGGCCTCAATTAGCTCCGGGAACACGTGCTGTTTTCTTCTGCGCCGCGCTCGGCTTCGGCGGGGAGCGTGGCGAACGCGGTTAAGCCGTAGCCGGGGCAGCAGGAGGAGCAGCCCCGGCGCCACGTCCCATCTCCCTCCTGCCTTTTCCTCGGATTTCAGACCTCCGATGCCTAGCTTTTCTCTTTTTCTTGGTTTATTTTACTTTTCCCCTGTGGCGACTCGTGTTTTTTCCTCTTCCCCGTCCTTCTGTAGACCCTCTCCACTATTTCTGTTGATGTCTGGCTTTCAACTCCTCTTCCTGGACTCTTTCTGTGCTGCCTACCACGGTACTCGATCCCCCAGGCTTATCTTTTCTGCCTCCTCCTCACCCTCCCACCCAGTGTAGAGAGGATCTGCCTTCATGGAAGAGCAGAAGACGGAAGGATGGTGCTTAGAGATGGGTAAAAATGAAAAAAAAAACCACCCAAAAAACACAAAAAAAGAGGAGCAGCCTGGATGTGATGGGCTTTCACAGGCTCCGGCAAAGGGCAGCGTGGCTCCGGATAGAGAGCAGGGAAGGAAAAAATCAGCGGGTCTCGCTGGCGACGGCGGCCCTGCCGCGCGTTTCGGGGCCGCGGCGCTCGAAAGCCGAGTTTGCCTCGTCCGTCGGTGAGGTTTGACCCGCGAGGCGGAGGTTAGCGGTGCCGGAGCTGAGCTGGAAGTCGCCCGCGACGGTCTCGGGGAGCCCCGGTTTTCTGCAGGACGGGTCCGGTTGGGATTGGGGGGGACGGACGCGCGGGTTGGGGCGCCGCAACTTTCCCTGGCTCTGAATCCTTCCTCGTGCTCCTCTTCTTCCTCTCCAGGCTGAGACGGCGGCGAACCGCATCTGCAAAGTCTTGGCCGTCAACCAGGAGAACGAGCACCTGATGGAAGACTACGAGAAACTCGCTTCCGACGTAAGCCAGCCGGCCGCCCCCCTTGCCGGCGGGGTTGGGGGGGACCCGTTCTCCCCAAAACCGGCTTCCCTCTGCCCTTCCCCGCCTCCCACCCATCGGATCCCGTTCCCCCCACAGCTTCTGGAGTGGATCAAGCGCACCATCCCTTGGCTGGAGGACCGCAGCCCCCAGAAAACCATACAAGAGATGCAGCAGAAGCTGGAAGATTTCCGCGACTACCGACGCGTCCACAAACCCCCTAAAGTCCAGGAGAAATGTCAGCTGGAGATCAACTTCAACACCCTGCAGACGAAACTCCGCCTGAGCAACAGACCCGCTTTCATGCCCTCCGAGGGGAAAATGGTCTCGGTGAGCAGCTCCTTCGGTGCCGGAGAAGATTTGGGGGCGATGGGGTGGGAGGGGGAACCCCCCGATGAGGTTTCCTAAGGCTGTGGGGGAGAGCAGCGGAGCTGGAGGTGCTCTCCTGTGGATTTTAGGGCTGGGTTCCTCTTCATCTTCTCCCAAAACCTGCGCTGGCGTAGGACGGGGCTCCCAAAGTGGCCAAAACGGCTTCAGGGGGGCACGTAGGGAGGAGGGGATGGCTGCTGATGATGAGGTGACGGGGAGGGGGGAGAAAAGCAGCCGTCCCCTGAGCCCCGGCCCCTCTGCCCCCCTCCCCAGGACATCAATAACGGCTGGCAGCACTTGGAGCAAGCCGAGAAGGGCTACGAGGAGTGGCTGCTGAACGAGATCAGGCGGCTGGAGCGGCTCGACCACCTGGCCGAGAAGTTCAGGCAGAAAGCCTCCATCCACGAGGCCTGGACCGAAGGTAGCGGCTTTCGGAGACGGGGGACGGGGAGGTTTTGCGTCACGAGTCACCCCGACAGCGACGAAAGCAGCTCTCGACCCTTTTAAAATCCTCCGGGAGGATCCCTGAGCTGACGCTGCTTTCAGGGGGTAGCAAACTCCCCCCCCGGCAGCGCGTCTCGGAGACGCTCTTTTGTTATTTCGGGGTTTCTGGAGGGGCGTAAGCGTGGAAAAAGGGGGGAAAAGCTGTTTGTTTGGGTCCGTCTTTGGAGGAGATGCCGCCCAGGTGGCCTCCTGCAAGCCGGAGGACTCGCCTCGGCGCTTCTCGCACGGAGGGGGACGAAGCGTCGGCCCCGCCGGGGAGGTGACAACCCTCGCTCCTCTGTCCCCAGGCAAGGAAGCCATGCTGAAGCAGAAGGACTACGAAACCGCCACCTTGTCGGACATCAAAGCCCTCATCAGGAAGCACGAAGCCTTCGAGAGCGACCTGGCGGCGCACCAGGACCGCGTGGAGCAGATCGCGGCCATCGCGCAGGAGCTCAAGTACGGCTGCGCAACCCCCCAACGCCCTGGGGGGATCCCCCAGAACTCTGCGCTTCGGCCCCTTCCTCTCTTACTCTCCGCAAAACCCTTCGTATCGGGGGGTCTCGCGGCAAAACCCGGGCCGCGACTCACCTCCGAGCGCTGCGCCGGCGGCTCCCTCCTCCGCACAGAGCCCCTATTGTTCTGCCCGGCCCTTCCCCCTCCTGTTTTCTCCGCTCCTAGAATACGGTTATTGTAAGGCAGCCCGGGCAGCCCCGCTTTTTTTTATTCCCCCCTCCCCAGGCAGATAAACTTGCACACAATTAGTACACTGAAAGCCAAAGGCAGGGCGAAGCCATGAATGGAGCCCTTATTCCAACAACGGGGACACGCGGCTCGGAAAACGCCGCGGCGAGGAGCCGGGCTTGCGTTTTTAACGAGCCGTCGGCCCCGCTCCGTGGCGAAAGCTGCTGGAAGGGCCACGCGTAGCCGCGAGATGGAGCAGGGCGGGGGATGTTCAGCCCGTCCCGAAGCGGTTCTCTCGGTCCAGCACCCACCTCTGTGTCCCCCGTATCCTCACCCCCGCTGCGTTTCTTCCCCTCCTTGCTAAAGCGAGCTGGATTATTACGACTCGCCCAGCGTCAACGCGCGGTGCCAAAAGATCTGCGACCAGTGGGACGTGCTGGGTTCCCTGACCCACAGCAGGAGAGAAGCTCTCGAGGTAAGCGCAACCCCGCTCCCTGCCCCGGGAGGGGACAAAACGGGGACAGGGCCACCGCGGCGGAGCCTCCTCCGCTCCTAACTCCCCCCGGCCACCTGCAGAAAACGGAGAAGCAGCTGGAAACGATCGACGAGCTGCACTTGGAGTACGCGAAGAGGGCGGCTCCCTTCAACAACTGGATGGAGAGCGCCATGGAAGACCTGCAGGACATGTTCATCGTCCACACCATCGAGGAGATCGAGGTAGGAGGCCGCCGGACGGGAGGCGCGAAGGCTCTGGAGCCTTCAGCTTTCTGCAGGGACGTTTGTCTCCCGGTTTGAGATGGTTTCTTGGCCGTTTTCTGCGCGGGCTCGGAGAGCTCCGAGGGTTTTCCACGCGCACTTGGCGCGCTCCGAGGGTTTTTCGCGTGGGCTCGGCGCGATGAGAGGGTTTTTTGCACAGGCTTGGCGCGTTCCGAGGGGTTTTCCGCGCGCTCCGAGGGTTTTTCGCGTGGGCTCGGCGCGCTCCGAGGGATTTTCGCGTGGGCTCAGCGTGCTCCGAGGGTTTTTCGCGCGGGCTCTGCGATACGCAAGGGTTTTCCACGCACCTGGTGTGCTCCGAGGGTTTTTTGCGCGGGCTCGGCGCGCTCCGAGGAGCTTCTCCCTGGGAGAACTGGTATAAAACGACTCTCAGAGCAGCTCCCCAAACCTGGCCCCCGTCTCTAACCCCCACCCCGTCTCCTGCAGGGACTCATCGCTGCTCACGACCAGTTCAAGTCCACCCTGCCCGACGCCGACAAGGAACGCGAGGCCATCCTGGGCATCCAGAGGGAAGCACAGCGGATCGCGGACTTCAACAGCATCAAGCTCTCTGGGAACAACCCCTACACCTCCGTCACCCCGCAGATCATCAACTCCAAGTGGGAACGGGTAAGCGCCTCCTCCAGCGTCCCCACCACGGGCAGCCGAAGCGCCCGCGAGGTTCTGTCAGCAAATAATAACGAAGGGATCGGCTCTGGGGATGCAGCTCTGCTCCCTCCGCAGCCGGGTGCTCCGCAAGCTCCTTCCCATCGTGCCTGGAGCACCGTGGGTTTCACGGCCGTGCTTTTCCCAAATATCTCCATCCCCACAGCCCTGGTTTTTCCTCGCTGCCACGTGGGTTTTCCCTTCTCCTCGCAGGTCCAGCAGCTGGTGCCGAAGAGGGACCATGCCTTGCTCGACGAGCAGAGCAAGCAACAATCCAACGAGCATTTACGGCGGCAGTTCGCCAGCCAGGCCAACATCGTGGGGCCCTGGATCCAGACCAAGATGGAGGTGAGGGCTGGGGAAGGCAGAGCCGCAGCTCCCGGACCTTCGCTTCGGAGCGAGAGCCGCTCTGCTTCTGCGTCTCCAACGAATCGGTTGATAAAATCAGCGCAGGGCTCGTGCTTACGCAGACGTCGGCGCCTCGCGGCGTCGCTCCTCGCCTGCCCGACCCTAACCCGGCCCAGCTGGGCTTGGTTTTAATTGGTTTTTTTTTTCCCCCCGTTTCCAGGAGATCGGGCGCATCTCCATCGAGATGAACGGCACGCTGGAGGACCAGCTCAACCACCTCAAGCAATACGAGCAGAGCATCGTGGATTACAAACCCAACATCGACCTGCTGGAGCAGCAGCACCAGCTCATTCAGGAGGCTCTGATCTTCGACAACAAACACACCAACTACACCATGGAGGTGGGGGCCCTTCGCCCGCCCCGCCTCCGGGGTGGCAAAGGGGGAGGTTTGGGGGTCCCTTCTAGCCCCCCCATTTATGGGGGTCCCCTTGTAGCCCCCCCACTTACAGGGAGCCCTTTGCATCCCCACAGCCGACCAAGGATGGGGGTGGTCCCTTGTAGCCCCCCCCAGTTTTGGGGGTCCCTTGTAGCCCCCTCATTTCTGGGGGTTCCCCTTGTATCCCCCCCACTTACAGGGACCCCTTTGCATCGCCACAGCCCCCCAAAAATGGGGGGGGCCCTTATAGCCCCCCCAGTTTTGGGGGTCCCTTGTAGCCCCCTCATTTATGAGGGTTCCCCTTGTAGCCCTCCCCAGTGACGGGAACCCCTTTGCATCCCCACAGCCCCCCAAGTATGGGGGTGGTCCCTGTAGCCCCCCCCAGTTTTGGGGGTCCCTTGTATCCCCCTCATTTATGGGGGTTCCCCTTGTAGCCCCCCCAAGTTTTGAGGGTCCCTTGTATCCTCCTCATTTATGGGGTTTCCCCTTGTAGCCCCCCCACTTACAGGGACCCCTTTGCATCCCCACAGCCCCCCAAGGATGGGGGTGGTCCCTTGTAGCCCCCCCAGTTTT
>VZTQ01009597.1:0-45629 GCA_013400755.1 Pelecanoides urinatrix | reverse complement strand
ACTGTGTTGTTGGGTGGTTTTTGTAATGTATCATATCTATGTAGGAAATAGCCTTTGAAAAGTTCCTAGCTATTATTTGGTGTCTTGAACTCCCACACATACTTCTGGTAAAATGATGCCTTATTAACACACTTTTATCTCAGGTCCTTAAATTCTGGTCATTCTTCAAGTGTATTACATTATTTTAGAGCGGAAAAGGGAAAAAAAAAAAAAGCAGTGAGAACAATGGAAAATTGGATTAAAAATTCAATATGGCTAAAGGCTTCAAAATAACCCCCAAAATAACCCCTGATATTATTTCAGCCAATTGTTATTGTTAGTTGATAAGATTTCTTATCTTCTAGACTAATCTCTTGCTAGAAGACAGCCAGACCCCTAGCTCNTCCTAGCTGAAACCAGGACAGTAAGAATATGTAAAGGTGAAATATTAATTTTCTGAACAAATTTTCTAAATAAAGAAACAAAGTAACAAGGTAAAGTTTNTTATGTTCTGGGTTTTTTTTAACTTTTCGTTCATTTCTTTCCTTTTCCAACCAGTTTTTACCTTACTACAAAATGATTCTTCCTCTTCCAAGCCTACATTGAATTCTCCTTTCTCACTGAGAAGCTGAAGCACTGAGTGTCCCTCCCCACTGTTTTCCCATTCTTCATTTAAAAGCTGTTTTTCTGTTTGCACCTAAGATTGATGAACTACCTACTCACCCGTCAGTTCTGTCCCTACTACTGTAACTCATCTGCAATAACAGTTTATTGCATCTTTATCCAAGTTCTTTACCTCTCTTTAATCTTTATGTGTCATTATCCCCTCGTTACCTGTGTGAGCCTCTGTTGCTTCTCTGTTCAATGTTATCTCTCAATCAGGCCTCTCTGTACAGATTTCTTTTGATATTTTACTTCATAGTAACCTATTGTAAAAAATAAATTGTGCTGTACTATATTGTTGAGCCAGTGTCCTTGTGAATCATTCAGAGGGTAATTTTGCCTATTTCAAGAGCACTTATGTACTTTGTAGTCGTAGCTTTTGTATCTCCAACCGAGCAGATATCCTCAGTACTTTATATATTACTAGAGTGTTAAAATGCACAATCAAACTCAATATTTTTAAACTTTATCACCTACTTTTTCTTTCACTGGTAGAAGCTTCTTAAACAAAGAAGCAAGTGGAGGAGAGAGGCAGAAATAGGAGGAGTTCACACTAAAAATAAATCCTGGCTAAGGTGATTTTAATAGGGTAGGAATCGTGGTGAGTGGTAAGTGACAGAAGTGAGAGACTAGAAGAGCCTGGTGTTTAAAATGCAAGACTTGATTTTCATGCAGTGATTAGGAAAGAAAGAAGCTAGGCATGGAGTCAGACCTGAATTGGAAAGGAGCACCAAGTGTGCTGGGCGAGGGGCCTTTCAGTCCACAGGAGACATTCACAGGATAAATTGCCTCCTGGTCTGTGTACGCTGCCATAGAGCAGGGCTGTGGAAATGAGAAGGCAGGTCCTTTGCATGTTTCAATTTTATCCTCATCTTTAAAAGTCAGACTTGGCTAAAATCTATAGTTATATCCCGTTCAGCTCAATTAAATTTATTCAGAAATATTACTTATGGAATTGTTTTGTGCCCTTTCAGCTGAAATCTGTAGGAGTTGCAGCAATTCAATGCAAGAGCCCCATGTCTGGTAGAACTCAGCAGAGCACTTTGTAAGTATTAAGTACTCTCCCAGCTGTTTTAATACCAAAGGCTGGTGTTGGTGCTGCGACAGTAGCTCCTTGGGCTGCATGTTCAAAGTAGTTTCTCCAGAACAAAAGAGGTAAGAGAATCAATTAAGAAAATTATAGAATTTATTGTTATCAGACCTTGATAATGAAGTGGCACAACACGTACTACCAAAAGAAGTTTTGCAGTCAAGAAGGGAGCAGACTTTATAGAAGGCAGAAGTAGTCTGAGAAGATTTCAAAGATCCATGAAGAACTGTGTTGAAAAGCACAAGACAGAAGCAGAAGGCTTGGGAGTAGAACTAAGGAAGAAACAGGAGGACTTTGCAAATAGCAAACTTATCTACAGATGATGCATGTTTGAAAAGCTAACAGCTCCAGGATTTCTGTTTTTCTTTTAAGTAAGTGTCGTGGTTTAATCTGGCAGGCAGCCAAATACCACGCAGCCTCTTACTCACTCCCCCCACCCCCAGCGGGACAGGGAGAGAATCGGAAGGGTAAGAGTGAGAAAAACTCGTGGGTTGACATAAAGACAGTTTAATAGAACAGAAAAGAGAAAATAATAATAATAATGATAGAATATACAAAATGAGTGATGCACAATGCATTTGCTCACCACCCGCGCTGACCGATAACCAAGTAGTGATCGGTACTTCCTGGAACACGCCTACCGTTCATATACTGAGCATGACGTCTCATGGTATGGAATACCCTGTTGGCCAGCCAGGCTGGCTGTCCGGATTATGTTCCCTCCCATCTTGTGTACCTAGCTCAGTCAGCAGGCATGGGAGCTGTCCTGGACTAGGAGGGAACTTAGCAACAACTGAAAACATCAGTATGCTATCAGCATTCTTCTCATACTAAATCCAAAACACAGCACTAGGAAGAAATTTAACCCTATCCTAGCTGAAACCAGGACATTAAGAATATGTAAAGGTGAAATATTAATTTCCTGAACAAATTTTCTAAATAAAGAAACAAAGTAACAAGGTAAAGTTTAAAAAAATCAAAACCAAACCAAAACCAACCTACACTAAACTAAATGAAACTTGAAGGTATATTATGTGTAAAACTGACTTTCTACAACTAATTTCATACTATTATCTGTATTAGTTTTCTTAAATACATACAACTATATAATAACCAATGTTTGACCTTGGAAAGTCACCTTTAAAAATTAGACTTATGGTGTTTAGTTGGCAAAATATGACCAGGACTATTTCTGTCATGACCATTTCAGTAAATTTTATTACTATTTATATTGATAACTTACATATGTCTCTGTAAATTCAGCTAGTGACTCATGGAGAAGAGCAGGAAAAACAAGCATGGATTGTATTTCCCAGCCCTCACTGCATTAATTACCATGTTTGTGAAAGGACTAGGGGAGTTTCCTCTAGAAAGTAATATTTTAAGAAAATCCCAGGATAGCAGATAGGAGACCTCTTCATGGAGATAGGTATATTTTTTGTGAAATTGATGCGTAAGACTTTGGGTACTTCTTTCAAAGTTAATCCCTTCATAGTGGCTCGTGAAAATTTGTAGTGAAGATATAGCACTTCAAAGTCCATTGAAATGAGTGGATACTTTTCAAGCCACTTCTTGGCCTTGGACCTGGCCATCAGCATGCCTGCTTTGTAGACATTTCCTTTCCTTCATCAGGCTTAAGAGCGTTCCCTGGTTCCTACGCAGCCAAGTGGATAACTTCAATGCATATAAACATATGAATAAGCATGAGCTCTCAAAAATGCCTTGATTCACTAAATCAGATTGTTTAAATTTGCCCCCTAAATAAGTTCTTACAAAAAAAAATTACTGAAATAGGTTTCTATGGATATCTCACTTCTTTAAAACTAGTTTCATCCACATAATTCCCCTTCTTTCAAGTGTCTGTCAGAGTTTCTGACTTTAATTCATTGCAAGCCAGCTGAAACTGGGAAGTCCATAAAGTTGCCATAGTAACTGAATGGACAAAGACTTAATTCACTAGTTTATATAAGCCAGAACTCATATCCTGAAGAGAATAATGGTCTTTAATTATTTAGATCTATAAAGTCCTCTGTTAATGGATTATATATATTTAATAAATAGATGTCAGTTCTTTAGTTAGTGAAAAATGGGCTTTGATTGCCCCATGCTGTCTCAAAAGTAGTTGTATGTTGGATAGTAAGCCAATGAAAAAGTCAAAGGGAATGAAAAGGAACAAGAAACCAGGATATGGTAACAGTAGTGCTTTCCATGTTAAGAGAGGCTATGAGTTATGTTATTAATTTATTAAGAGTTTATTTTGAAAAAGTTCCCCAAACTGAGCTGTTAAACTCCATAAAAGCCTTGTGGATTTAACAGTAACAGAGGACAGCACACTTTGAATGTTGCAATCTGGTAAAAACAACGGGACTGGAGTCAATTATTATTGTTCCTAGTCCACAAATGCAATTTGCAGTGACACTGCTCAGGTAACAAGAAAGATGTGGAAAAGCAAGACTGAAGGAGAAGCCTCTTGAAGAGTGTGTAACTAATCGCAACATTTTGTCACGGGCAGCATGATTTACTAAGGGGCACTGCATTCTTTTGGTTTAAAGTAAGAGTGAGGCATAATCAACTGTTATGGTGTCATGATGGATGTGACAAGAATAAGTAATAAAAAATAATTATATATTTTCCTAGTTCACACAATTCCCTGCTTCTCATCTTCTTGATCACGAACTGAAAATCTTTTACTTTGAATTTATTTGAGATCACCCACTAACTCTGAGAACAATAACAGTTTTTGTTTTCTGTCTGCTTAATTTTGCCCTCCTTCCCCACACCTTCTGCTTTATGCAACATCTAGTAATTGGGCAGATTAAAATAATAAACCAGGCCTGCTGCACTGCGACTTTCTTAAATAGCATTGATAAATATTATAAATATCATAAACTTTCTTTGGGAACTTTGCACTAGTAAATGGGTAGGGATATTTTAGTCATTGAATCTACCTATAACTTGGGACATTTTAACATGAAATCTACTTATAACTTCAACGCCTTAGAGGATGAATTCTATATAATTTAATTCCCTAGATTATGAATTCTGTAGCTCTTTTTCATGAGATTCTTGAGTACATCAGTTACTCATTTTAATCCTGCCAGTGTGAAAAGAACAGGCCAGATGGGAATTGCCACTACAGCTTTATTGTATTTTATGTTGCTTTATTTCATTCTTTTCTTGCATTTTAATTCTAGTGCCAGCTTTCAGCAGGATGTTGAACCTGAAAGTTTCCTCTGCACATTTAATTCAAAGAGGAAACTGACACCTGTGTTTATCCTTGGGTGGAATTCCACTGCTCATCATGCTATCAGACTTTATCACTAGATTTACATTTTGTATCATGCCAGCTATCTCCTATCATTCCAGGTGGTTTGGGTCCTTTTATAGATTCTTGCCCAGGACTTGTAAACAGTGGATAACTGGCATGAGAGGCAACAGGATGTGGAAAACTATTCAGAGAAATAGAAAGAAGATTGTTAACAAAAGTGAAGATGTCCTATAATTCAGGACTTCTGATATAAAACTACTTTTTATAAAACTAGGTTTTTTGTTTAGTTTCCACACACACACCCCCCCCCCAAAGGCTGTTACAGAGCATATGAACTTTGTATTGTGCGTGCTACAGCCTATTTAACCTTCTACTGTAAACATTAATTTTAAAGAAAATAACTGTCCTCTGGACACTCAGAATTAAAAGGCCATTTTGAAAATCAGTGCCTAAATCACAGAAATATATTTAACTGCTTTCACAAAGGACATCATATGCCAGTGTAATGAATTGAAGGGTATTTTTCTATGCAGGGTATTTGCAAAATACAGAGATGTTCTCAATTACCTTACATTGAAACTTCATTCAGAAGTGCATCATAATTTCACTAGTGCTTTGTTTAAAAAATCCTAAGATTAAAGTACTTAGACAACTGGCTGAAATTTTGTGTAGAGATAAACTGGAATTACTCCCTGCTCTCATGATTTTGCTATAGAGAAAGTTGTACAAAAGAGCACTAAAAATATTTTAGTCCTGAGTTCTTGCTGTTATTACCAACAGCTGTCAGCCAGGAAACTAAATTCTGTACATTTGCCCTCTCATTTTACTTCAAATTACTTTTGTGACCTCCTTGCCCTTAACTGAAATATGACTCAAAATGTACGTCACTAATTCTGATTATGTTATTATACTATTTCACCCTCACAGCCGTGTGGTAACAAAGGAGTAGAAACAGGGACAGGGTATTGGCATCGTACTATGGAATCTTAAGCAAGGCACAGAAATCCCCCTCTCTGGGAAAGGACCAGGGCTGTTATCCATGCTAAGAGCACTAGCATAGCAATGTGAAAACAAATCAAAAAATCCCCACCGGATAGAAAGTATAATTTTCCTAACAAATAACTACAATGGTTTCAAGCTTTCTTAGTAGAACATGAAAATAAGCTCTACTCTGTAGAGTAACCTATATATCTAATGCGTTGACTCTACTCATTGCTGAAATAGTGTCAAGAAGGATTAGGTAAAACTAAAAGAAACAAATATATGAAACATTCACACACAACCTCCAAAAGAAAAGAGGTAACATGCCAGCTAGAACAGGGAGTAGATAAGGGATTTTAGATCTTCTGAATTTGCCTTTTGGGATGTCTTGCCATTTTCTGTACTTGAGATCAGGTGAGTTTTACAGAATGCACACAGCAATATTTAAAATAAATAAATAGAACAGTACTACTACTTAAAATCACAATTTGCTTGAAAAAAATATTTTACCTTGAGGAAACCGTTGAACTTTGAGCTGTTTCAAAGTTGAAATATTCCAATCTGATCAAATTCTCTGAAATGCTTCAAAGGAATATCTTTCTCTGTTGAAGAGAATCAGAAGGAAAAAAAAAAAAGTTATCTCATACAAATCCAGTTGGTTCATATAAAGAGGAAAAGAGGGCATTTTTTTCTGTGGATCACACCACTTGATTTTTTTCAAATATTGATATCAAACTGGATATCAGTTTGCTAGGATATCTGCATATCTGGATATCTGCAGCTAGGATCAAATACACACCAAGCAGGCTTTGTGAAAAGGCAATCTTAAAGCAAAATATGATCTGTTATCAGGATTCTTGCAATTTAGTCTATTTGGATTTACAATGCCATATTTGTGGAAACAGCAACTGATTCAGTACAGAGGCCACGTAATTCATCTGCAATGAAAGCACTTCACCTTGAAGAGTACTTCATCCACCAGCTCTCAGTAGAACTTTGTTCTGTACTAATAATTCGGTTCTTTTTGTGCTAAATGGTAAATGAACTGTAAGAAGTCCCCTTTTTACCCCCTCAGAGGACTTCATTGCTCTTCTGCAATCCTCTGAAAGGATAGTTTATCATTTATAGCTTATAGTTTAACGTAAGTTTTTTCAGTAACACCATGACTTTAGGCTGCTTTTTCCCTCTCTTCTAACACCAGCCACTTTTGCTGCCCCTGGTCAGCCCATCTGGTTGTTTGTTGTTTGAATGGAGAAATCATATGCTATGAATTGAACAAACTAAAAAAAAAAAAAAAAAAAAGAAAAAAAAAAGGAAAAAAAATGGGTTTTGCCAGGTTATTTATTACTTGTACAATAGAGGAGAAGGTTTGAAGGGAGAAAATACCTGATAAGGTAGGAGAGTGACTGGGATGCTTACAGCATGTTTATGGCTTCAGCTCCTTAGTAAAGATGGTACTGTTTCTTTTCAAGGCTAAGGTTAATCTCTTCATGTCACAGGGCTTTTCCTTGCATAGTGTTCAGTTTGCTGAACATCTTAATACAATATCTAAGAACTACCTCCAACCTCACTACATCTAAATCCAAATGCTCGTTCCTCTTCAGAATGCTTAGATAATATCCCCAAAACAATGTTTTTTTTTCTGTGTAGGAAGCATGAAAAGAACTGAAAGAAAATTAATATTTCAAGATAATGCCTTTTGATAAGATTTTAGCACAATTTCCTAACTGATACATAAATATCACAACGACTGGCTCAATACAAGAACCAGTGCAAAATAGAAAGTACTTGGAGCTTAATCACGTTACCCATCTGATAACCAAGATTCTTCCTGGCTTTCTCATCCTTTATAGAAAGAGGTCTTTGACTCAGTTGAGTTTAATGGAGTAAATTGAACTGCACAGGTTTTGTTGAAAGTTATCAGCAAATGGCAAATTAATCTCAAAACGTGGTAAAAAATTCCCCTGCTATAATTGTAACCTGCTAGAAGGTTACAAGAGAAAGACGTGATTATTTTTGTTTTCTTTATCACAGATTTAGAAATGGGAGAGTTAGAGAGCATTGTGAATATTGGAAAACAGAACATAAACTAAGTATATATACAGTTACTGCATTTTTAGAAGTATTTCAGAAGTTCAAAGTGTAAAATAAATTCCAAAACTAAAAAGCGTGGTTTTTTAACACAGCATTAGTATCACTGGTGGACTATTGCTGTACAGCCAGGTTGTGACCTTGTAAATGATCAAAAACCAACCCCAAGTAATGTTTGCAAATTAAGGAGCTTATATGTGATTTAATGAACATGCTATCAAATTATTTCCTTTTTTTATATATGCAGTTTATTTTGTGAATAAATGGTAAATAGTGGTAAATGCACAGACTTTTATGCAAACTTACCAATATATATCTATAGCTAGCTACCTAATGGAGAAGTTCTGAAGATCTAAAGCAATTACTGTTGAGGTATGCCCTCTAAAAATCTTTAAGTCATGTGACTTCAGTGCAAGATACTCGAATGAAACTTTTTTCTTTAAATAACAAATTGTTTCCATGGTATTTTATGACCATTGTTAATAAATATGCTGGTGTTAAAAATAAAAATGGTGGGGTTTGTATGTGAAAACCATACAGTTTCACATTTTAGTTTTTCAAAACTTGAAAAGGGTTGTTTGTTTTCTTTAAATTCATTTCCTCTCTTGAGAGAGGGAAGTGAGAATATATAACTTTAAATTTGATTTTTTGAACTGATTTTTAACTAATTGAGATCTAATTTTGAACCAATTTTTACCTAACTGTTAACTTCATGAAGCAATATAGGGCAAGACCGAGCAGGCTGTGACTAATAAACCTCCCGTGATTTGTCAGCAGTGCAGCTGTAGCCTGCATGCCTGAGCTTGGTGCTGTGACTGGCAGCTGGGCTGGGCTGGCTTAGCATCCCCTGGTTATCTCCTTCCCCCAGCTGTGGGAGACAGCAAGCCATCAGCGCCTGCTGAGGCTGTCACCTATGGTTCTCCCTTGCATCAAGGGATTGATGTGTCTAACAGGCAAATACCTTACATTGTCTTTTACATAGATGAACTTGCCGCCACTTGACAGAGTTCCAACCTCTTACACCTATTAAGG
The DNA here is from genome assembly GCA_013400755.1 of Pelecanoides urinatrix. Taxonomy (NCBI): domain Eukaryota; kingdom Metazoa; phylum Chordata; class Aves; order Procellariiformes; family Procellariidae; genus Pelecanoides; species Pelecanoides urinatrix. The sequence continues at coordinate 36,525 of VZTQ01009597.1, read as the reverse complement.
AAGGAAATAATAATGCTGTCCTCTTCTTTCTAGGGTTTTCTATATGCTACCTCTGACTGTGTCCTAAATGAATCAAGAAATCAATTTGAAGCTTCTCTGCCTCAGTTAAATCAAACTTATTCACAGTTTCTGCTGAGTAAAAAACATCCAGTGCTTCTCCACAGGTACCCACTGTCATTTTGACAAGATATATCACAGCCTTGGCCCAAGTTACAGTGTGGCCAAAGTTACAATGTCCAAAATGTTTAATTTTCCTTTTTTTTTTTTTTTCCTTTAGCTTTACTGGTTACTTTTTTACTGTTTAATTACATTACCTTTATTAGAACTATTTTTGTGAATTAATTCTACTCCTAGAACCATTGCCTGCTAAATACAGCTGCTAAATGAGGTAGAAAAATTAATTTTATTACCAGAAGAACAGAACATAAAATAGAACAAAGTTCCTTTCTACTGAAAAATTGTGACTACAAGATGAAATATTATAGTGTTTATTGTGGACTTATAGATATTATAGGCCTGCTAATAACCTAAGAGATTGTCTAATTTTTTTCCATGCCTGTGAATGATTATTCTTTATGGCAGAGATAGTATTTTTTCTTAATAATACAAAGCCTGAGGCTCCCATGTTTTCTTAAGACTGCATTTATTAATTTAAGCACCTGAAATTTAAAGATCTAGTGTAACGTGCCAATGTAGCCTCCTTCAATAGTCAATGGAAAGAGAAAGGCATCAGTATTTTACTGCATTATAAGAAAGGTAGCTAACATATGAAGTCTAAATCACCCTCTTTCTTATCTAGAGGGGATCTTGACAATTAACCTGCACAAATGATTTACCTAAAAGACATCTACAAAAAGGTCAGGTGACCTGCATTCTTAACCCCTAGAGAAATATTCTATTTTTTGAGCAAGTTCTTTCACTTCTGAGTTGATATTAATATTAGTGAAGATCAAGGTACATCTTGTTAAATATGTTAGTACTAATTTACATTTAGGAGTATAGCTCACAGTTCCTCTGTTAGATATGTTTTGCATTTTAGGTAGAAGTGGATGTTTCCAGTAAAGGGAATTAAACCAGAACAAAGATGTTTCATAGATTAACTAGCTTAAAATAATGTTTGAAATTCTTATAAAACACACTATTTATCTTCTTTGTACAAGTTGCTTTGAATTATAATATAAGCACTTTCTAGAAACCATTTGTCTCCAGATTGGACAAGAGGAATAATATTATCCAAAAGAGCTGACATTTCTTCATGTTTTCCAGTGTATTAAGAAAAAAAAATCTTCAAGATTTTTTTTCTCATACATTTTGAATCCCTTGTTAACACAGTTGTTTCAAAAACGTTTTTCTTCCATATGATTAATATGATTTATGATTAATATGATTACAATCATAATGTCATACTACTACGGTATCATGCTATCATATGTAAATCATAAATACTATGTCATAGTGTAGAAAGAAAAGAAACGTTTCTTTTGGATGTGAACAGAACATCAAAGCAAAAAGCAAAACTAAGTTTTCTTTATTTCCTCACTTTATAGTTTTCTGTGATTTTGTCACATATATATTAAAACTCTCACATTTTTCATGCATTACAGGTGAATATGATTTCAGTCTTTTACTGACATCAGTTCATTCTCCAGTAGGTTCTGCTACGTGAGCCTGTAGGCTCATCTCACTTCCCTGGTTTAGGTATAGCGAGCATTGCTCCAACATACCCAGACTTAAAAAAAGAAAGCCTACATGCAACAATTACAAATTCCTAGAAATCTGAAGTTGCTGTCTATAAAAGGCCACTGAAGTTGTTCCCACAGAGTTTATCTTCAGATATCCTACTGAAATAGTATACTTTTTACTCTCTCTGACATTTATGATTAGTAATACTGAGGAATGCAGTATATCTTTTTTATGATGTAACACTTTTTTCTGTGCTGCCTTGTTTTCATTTGAAACAAAATGGACTGAATCAAGTTATAGTAGCTCAGACTTGGAAATCAGCTATTATTCTGGAAAGGTTATCTATCAGGGAAAAAAAAAAAAAAAGGCAAATCACACAACACAAAACCCAATGGACAGAAAAGCAAAATCCATGATTTATGACAGCTTACTAATTATTCACATCTTTGAATGATTTACATTTCCAGTTTGTATAATGTATCTGGAAAATGTGATTATAAATTTATATTTCAGAGTTTCTTTGAATGTTTCATACATGCAATAAACCCATGCTTGTAGACACCATATTCGGGGGTAAGTTCTTGCTTTAAATTTTCTTTTCTTTTGAGAGAATATTTTCATTTGTGGGAAATAAACAATATTGTCTACTGTGAAAAACAATTCTTTTTAATGTAACTTAATTATTAAGTTTGGGTTGGTTTTAAGGACTCAGTGTAATAAGAAGTTTTTGTTTTGTTAATGCTGGGTTGTTAAGAGCAGGCAGTTACTTGCCTGGGTTGTTCAGATGATGATGGTGGAACTAACTAGCTATGCCCATCAAGGGAGGATGCTTCAGGATCTGGGTTAACACCTGAGGGGGGTTCAGGCTCCCATTGCACGCAGCCTGCAGTGCTGCTCTGTGTTAGCTGCTCCTACTGATGTATCTCTTGAGAAATTTGCTACCTGTCCTTATGTGCATGACTTGGCCTGGCAGCGTTAGGATGCGAACCCCACTGTGCAGGGGAGTAGCCCTGTCACCAGAACAGCGAAGCACCTCGGGTGCAGTCAGCCTCCCTGTGGCTGTGGGAGCTACCAGAAGAGGAGAAAAGCCCAGAGGAGCCCAGCCATAGTCTTTTCCACAGGCTGGTGCCAGGTGCTGAGGGGTTCGAACAGTCAGATATTGCCTGTGGAACCAGTAATTGATGAGGTTGGGGTTGCTCAGGGAGAGATCCCAGAGGTACACGGGAGAGGGACCCCAGGGGTATGGGAGGGGAGAAACTATTTGGATACACATGGGAGGACTCTAAGGGGGAAGCAGAGAGACCCCAGGGACCTCTATGGCCCTATCCCAGAATGTGCACCACGGTGGGGACTGCTGTGCTGACCTGCCTGATCTTCCCCCGGGAGGGCACCATGTCCCCCCCGCAGCAGGTCAGGGGAGTTGTGTCACTTGTAAAAATTTCATATAGCTGTGATTAAAATTTTCAGGTAACTGAGCCCATTTAGTCTCCACGCTGTCAAACTGGTCTTAAACTGTCAGTCTTTGAGTCTAGATTCTGTATTCCTGTAATCTTTAAGTGGGAAAAAAATCTTCTCATAAGATGGTCACTTAAAAAAATAGCTGAGGTGAAGAATTGAGTAGAATAATATTACATGTAAGGCATCAGAAAATGGGTCTAATTTTCTAACATTTGCACAATCCTGAAAGCACGTATATGAAAAGCTGAGCAATCAGCACAGTTTATCTCTATGTGACATTTCCAAATGCTATTTATACATTTCATGGGTCAGTCTTTTATGAAAATAGCTGTGTACGCCAGCTATCTAATGATCTGGCATTTGAAACCAATTCAATTTATATGTTAAATTTGATGTTAGGGGAAAACCAATACACTTACCACATTTTCATTCTGTAAGTCTGGTTGTCATCTTAATTTGTCTGGAAAGATCTTTTTATTTTCCAGGAGTACCTCATGGGATGTAAAGTAGCATAAATCATTCTAGCTCATCTATCATTGGGAATTGCCGTTAAGGGTAAATTTGGGTCCAGCCAATATATATCACAGTGATACAGAAAAAGAGCATCAGCAATGCCCTTAATCTTCTCTGACAGCTATCTGCATCTCATGGAGAAAGACAGTGAGAGATCAGCTGTTTGACGATGAAGAGGGCAGTAACTGAAACTAGCACTGTTTTCCAATTTGTTGACAAAGATGGGGGGTTTATACTTTGCTCTGTGTTGGCACAGGTCCTCCTCTCCCTTTATTCTTTCCCTCAAGTTTTCTGCCAGCTCCATGGGAAGCTAAGGCGCCTGGGAACGACGTCATGAGTATGACACATTGTCGTGGCTCATGGACCCTTGACCAATGGTCTCTTTTTGTGTTCTTCATCTGAAGGATGAAAGACAGAAGGAGTTTACACCATTTAGAGAAAAAAATCCCATTTCATATTATCTCAAATGTCATGGATAAGTTAAAAGGCAATTAAAGTTAGGACTACTCCTAGTCCGTATCCATCTTCTCAAAAATATGTTCAAAAGCGTCAGGGTGCTAGGGAGCTTCTGTAGCAGTTTGCACATTCATACTCCTCATGCCAACATGTAACACAGCATGGTTTTGTGTATGGGCATGTATCCTTGTATGATTGTTTTCAGTAAATTTAAAATATATGCAGAGAACATTAGAGTATTTTGGATTATATACATTCTTTCATGCTGCTGTGTCATGATTTTCTCAGCTTTATTTATGAAGTTTGTTGGCAGTTTTCTTGAAATTTTCAGAGTGCGTCCAATCATTCAGAAATCACAGATTAATGATTTAACAAAGATTCACATCTTTTTGGTTTTTGGCTCCCGTGTTTAGTCACCATGGGTAAAACTCCTAGGAAGTGAGCTCTGTTCACTTGTGACCACATCCAGCGAATCTGTTTACAAAGCAATATAAGACATAGCTCCTTGTTCCATATCCTGATAAACTCTGTTTTGGATATTATTTAACAATTTCAAATTGTTAAAGAGACATTAAAGAAATATAGTTTTCTTTGCAAAGTCTTTTGATCCTGTTTTTTTCTGACCAGTTTTGACAGATGGCATTATCCCACTTGAACTTATGAACCTCAGGAGGGAAAACTTTACCATGTTGCCATGTAAATTGTTCCCCATATATTCTACATATTCTATTCACCATTCTGAAAAGGTTCTCTACAGGGAAAAGAGTGTGTAATCATAGTGTCTTTACCATTTGTCAAATGTTGTCTCTTTAAAACCCTTTTAATTTTTGTTGTCTTTGTATTTAAAGAGAACACATCAGATTGGCTACACCATCAGAATGCTAACAATGAAGAACGACAAACCTTCTTTGTGCTGCATGAGAATGAGGACAGGGCATTTTAAATATTTGTTAATATAATGACAATATATAATATTGCTTAATGTAGCTGTAAAAACAGGTTTAAACAGAAAATTGTCAAGCAAAATAAAATTTCAAGAACTTTAAATTGCTATTTTATTTACCACTGACTATCTTAAAGATCTGTAAAATACTGAAAAAGAGTTTGTTTATTTATTTTGCAGAGATATTTTATTCTGGCTAGATTTGAATCAGAGTAAATATAAAAAGACAGTGCTCAGTCACACTGAAATCAGTCATTTGTTTGTTATTTATGTTTTATAGTTTACTCTACTAGGATGTGTTTTGGCTTCCAATGTGTCATAATACCATGTAAAAAGTAAAACAGGAAAATGTTAAGTGACAGCTTACACTTCCTCTAATGTTTACTTGACAATTTTAAGGTTGCAACAACTGTCACTCATAAGTTGGAAAAAAAATAGTGCCAATATAAAAACATTTGTCCTCCACAAATTTAAAATTGCATCAGAATATATAAACTTTAGAGTTCTCCCTTAAGATTGTCTTAGTAATCTTATTTCAGGTGTTATATTTTTAGTTCCACTACTATATTTGCAGACACAAAGTCTTTTACTGAGTCTTTTACTTCTTTCTTTTTTTTTTGTTTTTGTTTTTTTTTTTGTTTTTGTTTTCCAGTTGAATATCTTTTATATGGTTGTTTATTTGAATGTTTCTAATTTTGTTGTCTCAAAAGGAGTTTGATTTAACAGTCAGGTCAGTGGTCTGAGAATGAGGGATTCTAATTTAATATCACCATCCATTTACAAGGTCTTCATTATCTTTGTATCCCTGATAGAAACCCTGGGAGTAATGTCCTTTTACAAACATTGTTAACAGTTGCAGCTTGTTAGCAGCAGCAATTGCAATTCCTTTTATGCTACAGGCAATGCAGCTGCAGAGAGGAGACCTGGATCTGTGTATTCAAAGAACAATTATGTTCCCAGGTCTGTCCCATGTGGTCTTGTTAACATTGCTCCATCCCTGTCAACTTCCCTTAATGGATGTGTAACTTGTCTACTTAGCAGGGTCTGGAATGAAACCTCCCACAAAACTCAGGATAGCCAGGGTAGCTGAGGCTACCATACACAGTCGCTGGCCTCTTGATTTATTCATCTTCAGAAACAAGTATTTTGCTGGGTTAAGAAGATTGAAAGGATGGATAAGGAAGTCATTCTGTTACACCTCTCTTTCTTTAGCATCATGTAGACTGAAAAGGGTTTAGGAACATAGCTGAAACAGGCAAAACGTTAAGGGACTGTGGTGGAACCCATTTCTACTGCCTGTGGTAGAAACCAAGACTTTCTGTGACTTGCAAAGTAAAATGAGAAGAATGGTTTTAACCTACAAAAGAACTAATATTTTAATTCAGTATTATCTATTGTATTGTTAGATCTGATGGCAAAACTACCTGGTTTAAATTAAACTGATTTAAGAAATAGCCAAATCATTCTGATTAAGCTAAATAAGAAGTTTCCAAGTATATTTGTAGTGAATGTGACACACAGACTACAAAATGGAAACTTTACCCCACAGAGTTATAAAGTATCAAAGCAAATAAAAGAAAGGGCGATGATGAAAAGCAACAGGTAGCTTAAACCATGGGCATCATTACAATCTGCCTGCATAGCATATCACATATTGCTTTCTTATTTCAATATCAAAATGTACTGATATTTTCTGATATTTACTTCAGGTTAGTAATTGTAAAGTATTCTGAAACAGAGAGGTAACATATTGAGTTCATTTTTAAAATATTCTACATTTTAGCAGTTCTGAATGTAAAATGTGCATTATAATTTCATAAATTACCTAACACTAGGTTAAAATAGTTACATTTTGGTTCTAAAAATGCATGGCTTTCCACAGTAGATTTGTAATTTTGTTCTTCAATTTTAAGCTACTTTTCTTAGAGTATTTTGTGGGGAAGTCACTCTTTCTTCCTCCCTCCTTTACCTAAAAATTATTCCGAGAATGGATTTTCATTGTCTGCTAGCTCTTACACCAATGCATTTTTTAGTCTGTAAAAACACAGAAAGTCTGAACTCCAGACACAACCCTGTATTAATGTTACGTAAGTGCTTGGTTCAACACTTCTAACAGAAAAATGCTGAACATTGAAATGTATCATTATAACTCCTAAAATTGAGTTCACAGATCAATTTTTGCACCTTAGTGCAAATTTATCCTGGTATAAATCAGAAGTAGTTTATCTGGAGTGCTTTTGCAACCACAACTGATTCTAAATTACAATCTATTAAAAAATAATTATATAATCTGAAAGCCGTGTAATTCCTACCAGTTTCACACCAAAATAATTTGTAGAAATGAACAAGCTCACAGACATTCAGCATTTTAATAACCAATCAACAGCTGTTAAATATCTCTGGATTATATTCTACTGGCTCTTTCTTGACTACAGTCTAATCAGAGAGTTTGAACGTGAAAAAAAAAAAAAAAATTGTAGTTATACCTCCTAATCGAAGGCTTACTAAAGAAACATTCAATACAAATATTTTGATAGTGTATATACTGCATTGCTCTTTGAACATCTTATTTATTAACAAACTGCTATTTCACACTTGAGATCCAACAGAAGTAGAGGCATTTCTTTTTTGTGGTCTGAAAGACTTTGCAGTTGCTAGGTGTGGGATTATAAAGAGAAATGGTAACAGAAATGTGAAGGTAAAGTTAAGACAAAATTTTAAAAAAGATAATATTATTGCTGCATTAGAATGGAGAGTAGCAAGCCAGGGAGTATTTCTAACTGTTCCTGTAAAACAAGAGACTTTTCACTCTTCTTGATGTCACCCTCAGAAATTGCAAACACATTTTAGTGACAATCACTTGCATGAGTGTATATGAAGCAATCACAAGCAGTCTGTCAGAGATGGGGTCTTGCAAAAACAGATTGATAATCAGCATGGAAATTTCAGTGTGCAAGCTGAACACAAACCAGGTGTAGTAATTATTTCCTCTGGTAAATCCAACTTAGTTAGATTTCCACAGCTATAGAAGTTTGTCGGTGGACTCTGGGGAAACAACAAAAGCAGATTTCTCCTTCTAGAGGTTTTAAGTGGCTTCCGGGTTTGTTGCCTGTTGTGGTTTTTGCACTGGAAACACCCAGTTAAATGTTTTAAATTTGATTTTTGATAATAATAAAGAAAAAAAAGATAGAGATCTTACCTGTGTAACCTCAGGGCCTTCTAGGTTTAAAGAAATGAGTATTGTAAAAGTTGAATTAAATATCAGATGCAGAGAAATAAGCAGTTCTTTATTACTTCGCAGATCCTCGGAAAGCTTTAGGAGTTACAGCTTCCTGCCAGTATAAGTCACTTCTGCTTTTAGTTTTGAAAACTCACAGTATGACACTTCTTACTGCATGCTATTTTGGGTGCCCTGAGTAAAACTATGAACACAGGCACTTTTGTGCAAAACATCATAAAGCCTCTCTGATGTTCATTCAGAGTTCAGAATTAAAATGCAGAAGGCTCTAGCAAGCAAAATACAAGCTGATTTTCTTTTTCCTAGTGGAAAAATAAAGTACTCCCTGGCAAGTAACCAAGGTGGTGGGAAGGTAATTCATTTTGTATGAGAGTATTTTGCAAGTGAAAGGGATATGCCCTCTGTTTAGAGATTAGTCAGGGAAACAAGTGATCAATTTAGAGTAGTCACAAAAGTTAGTCAAAGAAGAGAGTTTCTACAGTCTGGTTTTTGCCCTCCAGCCTTTTTTTCCCCAAAATAATTTAGTTTCAAGAATCATAAAATCTTCATGCTGGGAAAAAATCACATGCCCAAGGTATTGGTTTACATCCTTACGTATTTTGAGAGACATTAAATAAATCCTTTCACTTTTCTTGCAATTGTCTACAAAAAATAACTTTTGTCTACTGGGTAGTGTTTTATTTTTATAGTCAACTGAAAAATATAATAAAAATAATATAATCCTCATTTAAAAAAAAAAAAAAAAGAAAAAGACCCTCAACATCTTGTGGAATAATTATGCAACAGGTTATAATTATTTCAAGAAATTAAGTTTTCTCTTAAGTCAATTTAGGAAATTTTGAACAAAAATTCAAATATTAATTGTGAATTCCTTGTGCTCTCAAAAAAAAAAAGGATATTTTGAGAATAAACAAGAATTGTGGATTACGGTAACACTTCTGTAATTATTATGGAAGACATATTTATGGTGAGATAATTTAGAGCTTAGTTTTACATCAGTACTAGCTCCAGGCCAAGATTTCTGAGAAGTCCTAAATGGTAAAACAACAAACATGACATTTTGTCAGACTTACTTAATGTATCCTGTTAATGATAAAACTAAAAAAAAAAAACCACCCCAAAAACTTCTAAAACAATTTTAGATTTTCCACTACGAAGTTAGTAGCCTAAGGAATAAATATGCCTTCAAGTTGACATATTTTTTTTTTTCTCCTGAAATTGCCTTCTTTAAACAGAAAATTTTGCCATCTTGAGAAAAATTACCTCTCCCTCTTTCTTCCTCATCCAGTCTAAGAAAATTTAGCAACTGTTCCTATGTGGAAATTGAAAAACTCTTGTCTGTACTTTTGTCAGGTATTTTTAACATATTTTTTTCTGGAAAGGAAGGAAAGTAAATTCTGACCAGCCCTGCAGATCTTACTCAGACATTCAGGAATCTCATGGCCAGAACACAAAAGATGGCAAATGAGGAAATATAATTCTCCAGCATATATGATACTATAAGAAAACACAACTATATAATGTTGCCAGGTCAGAGCACAACAGCAGAACAGAACATGGTCTGCAAAGGGAACAGTTCTGATTGATGCATATGTGAGCTCTGGCACCTTGGCTAACACTGAATCACTTTTTACTGTATTTATGTCTAGATGTCAGGAGCAAATCAGCTGGTTCCAAATAAATACACACACTCCCCCCCCAAATATCACATACATTAAAACTTGAAATGAATGGGCTTGAAGTAACACAGGAAAACTGTCCATCCCTTATGTCCATCTTGACACAGTCAGAAATCCTTATACTCTATAGAAAAGTATTGTGTACATGATTTGAGCAGCTGGATTTTTGTGGAATTATTCAGAATTATTTCTCAGTCTTTTGAGGTTGTTCTCCTGATAATTTCTTGAGGATTATCTCCTCCTAACTACTTCAGTATAAGTAATATACTTTCTGTGTCAGACTGGAAATGAACACACAATTTATCAAATTACATACAGTTCCAGCTTCAAGAAGTAGATAGATTGGCTAATATTTTTTTTCTCAAATCACAGCAAACATGATAATATTATAGAGCTTAAGGTTCTTTGATAACACTGTGTTCTTACTAATAGTTATTTAATTATTTATGAAATTAGATGTCAAAAACCAGCTGACAAAGATTTATTTCAGGTGCTCCTACCTCAAGCATTTTTGCCTGTGCTAGGCAAAACTTGATTTCTTTGTCTAAAACCTGATGTTAAATTTGAGTGAGGCAATCAACACAAACTAAGATCACATTTTCATATCTTCTGCACTTGTTTTTTTATGCTTGTTTATGTGTTTGTTTCTTTAAGAAACAGGAATGTTTGGAGAGAGCTGCTATTTAGTAAGAATGGTTGCATCCTAGTTTTGGTTCACGGTCTGACATCAGCTCTGTACAGGGTGAGGTGCAGCAGATGCAAAATAAAAAAATAGAAAGAAGAGGACGGTCTCCTAAGATCTGTGGAAACTGAAGAACTATGATTGGAATTCAGTGATACGTTGCCATTTACCAGTTGGAAAAACAGCTTTTTTACCTAAGCTGCTTCTCACTGGCTTTCCAGCAATACAGAAGAGGTGACGTTTCATTCGCTAAGTCAGAATTGACTAGACATAGGTGTAAGAAGAGGATAAAACCATTGTTGAGAGTTGGCAAACGAAATATGCTCATTTACTGAGAATGCTGAATCTTGTCACAGGATGTAATCTAAGCAAGATGTGCCATGTGAAGGGAACAGAAATGAGCAGTAGGAAGCAAATAAAAATGGAAGTTTCTTGGAAATGTTTGTTGAAGAACTGATGAGGCAAACTGGCCAGAATAGGACAGACTTTTGACAAGGTACAGATAGTATGCAGCAATAAGGAAAAAAAAAAAAAAAAAATTAGTTGTGTAGTCTGCACCTTAAAAAAAGAAGTCAAATAAGAAGGATAATTCAGAAAATTCTGAGAAAACATTTCTCAATTGAGAAGAAAACACATACTTATTCCCAGCACAATGTTCTCATGTGATAAACAGTCTCCGTTTCTCTTTGTTTGTGCACCTGTAAATGACAGGCAAGCTTTTTGATATTAACATTGAAAGGAAATAATTTGGACTGCCACATATTAAGGAAAACAGTTACCATGTTAGCTCTTTCCTGATCTCACAGACCATGCTATTTCCCCCAGAGAAGGATCTCAGCAATTCAGTAGCTTTCAGCAGCCACTGTCACCTTGACTAGTGTCACAGCTTCCCTCCAAGGTGTGTTAAAAGCTTAACATCATCTCACTCCATAGGGGAGACCCCTTGCTTACTGACAGCAGAATTAGCAGCACAATCAACATGAATGGGCAACCCAGTTCTGAGGGAACACATGAGGAGTTCTACTTATCACCTGAGCAAAACCTGACATTTGGACATTTGGAAGAGTAGAGTGAACTTTATTTTACCTAAATAAATAAATGAGTTGTCATATAGACACTAGGGACTGAGAAAGAAACTTCAGAATTTCAGTTAAACTGTTTGGCGTCTTTTCCTTTTTCATTGTATCTATTATGATTAAACCCAGGAATTTTATCCATCCAAAAGCTATACCTTAAATTAAGTGTTTGCTTGGGGGCAAGAACATGATAATAAAATTGGAATTAAAATGTCTATACAATTTAAAACTTGGTTGCTGATCAGTCAATAGTAAGATGATATCTATTAATTTATTTTAAAGTTAAACTTCTGTTCAAATATTATAACCAATCATATTTTGTGGATATATATGTATGTGCTATAATGACTTCAAGAAAGACAGACCTAAGAATTCAGTAGAGTTAATTATCAATTTTTAAGGAAAATCTATTCAATTTTCCAAAAACTAAAGAAAAAATAAAGATGGGAAACCCTACGAGCACTGTTTATTTTTAAACAGAATAAAGAACATTAAAAAAGAAAAAAAGTATTAAAAAGGGGTCAGTTCTCATTCAAGGAGATGAATGAGATTATATCTTCATCTTTGACACTTGCCTAATTGGATTGATCTCAGAAAATTTCACTCTCTTGGGTTCATTTAGTGGGACTACAGGTAAACAGTTCTTCCCTTAATCACTTTCCAGTATGAGGAGAATTCAAAATACATACAGATCCTTTGGCAAGGGCAAAAGGTTTTCTTGAAAAACCTTGGAAAACCAAAAGGGGAGACAAACAAAAACTAAAAAAAAAAAAAAAAGAGAGAGCGGGGGAGGGGGGGGGGAGAGGGAAAAAAAGAACATATTTTGTTTCTTCTTATTTCATTTATTTGTTGTTTAATTATTCTCATACTGTGTTTGTGGGCTGCATTTACCCGAGGCAGGGGTTTAGAGTAAATTCAGTTACGGTATTTCAGTTCTATCCACCGAAGGGGGAATTTCTCTCATAAAACACAGGGAAGAAAAAAAAGACTTTGTACCCAAAGCAAAACTAGATTTTTGTCTTTGAAGATATTTGTCTCTAGAAGGTGAAAAACGAATGAATAAATTGCATGTATATTAGTTTGCAGAGAATCTTTGCCATTTCTAGATGGACTGTTTATGAGGATTCAGATATGCAGCTTTTCCCAAAGTGATTCTTATCTATTACCACTTAAGGGAGGCACAGCTCCAAGAGGAGCCAAGTGGAAGCAAGAGAGAAAGGATAAGTGGAGCTTGGAGGGCTGCATAGGCTGAAATACAATATTATTTTGCATTCATGAGCAATGTCTTATCACTAGACAGAATAATATACTACATTGAGAGAAAGCATTTTGCTGAATAAGTATATTTCTTTTTTTTTTTTTTTTCACTTCTTCTTTAATAATTCCACTGCAACTAAAATTCAGTTCCCACTAAAATATGTTCTAAATCATAGCTTCTGGAACAGAAGTTAGAAGCTACACATGAGGTAGTGTAAATACAAAAATGCATGGATTAATCTACAATACCAGTGAGACTCTTTTTCATGGAATTATTTGGAATCAGTTTCAAAATCTCTTGGTATATTTTTTTTTTTTTTTCAATATTTAATGATCAACGTGTGTGTTTTTGCATTTTTCCCACATGATTCTGTCCTTTCTGTGTTATGAAATGCTTTTTTATGTCTGTTTTTTTCCTTTCTTTTTTTTTCCTTTCTTCCCCCCCCCCCCCAAGAGGGGAAAGACATAAATTGCAACAAAGTATAGTTACTTAAGATAAAGATAAGTGTGTACTTAGTAGTATGTGTGAAAAGTCTGTGGAAATGCTGCATAACCTTCTTAATTAAAAGAATCTGAATGTTACACTGTAATCAGACCCTTCCAAAGATGATTCCTTTCTCCTTTACTTTCCTTTCCACTTTCATTTTCTGTGCATATTGTTATGATAGAATGCATTGTGTTTGGAAAATAACACACAGGCACCTTGTTATCTTTTTCTGTTTATATTCCCATTACAAGATACAACCAATAAGAGCAAATTCAGAGTAGGAAATTCTTCAAGATGATCCCCCTGAAGGAATGGAGTTCTCTTATTCTCTTACTGTTACACATTGTTTAGATATAGATTGAACATCTCATCTCTGTCTTTAGCCCAAGGTCTCATGCTGATGATCACATCCTAAGAAGAACCTGAATTCTCCTGATTTCTGTAAATAACTAGTTCATATTTTTCCACATCTCCTGCAGAGAGGACAGCAGCTGCTTTTAGACACAGGTCATATATAGTGCAGGTCAGAATTCAGTCATGAATTATTATAAAATATGTTGAAAAATAAAAAGACAAATATTTCTTTCCATTTGGTTAGCTGTGTAACCCTCATACACTTTTTCACATACGTGATCAGTCTGCTACAAATGTTAGAGGGCTATTCTACCTCTATAGTAGGTAGCGAAGTATTAATATATCTATTTACATGTAGAAAAAAATGAAGCATGAAGGTAGAAGAAATATTAGAAATATTAAATGCAAATTCATGAAGACCAAATCTATAGTTGTGACTGATCAGCCCACTGTTCTGCTCCATTATGACCTCTCAGTATGAAAACTATTGTAGAGATTAGTACAAGAACTGCTATAGAGATTACATGGCCAGGTCAGCCTGATTTGGAAAAGACATTTATGCACAAATTTCAGTGGCAGAAAAATAACCCTGTTGGATTAGCTCAACATAAATAAATGAAATATTCCAATTTCAGAAATGTCAACATGTGTTGTTTTTTTTTTTTCTTTTAGTTAATCCCCATGACATTTCCATTCCAAAAATGAATGAAATTAAATAGAACAAAATAAAATAAAATGAAGGATTCCTGTCTGAAGAATTTCATAATGTCACCATTTCTTCCCATGTTCCACCAGCGAAGCCTAAATGATAGCTTGGAAGACAACTGTGGAAAGTGAAAAGCCTTTGAGATGAGCTGTTGGGTAAGGAAAAGACCCAAATCTCATCCCTCCTGCCAAGAGGGAGAGGGAAATGGAAGGCCAATTTTTTTTTTCTTTTTGTTAATGGCTGCTAAGAAGATGACATAGGACAAGATGTCCTCACACTATGCTCCATGGACCACCATTCATCTCTACATTTTTTTGATTTCTAGGTATAGGATAGGGGAAAGCAGTAAGGCAATTTTTTTGAGCTCTCTGGTTTTCTAGAATGAAAAAATTGGACTTTTCAGGTACACCCTGAGAAAAAGTCTTTCAGCCAGCAAAAATGAAATTAGAAGAACCTTACTTTGTTTGACATCAATTCCCCTCTCGTCCCCCTTCCCTTCTTTTTTTTTAAGGAATTCCCCCCTCTTTTTATTTGTTGTTCTAATTCAAAGGGAAAACATTGGGGGAAAAAAGTTTTCTTTTTTTTGCAAATTGTGTTTTGCATTGAGGTTCACAGGTAAACTCTTAACACAAGGGAATTTAATACAGAGTTTACAGTTGCATTCTGGTGGGTGGGATCTGCAACCAACAGATCAGTTTATGTGGGCTAAAATCAGAATCCTGAATTGTTCATAAACCATATCAAATTTTATGGTATTTTTTTTTAAAATACTACTACAGTGGTTATTAAAGAATTAACATAGCATTGCCTAACAGAGATTTATAACTGGTATAACGTAAGTCCGTCCTATCTTTAAATGTCAAAGACAGGTCAGATAGATAGTACTGAGTAACTGCTGCTTGTAAAATGCTCCTATTTGATCTGTGAGCAGGATGGCCAGATGTAAACTTATCTAGCTTCATTGGCTGCTGTGTAGTCTACGCCAGTTAGACCAGCTGAAGACCCTAACCTGAATGCTATATGAGTAACAGCATGGAAACACATTGACCTCTAAGACTTAGAGGCACAGTCAATCAACAAACAAGACCTTGTGTGATAAAATCTGAGGAGAAAAATCAGCCTGGTTACACTGAGATATTTTATAGTAAACTACAAATATTCCCAGAGGCTCTTCCTTTTAAAACGATCACCTGTTTATGCATTTTACCGTTTGGTACCAAGCATATAAGATGTTCATATGGAATTAATTTTTATGAATGTATGTTGTTAAAAAGTTTTACCCACTGGAGAGAGAGGAAGGGATATGTGCATGTAGTTGATAGTGGTGTATCAAAAGGACAACGAAAATACAGTAAAAATATAAAATAAGATTTTAAGCTGTTCTATTTTGGGGGGGGGGCGTTGTTTTTACAAAAAAACGGACAATAAACAGGAAAGCTGTGTAAAGATGGAGAAGTGATCTTGTGAGTGACAATTTCACAGTATTTAGGAAACTTTCTGCCAGCTACTGGAGAATAGAAAAGAAGCAAGGGGGGGAGGGGAGAGAGAGATTGAGAGAGAGAGAGGGAAACAGCCAGATCTCGTCTCCACAATTATGCAGAAATCAAGCCAAAATTAAATATGTTGTAGATGCAGTAAGTAGGCTGGGGAGAGAGGGTAGGGAGAGACTGACTATTTTAAATTAAGAACATCCAGTTCATCTTTCCAAGAATAAACCAGATGGAGAAACTGTGACTGGAGCATCTTGGACACTAGCCAGATGGAGGACCAGTTTTTCTGGCAGTCAGGAGAAAGGGGAAAGCAACCTATGAGAAGCACAGCAAGGTCTCAGACAGATGAAGATGTGGGTAGCCCAGGAGCAAGGTCAGCCCTGCCATGAGTGCTGGCCAGCTTACCCGCAGCCAGATGGAGAACAGCTCGTGCAGCGATCAGGCCACTGCCTTCAGGAGCAATCCCACCTCCCATGCAAGCAGCAAGGCTGTGGGGTTTCACACAGGGAAGGAAACTGATAGGAGAAGGAACTATCATTGCCACTGGATGACTCTACTCTTTAGATAGCTAAATCTAGCAAGGATGCGACAGAGGCACTTGAATGCTGTTGTTTGGTACAGAACACTGAAGCTCTACTTTCTATTTTTGACCTTGGCCAAATACCTTGCCTCTTGAAGTGCAAAAGAAATACAGTAATATTTACTCAAATTACCCAGTGTTTTCAAGATCACAAATAACATTTATTATAGGCCCAGTCTCAAATTTGACTGTTCCTTAGAGAACTTAAAAGTAGCATTCATATTATTATTGCTATTAAACTAATTAAAATGTTTGATCTTTATTTCACAGGGGAAAAAATGAAACATTTTTTAGTGTTAAGATAAAGTCTGGAATAACTTTTATTAGTCTAGTACTGTAATTTATTGGTGTTACTGTTGTTTTAATTCCAATATGACAAATTGAAATAATGTTTAAATTGCCCCAAAATAGTACATTTGACCATTAAGCAAAACTATTTTCTGTATCTTGTTTTTTTTATATGTGAATATTTTATAAGCTGTAAAGGTTAAATCTTCCTTTTTCTTCAACAGAAATGCCATGCCTGTATCAAAATGCAGATTTGAAATCTGAATGTTTACACTATAAAACTGTGCAAAGATGTATGATGAGATCATGGAAATCTGAGTTAGTAAGTCTAGAAACTAAGATCCAGAGGTGATATATGTAACTCTTTCACGGGTACCAATGTACCAAAGGTAACAAAAGGCAGGGTTTATCTGCCTCGTTACACTTCTGAGCTTATGTGATTGTATGCACCCTCATAAAATTGATTTACTTTGCAGTAAAATGACAGACTTTGGAGTAGTGATAAGTATAGCTCTTTATCTTATCCTTCATCTTAATCTCAGTGATGAGTGCTGTATGTACTAGAAAGCTAAATGTGTCCTGATATGTAGGGCCCCTGTATGCTGCGGAGGATTCTCTAGTGATGGAGGTTACCTGGTTGGAGTATGGAAGATCACTGAAACTGGTATGAAGAGGAATATCAGAGCTAAACTTAATAAACAGTGTACCCATGGCTATATAGTTCTGCACTACATTATATGGTCTTGCCAGCTTGGTTTCTTCCATCATTGGTATCTCCATTTTACTATCTCTATAGAATCATAGTTTCCCAGTGAAGTAAATTCTTAAATCCAAATATTGCTTCAGACCTTTGCTACCATCAGTCTGGACTGTATTTGTTATGAAGAAAGTAGCAATTTCAAGATTTACAGCTCGTTAATTTAAACTATGTTACAGAAAACAAAATCAAATGGCATATGCCATTGTAAATTCTGCCTTACAAATATGCTCCAGGCCTGACCTGGAGAGAATAGTCACCCACTTGGCTCTATATTAATTGAAAAAATATCTACTATGCTGGAGTCTACAAAGACAATCAGTTAATCAGAGTTCTATTGTCAATGACCTATTGGCTGACTTTGGAAAAATTAATCAGTTAGTCTGTGAACCCATAAATTGACTTCGAGCATCTTCTCAGGACCATCTCTTTCAAGAAAGCAAGCACAGACTTCTAGCTCGGTAGCATGATGTCATTGCTTGTAACTAGCTACAGGCTTTGTGTTGAGAAAACAACACATGCTCTGGGAGTTACAAGGCTTTGTCTAGACTCATCTCTGAAGATGTTTTTTAGCTTGTTTAACCATAAAAGCAATTATCCAATGATCAGAATAATAATTATGAGATTTTATTTTATCTTTGTTTAGCTTTGTAAAGCTAAATATGCATATGTGTTTATGTGTACAGCTATATACATTTCGGTAGCTGCTTGATATTCATATTCATCAGCTTTTTAGTGTAGAATGAGCTATGACCCTGGAGTGAAATGCTGCATAGAGGAGGGGAGGCACAGGTTAAGAGCAGACGCCTTAAAATTTTGGGCGTAGGATGATAACAGAGATGAGATATCTCTATTTATGAAAAGAATGCAACCTGATAACCTGGGTAAACATGTCAAACATACTATATATAGTGCATTTGGATGTGACATGATCCTGCAGACCAATGAAGAAAGAGCAAGGTACTACAAATGTAAAAAAAATTGCCTCAGGCTGTGAGGGTGAAGATGCTAACCATATTAACATTTAGCTCCTTCCAAGTGAAGGGCTAGGGATGCTGAAGTTTCAGTGTACAATTTCCCTCAACCCACACTGAAGCTATTGACCTCAGCACCTAGGAGGTCACTAGAGGGGTGAACACTACACCAAAGAAAAGGGGAGCATACTAAGAAATTTGAGCATATTAATTTTAATTGTATATATTTTGAACTATAACTTATTGAGATGGTAATTGGGCTAATAATATTATTTCATTAGACTATTGAGACTTTAACTAAAGTAACAAATTCTTGATTTTGAAGATAATGTGTGTTTGTTGCCCTTTGTTCATAACAAGATTTGGGAGTAATTAATTCAGAAGAATCCAAGCAACCTACTCTACAACTTGGATGCACCAAACTGGTAGCACAAGTATACATGTACCACAGTGTTTCAGAATTTGAGATTCTGATAGTTCATCAGATGAGTTAACATTTGCCCTATAGCATGAAGTTTTTGAAATTTTCAAGCAAAAAAATAAATGCTTACAAGTCGTTATTTATATGACTTTGTTCAGCATTCTGAACAAAGCAAAAAATGATTTAGTATATATACAGACATACACAATATAAATAATAAATGAAAAAGCAAAACTTGCCTTCTCATTTCAGTTAAGAGATTCAAGAGGAAGATTTAAGAAGATATTAATATCTTCAGTTTTGCAATCTCTTCTAGGTCAAAGCATGTACTCTGCATGTTCAATTATTAGAAGAAAAAAAGTAAGCTTCATTAATTTAGTAAACTTCAATCTGTTTATTCTAAGCAATAAACTAAGTTCTCCAAAAAATAGGATGCAAACAATTTATCATGTCAATTGTTTGAAGTGAAAATTGTTATTTTCTGCTGGTTCATAAAACTTTCTGGAACCTATGTGATATGAACATTAACATTCAAATATTTCTTCTTTAACACAGTAAATAATTTCAGCTTGTAGTCTAGTAATGATAGTTCCAGTGAAAGATAGATGTTTTTGTCCCTAAATGTCCAAAGACTCTCTGACACAAACATCACAGATTAATTTTTCTCAATTAATTTATCTGACTAATCAGCTACAGTGGGTATGTAAAGTATTATATGCCAGTAAGACTATTTCAAAAAGGCTATCTTCAACAAAAGCAGAAAAAAAGTATTCAGAGTAATATCCTAAGATTCATCAAACAAAGTAGTAAGGCTTTCTCATCTTCTGTTTTTAACGTCATATAATACAAAATTTACATGTTATAGCTGAGTACTTTTTTCAGCCTAAAATTTTACATTCTTAAAATAAGCAATACAGAAAGGGAATGTAGAGCTGTTCAAAACATAATTTGTAAGTAATAAAATTAACATTTCCTATTACAAGGAATAATATTCATTCTCTAGAGGTTAATGGTAAGACATTTCATTTTTAGTTGTATTTGACTTTCTGCCCTTTTTGCTTCTAAGGCCAATACATTGTCACAAACCTACTCACTCTTTCATATTGATCTTTACTACTTGATTTTATTTCATAAATTCTTCAAACTACTAGAAATGTAATTCTGTAAAAATTAAGGGCACAGCTCAAGAGATAAATGTATTCTGAAGTGCTACCCTACTAGCTTAATAATATTATTAGTTTTTCATATTATGTGCAGTAATGTCTAGGAGACACTAACAAGCATCATTTTTATTTTGTTAGGTACTGTACATACAGAGAAAAGAGTAAGTTCCTTCATCCAAAAAGATATGTAATCTAAATATGTCAATGAGAAACGAGAGTTTCTGCCGCTCTTTTGAAAGGTTAAGTCTGATATTCATAAATTTAAAAAAAAATTTCATCATTTTAAGCATAATCAGAAAATGGATTTTTCTATAAACAGTAAAATTAAAGCTTGCAAAAGTTTGTATGTTCAGACCAGAGCACTTCCAGTGCAATGAACTTGTCATCTTTGAATTGTCCAGTATCTGTGAGTCTGAAAATCTGGAGATTTTCCAAGAGCATGTTTGTATAAGACTTTGAATATTCTGCTCAGTGACTCTAGCAGATCAGAAACAGGAAAAAAAAGGTTCTGAGAACCTAGCTTCTGTGTCTTGTCATTCAGGAAGTATAGCTATAAGTACAAGTGAAAACTAGAAGTTGAAATTTTCACAGATATTTTTAAAAATAAAAATTTTTTTATCTGTGTCTACTCTGTATTCAGTTCTTGATTAAGTCAACTCTCCTAGTCTGTAAGGAAAATTAAAAAAGTTATCTAGGCCTTATATACACATAAAATGCATTTTGACTGTATTTGACTGCATTTCTACCATATTGGTCACTTATACAGGCTTACAAGCTATGTTATTCATAACTTAATGTAATTTCCAGCCGCCTTTATCTAAACTGTAATAAACTTAACAGGTATAGCCACTTACAACCATCTTTAAAGATATTTGTGCATGACCATGACTTCCTCTAGAAATGTTTATGTCCATGACTTTCAAGGTTACGTAAGTTATGTTCAGCAGAAAATTGGAATAGATCCAGTATCAGTACAGAAGTAATTGAAGAAACATAGGAATAACCATACTGGATGAGGCCAAGATCTAGGTAGAATAGGAACCAGTCTTCAACAGTTGGTGATGTTAACCTGGTCCAGGAAGTTATAAAAATGCTGTGGTAAGTGATTATGGGATAACATGATTCCCACTTCTTTTTCTGAACTATCCATATCGAGAGCCTGATCAAATCCTTAGGTGGTTTATCTTGAAGACAAAGAAGGGAAAAAAATATTTCCTATTGTCCTGGTTCTGGCTGGGACAGGGTTAACTTTCCTCCCCATAGCCTGGGGATGTGTGGTGCTGTGTTTCTGTTGGGTATGAAAGGAGCATTAATGGCCCATTGAGCTTTGGCTGTTGCTGGGCAACGAGCAGGGCCTGGCTGGTGGGCCCAGCTGGCCAATGGGGTATTCTATACCATGTGACATCATGCTCGGTATAAAAACCAGGTGTGTGGGGGGGGGCTCGCACGGTTCGGGACATGCGGTTGGCGGTCGGTGAGCAGTTGCACTGTGCATCGCCTGCTTTGTATACTCTGTTATTGTTGTTGTTCCCATTTGCTATTATTGCTGTTCTACTTCTGTTTCATTTCAATTATTAAAGTGTTCTTATCTCAACCCGGGAGCTTTCCTACTTGTGCCCTTCCTGATTCTCTCCCTCATTCCACTGGTGGGGGTGGGGTGAGAGTGGCTGCGTGGCGCATATTTTCTGCTGGCTGGGGTTAAACCACGACACTATGGAGTAAGGTAGATCTGGAAGAAAGCTCAGGTTTTTCAAACGGTGGTAATACTGCACGTTGGCCTGAACAACTGAAGCCTTTCTACAAAATGAGTAAGTTGAATGTGTCATGATACCCCCTACAGGGGGTGAAGGACTCTGCTTGGGCACGAGGGCTGGTTAGGCTACACTTCTTGAAGAAATGGAGAGTAAGTTAGGATCTGAGCAAATAACTCCAGCAAAGTTCTAATACGTAAAAAAAAAAATAACTCAAAATTTACTATCCAATCCATAACATTCAAGATTTGGGTTCAGAACTGTTTTATTTCTTGTTTTTGGAGCAGGTGCATTAGCAGTCCGGAGGTTGGAGGGATTTCCAAGCCTGATGTAAAGAAAGTATCATAAAGGTGCCTTGCCTTATACTAAAAATCTTTTTATAGTAAAAGGCTAAAACACATAGTTTTCCAAAGTATAGCTAAAAAAAAAACCAACCAAAAACAAATAAAAAAAAGGAATACTCAGCACTGTGTGGAAGAGTAGGAAAGACCAACACCATTAGATATGCAGTACAGATATCTCCAAATTGTAGTACATCCAAATTCCTGCTCAGGATAAATTGGTAATATGTTGTGATTGTTTGTTTGTTTTTTGCTAGGCTTGAAAGTAAGTTATCAATGGAAGCAGATAATAAGGAGTACTATTCACTCCATCAAATTTATCCAGGGTGAGAGAAATAGTAATCTGTTCTAAGCTAAGAATCAAGTATACAATAAAAGAAACAAAAATATAATGATATGAAATATAACTTGATATTAAATTGGAAGGCTGAAAGTGGGTAATTATTTTAAAATATGGCACCAAATTAAGGAAGAGTTGGTATTTGCAAAGAACAGATGTTAAAGATCATTATTATAACAACTGGCAATATTGTGTCTTATAATAAGCAAAATATTAACACAAAATAGTGTGGGAGAAAAATGAAACCTATGCTGACAATATTCAGTTTTAAGGGCAAAAAACTGTCTTGATTAATGTCAATTGAAATCTTAAAAAAATAGTACGTACCTTAAATAATCTAAGAAAGTCATGCTTTGGTAATAAAAAGAGAAAGTAGAAATAAAGTTCACCAAACTCTCTGAATAAAGAAAGAAGTGTAAAGAACTGGGAGAATGACACTTTATTATGTAGTGCTAAGTGGGAAAGAGCTTCTCACATCTGCAACGGAGCAGATGACAAACATTGTTACTGTGAACATCAATATCAGCATCTAAGTTATATGCACATTTGAACAGTGCAAAGGTACTACTCCCAATGGGAGATGTCACTGCCTGCTGCTAGCCAACCAAGGAAAAGAACGACGTTCCCTGTACCCTGTTGTAAATATACTGTTTTGGAATCAGTGGGCCATTCAATGGAGACATTAAAGGAGACACATGAAAATTTAAACCAGTAAAGTATTTAGCTCACAGCGTAGGTAGCTAATATATGAAATAGGAAGAAATTACTTGCCAGAAAACAACACACAAAGAAAACCTCCAGAAAAGTTTCCAGAAAAAAAAGCTGTTTAAAGATAGGGGGGATATTGTTTTGTTCTGTTCTTTTTTTACTTTTTTTCCCAGAGTTAAGGACTGTCAGAAGCTGGAAGACTAGATGAGCTTTGAGAAAGTTCTGCTAATGGTCTGCCTTATTCCTCCCTCCTTCTTCTGTCTTTTTTTTTTTTTTTTTCCCCCTAGCACTGGCTTACAAAGAGGACATTATCTTGAGAAGGTATGCACCTTCTTTTTGTTGATGATAGCAGCAATAATTTAAGTCCACAGATTAGGAAGACAGATAAATAAAAGGCCTGGGATTACAAGTTTCAAAACTATAGGTTTTCGTTTGGAAAAAAAAAAAAACAAAAAACAAACCAACATATCCATGTAAATTAGAATAAAAGCATTGGAGTTTTCCCAGTTTGTATGGGAGAACCTCACTTACTCGCACCTTCGTGCAAGGTTTTGGACCATATTTTTCAGGTGCTTAAAATATCGTCTTTAGCTTGAACTTGACTTGGTAGTCCCAAGTTTGTGTTTTAAGATTGTGGTTTATTATACTTATATTTTATTTATTCCTTTCCTACCTTCTAATAAAGGAATTGAATCTGCAAGGATAAAAAAGACAGGAGGGGAAAGACTTACATAATATGTTTCATACAAAAGTGCTGTAAGTGGCTCATTTAGATATAGTTTTGACTTATAGGCTAAATTAAGACTTTAAATAGTGCAATATATCTTTTAATGCAAAAGAAAGAGTATAAATGGGACTCAATTAATGAGCAGAAAATGTAAAAGACATTCTGGAAAAAGTATAAATTGCTTACTAAAATAAACCAGCAAAATTAATAGATAATGATTCCTGCAGTTCACTGTCATGTCCTCTTAACCACAACATCCATCAGAAAAACAACATGCTTACACCCAGTTATTTTACATATTGAAGCTGCATGGGTGAGTCTCTTAGATTGCCAACACAGAGGTAAAGCAGGACTTCGGGTAAAAAAAAAGTTGACCCTTCCAGCCCCATGTGTTCACGGCTGGCCCCCTGTTTCTGAAGTAATAGATAGGCATCTATCAACAAGATCGTGAATCCTCAAGGTGAGGGGATGGCTTCTGGTCCCTCCTCCTGCTCCAAGGAGGGTCTGCCTGCCTCCCAGGTTGCTCCTTCTGCAAGAGGAGATGGCCTGCAGATGGATGGAGGAGCAATGCCACAGCAGGCAGCCCTGTGGGAAGGGGAACACACAGAGAGAGGCGGGGAAGGGGCAGGTCTATGCCACAATTTGGTGGCACTGGTGTGACAGTTTTTCTTCCCCAGGACCAGGGAGGAGGCTCACAAGGGAGCAGGACACATCACTGTGTGCTTAACCACAAAATGATTAAGACAACAGAAGGTTTTATTTCTTTTCCTATAACTTGTTGATGCTACCGCTATTACCATCTTGTGAGATAAATAATTCACTTCAGGCTTCAGCAGTTTTATTTCATGCTTACAGAGGAAAAATTGATGAGGTTTTGTGATTATTTATGTTACTGCTAGGAATGGTGACTGTAGCACTACAGTTCTGCTTTACATGGTACAAAAACTACATGTGATAGTTACTGTCTCATCTTTTATTAGTGAACTACCATTTACATCCTCAAAGAACAGAATTTTTTTTTCTTTTTTTTTTTTTTTTAGACAGGTATGTATAATGCAAAATGTTAATATTATTTCTGTTCTTTGATCTACTTGTACAAAATTTTTTTCTTGTTGCAGTATTTTTAATTATTTTTAAGGCAATCTAGCCAAGCATGCATTTAATGCTCTACAGCTCTTAGCAGTGCCTTAGACTTCAATGAACCTTTTTGTATTGTTATATATTTTATCCGGTTTCTGCCATAACTACAGTTCTAGGGTGGGTTTTTTCCTCCTATTTTCTTTCTTGATGCTTATACACATGGTACTTTCTGATTATCATTTTATATGCCATTTACTATAACACTGTTTCCGAGGTTGCTAGAATGCTCTTGTTTATTGTCTACAGATTAGGTTCTCTGTGTCTTTAAATATTTCTGACTTCTTTTCTCCATTAATTCTTTTTCCAGTTCTGTTTTACACACTCTTGGAAATGGTCATGCACTGATATTTCAAAGAGGGACAGGAAAAGACGGAAATTATATCAAAGAAGTAAAACAGGCACAATACGCCCTACCTTCAGACTGCAACTTATGATCTGAAGGGTTCTTACTCTGAAACTCAGCAAATAATAGAGGAAGCTCTTTGGAGAGGAAATGTAGGCTCTGGCCTTCAGTAAGCTTCCAATGACAATAAACATTGATATCTTTCTTCAAAGCATTTCAGATTCGGCAAATTGATCTTTTCACTAAATTTCTTTTAAGCAGAAACGTTCACATCATTTCTAGTCATTCTGTAAGCCCTGTCATTCAGCTACATGGGACATTGCTGTGCAAACGGTGACGGTGTCTTTGCCAGGGAACGCAAAGGATGTTGTGGGGTGCAGTACTTCCACAGTGATACTGGAGCAGGTTTACAAATTTAGAGAGAAACATGGCAAGTTGTAAGTCTGTGCTGACATTCCTGGATATATCATCATCTGAAGACAGAACTATCAGAAATTAAACCACTCATGATAAGCCTACAGAAACATGGACATATGGAGGTCTTTATGTGTACATACTGTTTCTATGTGCTATAGTCATCTATGGTTTTTTCCCCCCCAACCCCCCCGTACCTTTTCCTCCAGAGGAAAGACTGACAAATCTGTCCACTTAGGTATGTTTGCTTTCTTATAACTGCGCACATTCACAGGCCTGAACCTTTCTATCTGTAGTTTATCATAACCTGTTTAATTGTGTTACTTTGCTTTGGTTACAGTTTAATAATTTTACTTATAAAGCAAAGATGCATTTCTCTGTTTGTTCTGGGAGCTTCATGCAACTAAATAATATTAAGTTTGGTCATTCACACAATCCCAGGGATAAACAGTGCAATGATTTAGATGTAAGTTGCCAGCATGGCAAAGTGTGATTGAGAGCAAATATTGGAGTCAGTCATTCCCTTGAATGTAGAGGAAAAGCAAGCTGTTTTAAAGGAAATTAAAATATCACAATGAGAGTAACATTTCAAGTAAATGGGTAGAGATAGATAAAGAACATTAAATCTAAACGTTGTTGAACGCAATAAGATGATGTTATAGATAGGACAATTGTTCCATAGAATTGAGGACACGCTCATCATGCAGAATATTTTGAAAGACTTACCTAGTTATTGTGGTGTTTAATAAAGAACAGCTTAATCATGATAGGGCAGTATATTACAGTATATGACTTTTTTGGAATGGTGAAATCTGCTAAGAACATAGAAGAAAGGAAAAGAAAAACGTGAAGGAATAGGATAAAGTATTCACTGTGATCATCATAGGTGGGACAGAAAAATAATGAATGTCATTCTAAGCAAGAGAGCATAAGGATAGCTATCGGGGGAAAAATCTAACAGAATAGATAAGTGTTATTTCTTGGTTATAAAATAATAGGTACTGAGATAGGGGTAATTTATACAGGAGTTTACAATGTGATGTAGCAAGAAAAAATTTGAGGGTGATGGAGGTCTAGATGCAGGAGGGAAGTTGTGTAATAACATTTGGCTTTTAGACTAGACTATTCAAACATCTGTCAGCAATGTTTTAAGTTCAGCTGATTCTGCCTTTGGGTAAAGGAATGATCTAATGATACCTTAAGCTCCATCCCATTTTTATTTCCTATGATTCCAGGGTTCTGGGATATGAGATCATCATATCATCATGTCTTTTAATATCAGAATGTTGCCAGAATAATTTGTTCCAAGAGTTAGTTTTCAACAATGTAATAATTGTCACTAGCCAATCCTTCTACCTATTCTATTATCCATCACTTAGAGATTGATTTATACTGTATGGATGAAAACATTTTCAGTCTTCAGTAGTTTTTAAACCCATTGAATGAAATGTGAAAGGAAGCATCCTTTTCATTTAAACTTTATCTTTCTAGACTTCTCTGAAGTAAATCTTCTTATGTCATTGGCCTCAGAAGGTGTTTTTTTCTGTTCCTGTCCTTTACGCCTATCTCATCAACGTCAGATAGCCTGTCATCAAAACTAGTAAGGACAATGATTTTGATTTGCACTAGTGACTTCAGCAGCTGGACCTCATTTGAAACTCTGGCCCCATTCTGAGTTGATTATAAGATCTGTAAAAACATAATGCTTTCTGTCCTTTCTGGATCATGAAGACAGTCTAGCAAGGGCTGACCTCAACTTTTACATTTATATCCCATCTTTGCTTTTGAAAATCAGTGAAATAGAACAATCAATAGCTTTTCTTCTTTCAGAGAAGTTATTTCACTTCTGGATTAGGATTAATTTAAAAACATTTCTGAGGCTTTAGACCCTGGTCAGATAGCAATTACAATTTTAGGAACCTGTCAATGAATGTGCCATTCATTCCTACACAGAATTAACTAACTATGCCGAGTCAACCAAACAAAAGAACAAGCCAGGAAGTTTGGTTCACTTATTCACATAAATACATGTATTTTTACATTAAATATTTGAGACTGGAGTACTGGTGTCAGAGCATGAGGCTTATTTTTAATATGCAGTTTTATTAATTTAAAAAAAAAGACCTTGCATAACTCCCAAATGTTGTTTTTTTTTTTCTCAAAGTTAAATAGCCTAGTGGCACTTATGGGATATCCTAAAGTGCTCAACAAAAGTTACTATCACAGGTATTTGAGTGAATTTTTACTTCACATGGGATTATTATTTGTCATCCCTGCAGATATATGACTCCTCTACAACGTATTTTCATTAAGATTTAATAGGTATTCCTAATGAGTTGGCTTCTTTCTTTGTTTGCAGTTTTTTCCCATAGTAGCACTTGTCACTAGATAAAATCATATTTTAAAAATAGCATACCTCAGTGACATTTTGTAGTGGAGAGTGTGTTTCTGAACTGTTAGCAGAGCAATACTTAGGAGATAATATCTTATAAAGGTTGGAATAGTCTCTATTTTTCATGCGGTAATATAATAAGAAACAACATGACAGGCTGGGAGGAAGAACCTTGAAGTGGTAGCTACCTGTGTAGAAATGAAAAATGGAGGGAAAGAAGTTGAGTGACCTTACTCTGTCATACGTGTGTCACACTCCCAGATCAATGATCAATTCTAACAGGACACAGGCGCTTGCTTTAGTGACCTCAACTTGCTGTTGCTGGTGGGTGTCAGTTACTGCTGTAAAGAATAAAAAGAAGAGATGGACTGGTAATAAATAGAAGATAATGGAGGGGAGAAAAAAGGAAGACAATTGGATAGAAATCTCCAGACAGTATGAATCCTTGGAGAAGGACTGTTGGCCCAGCAAGTGTCATATTTTCTGAGTTTTCTTTCGTTTCTTTTTTGGTGTGTGTGTGTGTGTATGTGCAATTTCATGAAACTTCGTTCTCATGCCAAAAACTATATTTCACATTTATGCACAGCCTACCATGTTTTCTTAATTGTAAAAATAAGAATGATTCTGATGAAAGAATATTTGAATTCAGCACTTACATGTCTCTAACACAGAAATCAAAAAAAGAAATAGCTTAGCAATGCACAGCAATACTCTGCAAAGAAAAAGACACTTGCTTCGCTAATTGACTGAAGATCATATCAGTTACAAGATGAAATAGCCAAACTGTTTTATTCTGGGTTTCAGAAGACTGTGGGTTTTTTTGAACTCCAGTATTGTCAGGGAGATGAGTGAATAAGTAGCTTTGTCCCAAGTTTCCTCATTGTCTAATCTTTCACTTGTGGTTTTGATCCAAATTAGAAACCCTGTAATTGACAAAATTTTTATCTTCATTCCATTTCAAAACCAGAACAGCAACGAAAGAACAACTCAAGACGTGAATGTTTAATTGATCCTTCTGTGTAAAATGAAAGCAACCCCAAAATGAGTGATCTATCTTAATGAAGTATACAGTGATGATAAAATGCATTAAAAAGATGCAGTAAAATAGACATAAATATTAAATATATGAAGATAGATATAAAGATATAAAGATAGATATAAGGATATAAAGATATGAAATAAACGTCACATTTCTTCTATAGTAGAGAATTTTCACTTCCCATGTTTACCTATGGGAAATCTCATGGGGCAGATCAGAAGAACTCAATAGTCAGTGCTAAACCGTATTTTAATGTCCAAGACAGGTTCTAATGTTAAGATTCTAAAATCCTTTATATTTTCAGCCCACTTTAACTCTAGTCTCCAATGTCTGTCTTGCTTTTCACTCTCTTGATCATGACGCACAAAAAGAATATTTTATTTCAGCATAAAGAAAAGCTTCCCACTTGAATGCTTTATATTGAACAAAATACCTATCCATGTAATTCTGCTTGCTGAATGTAATCATAACACACTGTACAGGCTTGTTGGGTTTCTCTAATTGAGCAAATATGAATTAGCATGAGCAAGGGCTATAGTCTAGTTCTAAAATGTTCTTATGGGTGATTTGCACATTATGTCTTTGACTGTCACTTGCTTTTCTCTTTAGTGGTTATTCCTTCTTCAACACTTACTAGGTACAGGCAGCCTCATGTAGCACTGGGAGATTATGCCCCTGCCAAGCAGCATGTCTCTGTCCTGGGGGATGCTGAATAGTGTGTCTGAGCCAGTTAGGAGATCAGATCAAAATCTATGCTTTTGCTGGGTTGCCAAGGGTACTCACACCCTCACCAAGCTGACAAAGGTTTTGAGTCTTTTCTTTTCTTTTTCTTTTAATGACCCTTTCTCTGCTTTTGAGAGCTACAACGGTATCCTGCTCTGTATTCAGTTTTGTGGCAAAGCCATGTTTAGGCTCATATAAATAAGTGTTATGGAAATAAAGCAAGTACCAAGACCTTGGAAATGTATAGACACACACAAATACACTCCCAGGTACATACACATATGCACACCGATTTGCATCTAAAATCAATACTGCCAAGCTTTGTTACTTCTTCCTGCAAACAGAAAAACAGAATTTCACACAGATTATCTTGACCATGGCAAAGATCAGTTAACCAAAAATATGGTTTAAAGGCTAAGATGCATGAATCATGTGGAAGTTGACTGCCTTATCATGAAAGTGGACTGTTACCAATGTGAGCAGGCATCTGGCTGTATTCAGCTTGATTTACTCTGGTGGGCTTTTTTACAGATGTAAAACCATTTTACCAGGACAAATGAAGTGGTAAATGTAATAAACTAAATGCTCATTGTATGAGAAAAGAAATGGTGTCAGGATCTTGCTGAAGAAGTAAAAGCCCCATAAGATATATCTTTCATCTCTCCTAAAAGATAGACTCCAAAGACCGAAGGAAAAATAAAAACCTTTCTGGAAAAAAAAAGCAGCAACAAAGGTGCAGGGATGGGGGAGAGGGCCAGCCCTGCTGGGGTGAAGGTTCATTTCCACACACACCCCCCCCCAAAAGCATCTCAGCAAACAGTGGCAGATGTCACCCTGACAGGGAAAGTGGCAAGTGGCCATCTCAGCTCTGCTTGTAACTTCTTTCACAAAAGTCAAGCTGCTTTTTCCACTCCATTCAGCATGTTTGTGAGTGCTGGCTTTGTTCAGAAGACAAAAAAGGGCAAGAGCTCTAGAATTCAGTAGAAGGTCAGAATGGCAATCTTTTTTGCTGGGCAGGGCTTCCTTTTATACTGTGACATCTGGCGCCATTACCAGAACAAATTAGAGCAATTCAAACCGCCAGCAGGGGAAAGTGGGTTTTCTGTTTTTCGTACAGCAGAGCTACAAATTTGAGAACAGGAACCGGGGCTCCCGACGAGCAATAGATTTGCTACACTTGTTTTACAGATTCATACGGCAACAAGTGTAATCAGTGATTAAGTTAAAGATGTCCATCGTTCAGCACAGCCTCCACAAAAGAAAGAGAAGAAATAATTACACTGATTCGTTTGCACTTCATTTTCAGCCTGTTACAGCATGAAGCACTAGCAGTTCCAAGGAGGCAAGCTGCAGAATACATAGTGCGCCTTCCCTTCCCCTGCCTGGCATTTTAATATCTGTGGCTAATGTATTTGCCTTTCATTCTGTATTCCAGTAAATAATAATGCATATTTTACTTTTAGATAAAGGTGTAGCTTCCTTAGACTATTAAGAACATTAAGCCAGTTACTGATATTAAACAGTGTTGAATATTTGGCCATTTTTAAGCTTTAGTGTTCATATTCTTCTCCATTTCCTCCTATACTTAAATAGAACAAAGTTCTTTCTACTGCCAGCAAATGGGAGAGCTGCACAGCTAATACATCTTCTAGATACATTAGCTGCAGGCAAAACTGGGTCTTACACATGTAATCTATACTTGTTAGTGGGACTCTGTTCAATGGTAAAACAATTTATTGTGTCAAGTTGGACTGAATCTCACTTTCAGGGGACTTTTATGGCTTTTATTGTTAAAACCTTTCCTCTGTAAGAATTCAATTTTCATTTTGATTGTATAAGCTTTCTTTACAAAATATACCTTGCTGTGATCTTTCATTCAAGCAGAAAAATGGGTCTTTGTGAGGTTGAGCAGAATTGTATGTGCAATACCAAGGTCTCTGGTTCATTAATAGGAAATAACATCTTCTTAATATCACAGACATTCTGCTGCCCTCTGTTAACTCAGCATTTGTAAAAATATCCCCTTCAGGCATAAATCTCATCTTCAGCCTGAGAGCCTATTCTGACACAATTCTGACACCTTGCTATTGGGCTGATGGCCTGGAGATGATGCTTTTCACTTGTAGCACTGAATTATGTGGACTTCAAATCCATTGCATTGTTTCTCTCAAACTGCAGATTGTTTGACTGACTACTATACACTCATAGAGGGCTCCTGAATAGATTTATAACATAAAAAATAAGCTTTTGAAAATAGATCTTTAAGAATACCACAGGTACCCTTTAAATAGAGATGAGCCATTTGTTCATGCTTTTGTATGGAAGAACCGCACTCAATGCAGATTGAGTGGGATTTAAGGACCTAAAAGTTGGGTTCCAGTGACACTGTAAAATTAATCCATCACTAATCATGGAGTAACTGTCCTAGCTCTACCAATAATAGCTAGTTTTTTTCTTTCTTTCTTTCTTTTACATCCTCAATTGCAATTATTAATTTTCCAGAATTGTGATCTCATGAAAATAACGCGTGTTACTTAGTTCATAGGGGCATGGTGTAAAGTTTTCAACCTTGTCGTGTATTAGCTCTTATCTCATTACATCATCTGCAAGCAGGCATGATGTTGTTTCCTCAACACAACCCTTGATACTGAAGGACATCAGTCATCAAACAGATCAACAACATTTTAAAAAGCTGTTGGGAGTCTGGTAAATGCTTCCTCATCATCTACGTTGTTAGGAAAAAAACCATCTTTCATTACTGGTTATGCAGAAGACTTCAAACACCCCTTTAAGATGAAAACCTCATTATGGAGAGATTATTGCTTGTATAACCTGCAAGTTGAATCGCTAGTTTTTTGTTCTGTTTTGTTTGTTTAACTTTTGTGGAGCTGGGCACAATCTCTAGAAAGACGAATGCAAGCCTCTTCTGGTGGAATTTTACTGTAAACTCATGCACTTTATACCACTATTTTAGGTGCTAATCCATAAAACTTCCAGAGCTGCTATGTGAGACTTAGTTGACAAAGATTGCATCACTTCCTTTCTCACAAAAATAATAGAGGCAAAGATAAACCAAGACTTCCACCATTAAGTATAATCTAATATATACTTGCCAGAGTAAGTCAGGCTGAGCATATGTTTGCAAATACAGAGAACAAAGCTCAATTTACCCAGATATGATCTGTTTATCCATTCATCCGATGCAAAGGGTCACGCTACCAAGAGTAATTTACAAGCCGATATAAGTCTGCATTTGGCCCTTGCTAACACGTGGGATCATTATGATGAACCACCTGAATTATCAACAAAAGTCTGTGAATATTGTTTATTCAGAATTTGGCAAGCACTGATTGATTGATGGTTTGTAAAAGGGCACTATGACTTCAGCCAGGTAAATCAGTTACCAAATTGAGGAGTTTACATTTTATTTAGTACAAGCTGTACTATAAGTTGTTTATAATAACCAAAAGTCTTAATTTCAGATGACATCTAAAAGTAAATGCTATGTCCTCTAATGGTCAGCTCAATCTAAGCAAAACCATCTTCACATAGTGGATATGCTATATTCACTTATTAACATATATATTACCTCTTTGGAAGTACTCATGTAATCTCAGTTTAGGATCAGTGTCAGCACAAGCATAGATTGGGCTTTAAAAGAGTTGCATTTCACAAAGCATATTTTTACCTAGAGGCATTTACTTAATGGAACTATTTATTTCAGAGTCAATATTCCTCATCTTTATTGTTTTATTGGAATATACAGATTCCTGTAAATAATTAATGTCAGTGAGTCCTGAGGAGAGGAGCAAAACTATCTAGGGTTTCCTTTATGATAAATCATTTCATGATCTTTGGCAGTGACAACTTCCTTAGAGAAATGATGGTTTTGGATACTTGTTTTGTGTATTTACTTCACATTCAAAATGACATTCATTTTAGTTTTGCTACAAAGATATCTACCACTTCCAGGACATGCTGACAGAATGCGAATCATACTCAAGGTTGATAACACTGTTCAAAATGCACGTCAACCAAGATAGCACTTTATTAAGTTCTTTGATCTAGCCTTCCTCCCAGCTATTCCCGTTTAAAAAGATGACTTTTAAATGCTCTGTAATTAATGATAAACTTGTCTGATTAGAGCAGAGGAAGAGATCCTGACACGATCGATACCACAACACTCTTTTCTCCAAAGCTGAATCAAATGACCAGTGAAAAGTACATTCTACTCTCTATTTTTATAGCCTTACACTTTCAGATCTGAAGACAGTGAGCAGAAAGTGTAACCTGCACCTAAAACAAAATGGCCTGTCCATCAATATCCAAAACTAAGATTACCAACCTGAGTAGTTATTACAACCAGTAAAGCGGAAATACTGTTCAATAGATGAATCACACTCAGATGCTAATGCTAAAATGCACGGATTGAAAGGAATGTATTTAATTTATTAAAATAAAATTATTTTGAATGAAATTTTACATTAATCTCTTACTTGTTCTTACCAGAACACTGTACTGCAGAGCTTACTGAGACATGGGATCATAAGATGTTTTCAGGTATATAATTACTCTCATTGTTTATTCCTAGACATATTTCTAAAAGTGTTTTCCTTATTTTTTTTCCCCATTATATACTCAGAGTGAATTTGTTCTCTCAGGGAAAACCAAAGCTATGTGCCTTCACATACAGAAACATTTTTCTTATTCACTAGGGTGGATAACCAGGATTATTGTGCAGGTAAAAGTAAAGGTTTGTAGAAAGCAAAGGCAGAAAATCTCAGCTCGGATGTTCAGGGAACAGTCACCTTTCCAAGGGTAGGAATAACTCTCCCCGCACCCTCAGGATACAGACAGTCAAGGTTTCCCTTCTCTAGTGCATGAGAAACACACCTGCCTGAACACGAGGCTTTCCTACTGATTTGTTGTAGAAAATTACAATAACGGTTATTAAGCTGACTTTCACAAAGAAGGAAAAAAAAATCTGTAATTCTTTGTTCTGTATGTGCAGAGTAGCAGTCTTTCCTCATAAGAGTAGTCTGGCACAAAAACAGACTAGTTTCGCTGAGGGCTTACAGCCAAACATTTTGTGCAAGCTAACAATAGAAAATGATTTCATAGGCACGGGGTCTGCCCTGAGCTCACCCAGAGGCCTGAAGTCATTCACACAAGCTCCCTGTTCCACTCCGTCCTTTCCCCCTTGTGCCCTTCGTTGGCATCCAGAACACAAAGCCTCTTGACTAAATTCGATATTTATATGAAGCGCACTCTTGCCTGCAACTGACAGATTTCCAGTGTCCTTAAGTACTTAGCTAAAACCTCAGTATGAAAAATCAGAATTCTGAGACCTGACATAATCAACATACCATGCATTTGCCAAATGGGATCGTGAGTAGCTTCTTCAAAATAGGCAAATTAATTTTCTGTGTTCAAGGGAACTTTTAAATGAGGTTTAGCCTTTGGATTTCAGGTTAATGTAGCGAAGGTGTTGGGTGCCATGAAGAATCCTCCTAAAACTTCAGTTCTCACCTGACAACCAATGTACATGAATGCAGCAGTGAGTCACACAGGTCCCATGTCTCAGACCTGACCAGAAGGTGTTACTGGAAGAGGTTTACTGTCCTCACTCCAAGAAAAGTAACATGAAAAGTGGGATTTCCCAGCTGTTAAAGCACTAGCTAAGGACTCAGGCACTTGGTATTAAAATGTGATACCTGATAGAAAATGCCTCTTTCATGTGTCACATGGCCCTTCTTTCACCGCTCCCTAACTCCAGGAGCTGTGCACTGCCCGTCTGAAGTCACGGCTCTGAGGGAAACTTCTCATGGTTATATTTGGGATCCAGCCAGCCACTCACCATGTGTAGTGGGTTCAGACCTCTAAAGGAAAAGGAGAATCCTTTTCCATCATGGTCCTTTGCAAATTGATTTACCTGTTTGAATTTTGAGTGTCAGGAATGGAGTAACGCACAATGTATATTTTACACAGCCAATGGTAAAGTGAAAATTTCAGATCCTTAAAAAGAGGTCAATGCAAACTTTTTCAACATTGTCTATCAGACCCAAGGGAAACCTAATAAAGCTTTTCTTCAAAGTTTTCTGTTGTTGGGGGTTTGTTTCCTTGCTTTGGGTGGTTTTAGTTTGTTTTTTGTTGTTTTTTTTTTAAACCGGACTATTCCAATGAACCTGAAAAATCCTGAAGTATGACAGCTTCCCCTGTAAGGGACAACTTCAGCCTCCCCAAATAGTTCTGTTTTTAGCAGATAAGGGTATCACTTTTATAATAATATTTCATAGATATTATTTACTTCCCAATGCAATTTCTTTGGCTAAATCTGTAAAAACAAGGAACAGTTAGCAATGAACTCTGTCCCAGAGTGTAACAGTGTCCTGGTTCCAGCTG
>VZTQ01009595.1:0-16554 GCA_013400755.1 Pelecanoides urinatrix | reverse complement strand
GGCAGCGGCGTTTCCTTGGCGGGGGGCAGAAATGAACGCGGCGGCACCACGCCGCAGGCACCGCAGGATCGCATTGCTGTTATCGGCGAACGGTAGCGTGGAGACGCCAGGAGGCAGGCGCGGCTTCCGAGCTGCAGTACCGAATTCTGGTGGGCCGGTGGCAGCATCGAGTGCGACAACACGCACCACTGCGCATGCGCGGCACAAGTGCTGCAGTACCG
Organism: Pelecanoides urinatrix; assembly: GCA_013400755.1. NCBI lineage: Eukaryota > Metazoa > Chordata > Aves > Procellariiformes > Procellariidae > Pelecanoides > Pelecanoides urinatrix. Next base: position 16,333 of record VZTQ01009595.1, on the reverse strand, counting down.
AATTCTGGTCGCTCAGTGGCAGCAGGGAGCAAATAAAAGCGCACCACCGCGCATGCGCGGCTCCCCATCTTCAGTATCGCGTTTTGGTCGCCCGGCGGCAGCAGCGAGGATGGCTCCCCCTCCCCACGGCCACCCGGAGCAGGGCAGTACCAGCCCCAGCCCCAGCCCCAGCCCCACACCTGCAGGTACTCTGGCAACGCAGCCCCTTTACAGGGAGGGGCTGTCGTCATCAGCCTCATTGCCCAGGTGGGGCTCCTCCAGCCCCGGCCCACAGCTGGAGCCCAGCAGGAACAGGGGGCCATCACCCGATCCCCACAGTGCACCACCTCCCCCCGCGTGCTCCATCACAGCCCCTCTCCCGGTGCCAAGGGAGAGCAAACGCAGCTGCGAGGGCAAAGGAGACGGCAAGTGTCTTTTCAGTCATAAGTAACAAGTCCCAGGAGCAAGTCTGCTCTGGGGCTCAGGGCCCCCGATGCTCCCTGCCCCTGGGACACCTCGGCAGTCGTTCCCAGAGCCATGCTCATCAGAATGGATGGTCGGCTGGCTCCCGGAGCGATGGGCTGCTGGGCAGAGGTGGAGGCCACCAAAAATGAGGAGGAGGGTGCAGGACACTAGAAGAGAGGAGTAAACGTGGAAGCCAGCTGGACAGGGGGGTGTAGCAAGAAATCATTAGGCAGGGAACAGGACAGCAAGAGTGACCACCAGTGAATGACATCACTGCATTGGCTCCTCCCAGGGCTGTCCCAGGGGGGAACCATCAGCCCCACCATCCAGGGCGACATCCATCAGAGGAAGCCAGGAGGAGAGGTCAGACTGCACGGGGGTTACTGCCGAAGGTCTATGAGAGCCAATATGGGATGCAAGGAAAGAGCATTTAGGGATTGCACAGAACTGATCATGGTATGTTTACTGGATGAGCTAAAGATTGGGAAAGCACTGTGTAAGAGTGGCTTGGGGAGGAACAAGCCTTGGAAAATAGAAGGATAAGGGGATAAAGGGCTTCACTCACGTGTAAGCAGGTTGCTGGTCATTGTCTGGCCATGCTTTGTCCCTGATCAAAGGGACAATTAGAAAAGGGGGGGGGTGTGCATGTGTGTCTGTGTGTTTCTAAAGGCAAGGCGACGGGAGGAGCTGGTTAGCAGAGGAACCAGGGGAGTCCAGGCCAAATGCCAGAGGGTTTTGCGTGCGCATGTGCGTGCATGCATACATGCATGCAAGTAAGGTCTGTACCAGCAAGTGGAGTAGGGCTGCAGGCCTCAGGGGCTCATTATGTCCACATGCTAGTAACAGAGGAAACTCAGATGGGGCCAGCTAATAGCTAGAGTGAGTGTCTAAGCCCAGCTACTGGAGGGATCCACATTGTGCACGGCAACAAACTCACAGAGTAGAGGGGCCTGGACAAGCCCAAGAAGTGGTCCAGTGTGAACCTCATGAGGTTCAACAAGGCCAAGTGCAAGGTCCTGCACCTGGGTCGGGGCAATCCCCGGTATCAATACAGGTCGGGGGATGAAGGGATTGAGAGCAGCCCTGCCGAGAAGGACTTGGGGGTACCGGTGCATGAAAAACTGGACATGAGCGGGCAATGTGGGCTCACAGCCCAGAAAGCCAACCGTATCCCGGGCTGCATCAAAAGAAGTGTGGCCAGCAGGTCGAGGGAGGGGATTCTGCCCCTCTATTCCGCTGTGGTGAGACCCCACCTGGAGTAGTGTGTTTGGCTCTGGAGTCCCAGCACAGGAAAGACGTGGACCTGTTGGAGCGGGTCCAGAAGAAGGCCACAAAAATGACCAGAGGGCTGGAACACCTCTGCTATGAGGAAAGGCTAAGAGAGTTGGGGTTGTTCAGCCTGGAGAAGAGAAGGCTCGGAAGAGACCTTATTGCAGCCTTTCAATACTTAAAGGAGGCTTACAAGAAAGATGGAGGACAAACTTTTTAGTAGGGCCTGCTCCGATAGGACAAGGGGGAATGGTTTTAAACTAAAAGAGGGGAGACTTAGACGATGAGAGTGGTGAAACACTGGCACAGGTTGCCCAGAAAAGTGGTAGATGCCCCATCCCTGGAAACATTCAAGGTCAGGTTGGACGGGGCTCTGAGCAACCTGATCTAGTTGAAGATGTCCCGGCCCACAGCACGGGCATTGAACTAGATGACCTTTAAAGGTTCCGTCCAACCCAAACTATTCTATGATTAACAACAAATGTATTATTTTAACCTTACCAATATGCTACGAGATCTTTGTTTCAGCTTTGCTTCTGACAATACTTCTTACTAGGATCAGTCTAGTTTATCTAAATTTGAAATTGTTGTAACTCTCGGAAAACTCTACATTAATAAAGCGGTAAGCAGGTAACAGTTGGTTGTTAATTTCCCCTTCCTGCCAGCTACACTTTTAAAATTCACAGAAACTCCTTTTCCAAAAATGTATAGAACTTGTGCTAGCAGACCCTGCTGCCAGATTCCCACTGAGAAATCCCTCTAGTGAGACCACGGCATTGTGTGGAGGGAAAGAAACCAAAGATTCCAGAGTTCAGAATGGTAAACAGCAAGTGAACATCTGTGCCCATGGTGCCTACTAGTAAAATAAGTATTAGCCAATCTCCAAGTCCTTGTCTACATTCCATGTAAGCACTCATCTATAGAAACACCTTTGTTTTACATTACCTACAGATATATGCAGGCAGTACACAGCCATGCATACTTCAGTTCTCAGCCAAATCAAGCCAGATCCTTTGTATTACTTTCCCTCCTGAGAACTTTCTTTACTGAAGATTTTCCTGTATTGTGTCTATGTAATGTAATTAAGATTAATTTGCTGTGCATCCATGTGGGTGGGCTGTAAGCACAGAAAAAAAGTCTCACATTAGAACGGTGAAATGAAATCTCCTGCTATTAACCATCACACATTTGTTAGTACATAAAATATATTTAATTAAAACCAAAATATCAAACAGTAGATTGATGAAGTTGCATGCAGCGGAGATTTCACTTGTGTCCTGGCTGCAGCAGAGAACTATCTGCACAAGGTGAACAGAATGCACTTTTTGGAGACCAGTAAGTACTCTAGATGATAATGCTGTCAGAGCTCAAAATCTAAGCTCTCAACAGGCACATCTAAAGAATTTGGAGCAAAAGAAAGTGCTATCTGGTTCCTTCAGCTTCAGGAAGTCACCGTGGCAGATGGCCAAATGTGCAGTCAGTTGGATGCAAGACCTTCAACTCATATGACCAACAGTTACTGCAGGAAGAAAGATATAAATATATCAGAGGAAGCTGTTCACAGATAGAAGACTTCATGCATGGTTCCATGCAAGTTTCTTTATGGCGTTCCTTTACTTTTAACTCCATTACAAGGGATTCCAAACCCTCTATTTCTGAAGGTCTCATTTATTCAGGTTGCTTCTTCTCTGGTATTTCATCTGTGTCTCTTGCATAAAGTTTCTGAAGGCTGGTTCTTCATGACTCTCTTCAGTAACTGGGGGAAAAAAATCCACAGTTCAGCACTATTTCAGCACTATTTCTTGTTCTAGAAAGCTAGAGTCAGGGTAGTCAGAGCAACACATAAAGTCTATTAGATCTTCACCTTCATTACAAGGCAAAAGAAAGAAGTGATCTTAAAAATCAGTGGAACCCAAAAAGAATTAAGATTAAGTCTGCAAGCTATATAAGAGAAAAATCACACACTGTAAGAACTTAGAAGATTGCTCCAAGACCAAGAGTCAGAGGAAAAGGGAAGAGAGATGGGCAGAAACTGTAAGGCCAAGAAGACGATGAAACATATTGTGTGTTAATTAGGTTCAGAGGTCACTGCATGCTCCAAGCATAACAAGTTGTCTGGTTTATGCATGTTATACACCTATTAAAAATAATTACTTGAATAGAAAATTTACAATTGAACTTGCACAAAGGTTAGAGAGTGATATCACTGGACTAAGCATTGCAGCTGGGCTTCTGCTACAGATTCAGACACTTATATTTAGATGACTGAATGTTTGCTTGTTTTCTAGGCTGTCATTACAGTCAATCCAGTTAATGACATACAGAGGGTATTTCCTGACTAGACAGGCAGCTTTCAGACCAGATCAGATCCCTCATTCCCTTACCTTCATGGTCAATGTCATCAGTATCACTGTCCCTCTCTTCTTCTTCATCAAGAGTTCCTCGTGTTAGGATCAGCTCAGAGGGACCCATTGCAGAAGCATCATCAGACCCTTGAAGGGAACAGAAATGGCTATCCACAAAACAGCACGCTAACAAGTAAGTTAGTTCATGCCCTGATAATTTCTATTTGCAAATGAACACAGCAATTAATACCTGCTCTAAAGGGACAGAAAGCTGCTTCTGGATTCCAAAGATACAGGACAGACTGCATCAGCATTATACTCAACCTCATATAAGGCAATGGTTCAACCAAGCAGAGCTTTCTCATATTATAATTTGACTGTTTCACCTTTTCTAAAGTATTTCATTACTTCTAGTACGTCCACTGCTTTTTCCACCCGAGGGTACTGAGGAAGCTGGTGGAGGAGCTTGCCAAGCCACTCTCCATCATTTACCAGCAGTCCTGGTTAACAGGGGAGGTCCTGGATGACTGGAGGCTCGCCAATGTGACGCCCATCTAGAAGAAAGGCCGGAAGGAGGATCCGGGGAACTACGGGCCGGTCAGCCTGACCCTCGGTGCTGGGGAAGATTATGGAGCAGTTCGTCTTGAGAGTGCTCACAAGCCATGTGCGGGACAACCAGGGGATCAGGCCCAGCCAGCACGGGTTCAAGGAAGGCAGGTCCTGCTTGACCAACCTGATCTCCTTCTATGACCAGGTGACCCGCCTCGTGGATGAGGGAAAGGCTGTGGATGTGGTGTACCTGGACTTCAGTAAAGCCTTTGACACTGTCTCCCACAGCATTGTCCTAGAGAAGCTGGCGGCTCATGGCTTAGACAGGTTCACTCTTCGCTGGGTAAAAAACTGGCTGGACGGCTGAGCCCAATGGGCTGAGGCCAACTGTATGAGGTTCAACAAGGCCAAGTGCCGGGTCCTGTACTTGGGCCACAACAACCCCAGGCAACGCTACAGGCTTGGGGAAGAGTGGCTGGAAAGTGCCCAGAGGAAAAGGTGCTGGTTGACAGCCGGCTGAACATGAGACGGCAGTGTGCCCAGGTGGCCAAGAAGGCCAATGGCATCCTGGCCTGTATCAGGAATAGTGTGGCCAGCAGGAGTCGGGAGGTGATCGTGCTCCTGTACTAGGCACTGGTGAGGCCGCACCTTGAGTACTGTGTTCAGTTTTGGGCCTCTCCCTACAAGAAGGACATTGAGGTGCTGGAGTGTGTCCAGAGAAGGGCAACGAAGCTGGTGAAGGGTCTGGAGAACAAGTCTTATGAGGAGCGGCTGAGAGAACTGGGACTGTTCAGTCCGGAGAAGCAGAGGCTCAGGGGAGACCTCATCGCGCTCTACAACTACCTGAAAGGAGGTTGTAGTGAGGTGGGTGTTGGTCTCTTCTCCAAAGTAACTAGCGATAGAACGAGAGGAAACGGCCTCAAGTTGCGCCAAGGGAGGTTTAGGTTGGACATTAGGAAAAATTTCTTTACTGAGAGAGTGGTCAGGCTTTGGAACAGGCTGCCCAGGGAAGTGGTGGAGTCACCATCCCTGGAAGTACTTAAAAGACTTGTAGATGAGGCACTTGGGGACATGGTTTAGTGGGCATGGTGGTGTTGAGTTGATGGTTGGACTCGATGATCTTAGAGGTCTTTTCCAACATTAATGATTCTATGATTCTATGATCTACACAGCAGGGTTTCTTCTTCTCATGTCTGTAACTGACACATAGAAGAGCTAAGTCTGACCCATCCCACGGGAACTAAAGCCCCACTCCTCTTTACTAACATGAAGCTGCTTTCACACTTTTGCTGTGAACACAGAAAAGCACTATATGACTTCTCAAGGCAGACTTTTCAGACAACTTCTGCAGTAAACTTAATCTTCCTAATAAGGTACCTGCAAGTGTGTGGCCCGGCACACACACGCTGCCCATGTCCTTCCACAAGTGTTCCAGCTGCTCTCTTTTTTGTTTGTTTTGAGCTTTCTCCTGTAGGTACAAAGTTACATGTGGATTCTGAGTACATTTAAAACATCAGTAGAAGAGTAATCTCACCCAATACCAGCAGTCTGTCCCCCAGCCAGAAAGTAGAAGTCAATAAGCAGGTCTTACATTACAACTAAGATTACACAGAACTTTTGGATAAATATGGAGAGCAACCTCCAGCACGATGGACTTCAAGAACATTTTCAGCAGCATCAGGAAGCCAAACTCAGTGAAGTTGTGCTTGCAGAGAACTGTCCTTTGAACCGCCAGAACTCAAGGTGAGCAGAGCTACTGATTTTGGTACTGCAGTTCAGTCTTCATTATTAATTGTCCAAGTCAAAACAATACACTTCACTGGTGCAGAAAGATACAGTGATATTCTCAACAAATCACTTTGGAAAGTTATTTTTAAAAAAGTCCCTATCCTTCTGAATGGAGGATATAAAAATCTTTCCCAATTATTTTCTCACAATTTGCCCAAATAAATTATTAGCACAAAAACACTGAACAACATCTGTTTTACAAAACATCTTTTTTTTTGTCAAGATACGTGCTACCAAATCTAGGAAAAAAGACAGATGGTGAGCTTCAGGACAGGAGATTTTCCACACAGGGTATGATTAGTAAATGAAATGTTAGACCCTCCCAACATACAGGCAATTGTGTGCATAAAGTGACCCCAAGATACACTGCCCAGGAATACAATAGTTAAAGATACTTACCAGTGTTTTTCTCAGGCGCTCATATTCTGGACGATATTCTCTGAAAAGATAAATAAAGAGAGTGCATTCAGTCTGAACTAATACATGACCTGTATTAAGTAAGGATCATCTTGGAGGCTTGTTTCTACCCTAAAAAAGTTTTCTCTAGGCTTTCATGCTTGAGAGACATTTCAGAGAGACTAACGGTACTTTTTACCCAGATTTGGATTCTGAAACCAATGGATGCAAAATAAGTTAACATACTTCATTATAATAGCAAACCTTTCTCACACCATCTTGTTGGATAAGAAATTAAACCAGCTCGACTGAGGTAGTCATTTCACTGCTATACCTAATCAGCAGATTTATCACTCTTCTCTAATCACAGACATGACCTTCTCTGCCAGTCCTTGTGCCTCCTAAGACAGTTCAATGGGATCTCATACAGAAAGACTGTTCACAGACTTCCAAACTACTGTATCACTATGGGACCTTTGAAATATTTCTTTAATGAAGTAAGGATAAAGTGGAGGTGGATACCCTCTTCTTAGAACCATGGAATGGTTAGAGTTGGAAGGGACCTTTAAAGATCATCTGGTCTAATCTTCCTTGCCACAGGCAGGGACATCTTGCACTAGAGCAGGTTGCTCAAAACCCCATCCAACCTGACTCTGAACACTGCCAGTGATGGGGTATCCACAGCGTCTCCAGGCAACGTGCTGCAGTGTCTCACCACCCTCATCGTAAAAAATTTCTTCCTTATGTCCAGTCTAAAATTACCCTCTTTCAGTTTAAAACCATTACCCCTTGTCCTATCACCGCAGGCCTTAGGAAAAAGTCTCTCTCCATTTTTCTTAAAAGCCCATTTATATACTGAAAGGCCGCAGTAATGTCTCTCCGAAGCCCTCCCTTCTTCAGGCTGAACAACCCCAACTCTCAGCCTTTCTTCGTAGGAGAGGCATTCCAGTCCACTGTTTTTGTGGCCCTCCTCTGAACCCGCTGTAACAGGTCCATGCCTTTCTTGTACCATGGGCCCCAGAACAGTGCTCCAGGCAGGGTACCATAAGAGCAGAGTAGAAAGGGAGAATCACCTCCCTCCATCTACTGGCCATGCTTCTTTTGATACAGTCCAGGATACAATCACCTTTCTGGGCTGCAAGTGCATATTGGCAGCTTATATGAAACCCTTAACTAGGGTTTCATTATGTAGGCAGTGTATCCCAGAACAATTTTTAGGTTATGTGGTAAAACTCCTCAGCACCTCCAAAGAGCGCAGAGAGACATTTGGTGGGGGGAGAGGAAGCACAAATAATACCCTGCCCAGATACCCCCCAGGCCCATCACAGGAGAGCCATCAAACCATCAAAGATGCATCTAAACAAGCCCAGAGGAACACAGGGGCACGGTGGCAGGCAGGGAATGCAAATTAAGGACTCAGGGGAAGGGATACCCTATCCCAGCTCCTCCCAGGGCTGTCCCAGAAGAACCATCAGCCCCATGGTCCAGGCATGAAACCCATCACCATGCCTCATTAGGAGCTCTCTGGATCACCTTGCAAGCACAGAAGGGTGGCTGCCTAGGCGTGCGGGACACATTATGGGATGCAGGGAAAGAGTATTTGGGATAGCACAGGATTTATTACGGGATGTTTAGGGGAAGAACCAAAGATGGGAAAAGGTAGAGATTTAGGAAATTCGAGGAGGAACAAATGTGGGAAATAGAGGGATAAGGGAATAAAAGAGTCTATTTGCATGTAATAGGCAGTATGCAGACCTGGGAGCATGACCAGGCCAGGCTAATCAGACCTGGGAGCATGAAGCTGTAGCAGCCTCTCTCTGGCTATCCAATCCAGCATGATATATTTTCCTCTAACAATAATCTATGGTCTGGTTTAGGTATTTCCAAGTAATCCAAGTTAATGGATTTGCTTTCTAATATACAGCAGCCTGGCAGTATTTCATGGGGAGGAATCCAGTAAGGAGCAAACTCGCAAAGAATTATTGAATTTCAACTTGCTCATCTATTCAGTCTGCCAAACTGATCTGTTAGCTTCCTGAGGACAATTCAAACCTTTATCGTGTGGAATCAGAGGAAAAAAATGACTTCACAGATTTGCTGGCACAGATAGCTTTTACTTTTTCACTCAACAGTTAGTACAAAAATTCACTACTGAATAGTTCCTTTTGACTGCTGCTTTTTATGCTGACTCTTGCACTTAAGTTTATTAGAAACCATAGACTACCTTGGCAGTGAAAAGTGATCAGTCCTTCAAATCAAAGGAGTGGGCTCATGAATCAGTAAGTTCAGCAAGTATTCACTGAGTCAGGGACCAAAGATTACCAACTTACCTCTCATATTCATCTGCAGCTTTAGAAAGCTGAACAAAAAAATCATCCAGTCCTGTGCCAAGCACAGCAGAAACACCAACCACCTATAAAAGAAAACCATATACCAGAACTGAAAAGTAACTGAACCAAGTTTTTAGGTAACTGATGGATGATCAGAGCTGGAAAGACTAAGCAGTAGCTTTAAAAAAAGACCCCACAACTAAGCTAAAAAAATAGGGAAATCTAATGACACCCATTTAATCATCACAGTGGCATAAGCAGTAATACTTCCACTACTGTCATCCCTACTTTCAACCTCTTTCTCCACCTGCTGTTAAAGTTTGCTACCTCCGGTTTTTGGTGGTTGTTTTTGTGTTTTGTTTTCTTTCATTCTTTCTCTTTCTTACTTAGTGCAGGAACCTGGGTTTTCCTGCTGTTTTACAAATTTTACCATGGGGAAAAGCAACAGCTAAAAAAGCAACAGCTTTTTTGGGGAAGGGGAGGGAACCAACAGCTAAAAAAAGGAAAACCTGACTCTACACCCACCCTTGTACGTCCAATCTCAATACCCCACTAGAAACAGTTAAGACAATACAATGCCTAAACTTAATGAACAAGACAGGGCAAAGCAAAAGAAAGATCAAGTCNTGATTCTATGATTCTATTTAGCTGAAGCACATTTTAAAAGGTACCCAATCCAACCCCCAGAACAACAACAGATGGAGAATTTCATCAGTTACTATGCCAATACATTCAAAATGCACATCTGGTTTCTAATTTGAACTTGTCTGTCATTACACTTCTGGCTGATTTTTCTACTTTTATATAATCAATTATCTAAAAATACCTTTAATTAAGACTATTACTGGCCAGTACTTGGTGACCCTTAAGAATCTTACATCCTCTAAAGAAAATTCTCCCACTTTTTCATAAGCAAGACAGTCTTAACTACTCACTTTCAAATGTAAGATTTTTTCCAACACAGCCTTGCGTTTTATCAACAGTACAGTAAATATGCAGACAATCAAGCATTCAAAAGGATTTTAAGCATTAGTCTAGGCACTGTGCCAATATATATTAATATTTATACTTTCATTGCATTTAAGTACAAGCTGCCTTCTACTCTATAATCCTCTGCGTATGTCCTGCTCTCCAGTCTACTATTCCAATAGATATGACATGCATACAAGCAGTTCATTAGCAAACAAGGACTAGGAAGTACTTTAGTCCTGTATATGGCACAGCTATAATCCATTTTGAAATACTGTATATTGTTCCACATAGGGCTCTTACAGTATTTTTTGTTTTGGCTAAAACAAAATTACGCTTATCTATATGAATGGAATCACTTATTTATTTTCATTGCCTTTCTTGTAATATCCATAAAGCCATTTGCTTGCTTTTTAAGTAAAAGCTGATGAAAAAGACAATTAGCTGAACCCTTTTAGCACAGACTATGGGATCATTAATATCCTCCAATGTATAGTGTTTTCAGAGAAACTGAATGGATTTGTCCTCTCAAAACCTGGTAAGTGGAAAAAAAAAATTTTTTTCTTGCATCAGCAAATATACATGATTTTTTTGGTTGTTTTTTGAGATTCTTTCCCTTCTTCCTACATAGTAAATTGCCCAATTGTACTTGACATTTTCAGAACAAGGAAAATTATCTCAGATGAGAGACACTGCAACACAGAACATTACCTTTTACCAGCCTATCTTAGCTTTCTTCTGATTAATAATCACAATTCATTGTTAAAAGATTCAGGCTGCCACTCAGTGTGACAAGCAACTAAAGTTACTGTTCAAACCAGCAAGTCCTCACCCCCAGTGCAAGACTCATCAACAGATTCCAGTTCAAAGGGGCAGTGCAAAGGCCTTTTACAGAAGNGGCATAAGCAGTAATACTTCCACTACTGTCATCCCTACTTTCAACCTCTTTCTCCACCTGCTGTTAAAGTTTGCTACCTCCGGTTTTTGGTGGTTGTTTTTGTGTTTTGTTTTCTTTCATTCTTTCTCTTTCTTACTTAGTGCAGGAACCTGGGTTTTCCTGCTGTTTTACAAATTTTACCATGGGGAAAAGCAACAGCTAAAAAAGCAACAGCTTTTTTGGGGAAGGGGAGGGAACCAACAGCTAAAAAAAGGAAAACCTGACTCTACACCCATCCTTGTACGTCCAATCTCAATACCCCACTAGAAACAGTTAAGACAATACAATGCCTAAACTTAATGAACAAGACAGGGCAAAGCAAAAGAAAGATCAAGTCTTTCTTCTGTTTACTTGGTTATTGTTAATAATCCAAGTTCCCATTCTGAACCTAGTATTATAAGTGGTTAGTATGACTGCTGCAATATCAGTGTACTAGAATTAAAGAGCAAAATAGACCGCAAGAACTGACCTTTTGCCTCTGAAGTTCTAATACTTTGTATTAGGCCGCACCTTGAGTACTGTGTTCAGTTTTGGGCCCCTCACTACAAGAAGGACTTTGAGGTGCTGGAGCGTGTCCAGAGAAGGGCAACGGAGCTGGTGAAGGGCCTGGAGCACAAGTCTGATGAGGAGCGGCTGAGGGAACTGGGGGTGTTCAGCCTGGAGAAGAGGAGGCTGAGGGGAGACCTCATCGCGCTCTACAACTGCCTGAAAGGAGGTTGTAGCGAGGGGGGGGTCGGTCTCTTCTCCCAAGTAACAAGTGATAAGACGAGAGGAAATGGCCTCAAGTTGTGCCAAGGGAGGTTTAGATTGGACATTAGGAAAAAATTCTTTACTGAAAGAGCGGTCAGGCCTTGGAACAGGCTGCCCAGGGAAGTGGTGGAGTCCCCATCCCTGGAGGGATTTAAAAGACGTGTAGATGAGGCGCTTGGGGACATGGTTTAGTGGNCTGTATATTGTTCCACATAGGGCTCTTACAGTATTTTTTGTTTTGGCTAAAACAAAATTACGCTTATCTATATGAATGGAATCACTTATTTATTTTCATTGCCTTTCTTGTAATATCCATAAAGCCATTTGCTTGCTTTTTAAGTAAAAGCTGATGAAAAAGACAATTAGCTGAACCCTTTTAGCACAGACTATGGGATCATTAATATCCTCCAATGTATAGTGTTTTCAGAGAAACTGAATGGATTTGTCCTCTCAAAACCTGGTAAGTGGAAAAAAAAAAATTTTTTCTTGCATCAGCAAATATACATGATTTTTTTGGTTGTTTTTTGAGATTCTTTCCCTTCTTCCTACATAGTAAATTGCCCAATTGTACTTGACATTTTCAGAACAAGGAAAATTATCTCAGATGAGAGACACTGCAACACAGAACATTACCTTTTACCAGCCTATCTTAGCTTTCTTCTGATTATTAATCACAATTCATTGTTAAAAGATTCAGGCTGCCACTCAGTGTGACAAGCAACTAAAGTTACTGTTCAAACCAGCAAGTCCTCACCCCCAGTGCAAGACTCATCAACAGATTCCAGTTCAAAGGGGCAGTGCAAAGGCCTTTTACAGAAGGACAGAATGGCTGAGGTTGGAAGATGCCTCTGGAGATCATCTAGTCCAACCTCTCCTGCTCAGAAAGCAGGATTAACTAGAACAGGTTGCTCAAGACCTTGTCTGAGCATGTTTTGAGTATCTCCAAGGATGGAGACTCCACAATTTCTCCGGACCATCTGTTCCAGTGCTCAATCAGTAAAATTACTTTTTTCCTCTTCTGTTTAAATACAGTTTCCTGTATTTCACTTTGTGTCTATTGCCTCTTGTTCTTTCACTGGGCACCACTGAAAAGAGCCTCCCTCTATCTTCCTCACATCCTCCCATCAGGTACTTTTACACATCAATAATATCCTCCTTGAGCTTTCTCTTCTCCGGGCTTTTATGAGAGGTAGTAAAAAAGGAAGATTCTTACCTTCAGTGAACTGTAAAATTCATCCAACACTAAACTCATAGAACGAGTCAGGTTACTGACATAGGATGTCTCTTGATTCAGGGCATCCTGAAAAGTCTCGAAGTCCTGCATCCATTCTACTGCAAAACTGTGGTCAATTATGTCCGTCTAGAAGGAGAAGAGAAAAGTTGCAGAAGTAATAATGATGAATTCTTAGCCTTAGGCTGTTAAGTGGACACATAAAAAAATTTCCATTTTAAACTTACTTTCAAAATGCTGATAACTTTTCAAAATACTCAGCCCTGGTCTGAAGTTTTCTAAGCTCTGTTTTTATCAAACCAACTACTTGAATACAGAAGAGAAGACAAACAACCACTACCCCAGTTTTAAAAAGGCATGTTTAAGGAAACAATTTTAAGTCTAAAGGCTTCTATGGTTTACTGGAAAGAAGCATCCAAAAATTGCATACTGTACAAGAAAGCTTAAGTTGTAAATATTAGATCATATGATTGAGGCCAGACAAGAACAGTCCTCATTGAAAATCCCATTCTTTCTTGATTGGCTTGGGGGTCAGCGGGGAGAGGGAGCCATTTCCACATTGGGTAACAGCCTACAGAATCTTGTTAAAAAACAGCCTACAGGATCTTCTTCTGACCTGAAGAAGTTATAATCTAAACTCAGTGCAAGACGACAGACACAAACAGGTGATGGTTCCATAATTTTACATGGATTAGTACGCAAACAGTCTATTAAAGAGTATAAACATATCTTACCACATGCGTATCCACTATTATCACAATATAGAGGCGTCTAAAACTCTGATATATTTCATTTCCCAGCACCAATGAGAAGAAAATAGATAAAGAAAGTATTGCCTAGCATTACTCAAGAGATTTGAGACAGAACTGAATCCATCAAGGGTCAAAGCCTGACTATTTAGAGTTAGCTTGATTAAATTTTATAAATACAATCAACTCTGCAAATTAAATCATTTTCTTCCTCTGCAAATCTTAACATTCCTTAAAGCTATGTGTTTGCCACCGCACATATATCAGTTTCTTGGGATTCTTCCATTCTTATCAAGAGGCAATTTTAAAATGCTTGTCAAAAATTCTTCAAATGTTGTTGGCTTTACTTTTTACCAAAGGCTAAATATCAGATCAAAATGGAGTTTAAAGTTATGAATCCTAAGCCTTGGGCCTACCTTTCCTTACACATACTAATGAAGTCCCATTTCTTTCAAGTCTTTAAAAAAATGTATTTTCTTAAGAGAGAATGATTTTCCTACCTCATGCCTTTTTCTACAGAAAAAGCTTAACAGTTTATTCTAAAATCACTGTCTAGATTTAGAAAGAAAACAATGTACAAAAACTTGTTAAGTAAGCAAGCACATATCAAAAACATGCATGATTTGGATCACTGGGAAGATGTGTGTAGTTGAATACATCAGACACTAATCCTACTGGGCTGGTGTGAGGTAGAATTTCACGTTCAAAGCACATTCTAGAGAAAGTGTATGGGATATACATGCACGCGCACACAAAGCTTGCTATGTTGGAGAGCGATTCCTTGAGTACAAAGGATGTCTGTGGGGAAAAGGAAGAGTACTCACACCAAAAGTCTAATGGGATTGTTTTAATATGTGAAATTGTTATATTTAAAGAGCTGGCTAGCTGTTAAGTTCAAAAGCACTCCTTTAAGGCTACAAGTATCTTACACAACAGTGGAGGTGTATCCTTAGGCTATTAAGTATCTGCTTTTTTGCAAATACTGGCATATTTTTAGTGTCGCTGATCAAGACCAAACACCTTTTGTTAAGTTTTGCCTGCTACAATACATGGGTGTCCTTCCTCAAAACAGGCAGGTGTTACACAATTCCCACTGTGACCCATCAGCCTGCTGCTGAGCAGAAACAATTAATGATTAAGACAATTGTTCTGAGGAAGCAGGGGACTATAAGAGCAGATTAATAATGAACTTACTTGTACGGAAACAAAGCTAAGCTTCCTTATAGCCTAGGGTTAAGGTGGAAAACATTTTTCATATTGTTAGTATCATCTCTATCTTGAACGCTTAGGTGTAACTGCCATCCCTGATTCTTCTTGTGCACTTGTATACCAGGTTAAAGACCCTTTTAGATTCGGTTTTCAGCCTGCAGCTCCCTCTCAGCCTCTCTTTTCTAGAAAATCTATTATTGTAGTAAGACAAAGACACTGCAGCAAAGCAAGCTAAACAGAACAATGTTCCACTAGGACATAGAAACCACACCTTTAACTTACTTTGTTCATGACAACAATGAAAGGTAGCTTTGTCTTGTACAGGATACTGGGGGGGCGGGGAAAAAACAAACACAAAAAAACCCCATTAAAAATTAATTTAAATCTCACTAGAATAGACAACAAGTTAAGCGTAAGGCAGACAAGAATTGTGCAAAACTGAAGACATTTAACTTCAAAAGATAATTATTTTCCTCTGCATCAATTAGAATGTAATTTTCACCCAGATCTCGCTTACCTCAGTTGAACAAAATACAGCCCCCCAAGATGTAAGCACGTCTATAAGATATAACATCTCCTTCTATACATCCAGTTGATTTTGATTACTGTTTCTATGACTATCACATCCCAGTTTTTAACTCTCTTTGCATTTTCAAATTCTTTTGACTCAAACCTTAGGTTCTGAGATATTATTTGTGAACTGAGCAATGAATTCAAAGAACTCAAACATCTATAAAGCAAAATTATCTT
The DNA here is from genome assembly GCA_013400755.1 of Pelecanoides urinatrix. Lineage (NCBI taxonomy): Eukaryota > Metazoa > Chordata > Aves > Procellariiformes > Procellariidae > Pelecanoides > Pelecanoides urinatrix. The sequence goes on along the minus strand of VZTQ01009595.1, from coordinate 617 downwards.
GAAACATGAGCTTACATATTAATTTCACTGTATATATTCTAGCATCTTTTGCTCAACACTAATGTCAGAAAATGCAGCATGTGATAAGACACATTTTGCATATTATTACAGTAATATAGCTTTTAACCTTGGTACAAGGATTGATAGGTTTTTGAAAGCCTTTTACCAACATTTACCATGAATTATGACAGCTCTAGATATGTTGATCTTTACATAGATATTTAGTCCCTGGTTTAACATGAAAGAAAACAGATAAATCCATGTACGAGGAGGAAGACAATAAATCAAGAACTCCACACTATGCTGAGCTCCAAACAAACCTTGGAGAATCACTGAAAGTATCAATAATATTAAAAAAAATTAGAATAAAATATTATGTGTTTACAAGAAGGAGCTTAAACTAGGCTATCTTGATACATCTTAGATAAATGGTTTTATAAGCAACAGGCAATGTGTTAGATCTGATGTAACTAGCCTTCATCACACTAAGGTCTCATGGATTATTTAATGCTTTCAGTGGGAGTTTTGACCCAATGACCTCCAGATGTCCATTGGCACCTAAATTATTTTGCCTATCCAATGGGAAAACCACTAAGACAGAGAATCATAGAATCATA
>VZTQ01009593.1:57107-75069 GCA_013400755.1 Pelecanoides urinatrix | reverse complement strand
CCCCCCCCTCCTCCGCCGCCAACCGACCCCGCCTCGCCCCGGCCCGGCCCGGCCCGGCCCGGCCCGGCCCGGCCCGGCCGGCGGAGCATGGCATGCGCCCAGCTTGTGCCGCGGCGCGGCGGGGAGTTCGGGACGTGCCTGGCAGCAGCTGTCGGGGTGGGAGCCCGGCGCGACACCGGTGGGGAGGGGGAACCGGCTCTGAAGCGGGGCGGGCGAGCTGGTGGGTTTCCCCTCAGGGAGGTGGGGGTGCGGCCTGGCAGGCTGCCTGTGAAAGGGGTCCGGGGGCGAGGCGGGGAGAGCCTGGCTTTGGGACCGGCGGAGGCAGCGAAACCAGCCCGCTTCGGGTCTGCGTCCTGAGCGCTTGTTTTGGGCGCAAGAACTTGGTTTGCGGTTGTTCCGCTGTCTTTGCGCGAGTGCCAGGTGCTGCGTGTGCATCGAATTCCCCCTGAGCCCGTGTCGGGAGGGGTGGACGCTTAGGAACCTCCGCAAGCCCTCCGAGACGTCGCCCTGTGCGAGCGCAGGGAGCTCTCTGCCAAGGGACATGATTAGTGTCTGCAGCAATCGTGGAACTATGCCAGCGTGGCATGTCGTCGCGGGGCTACCAGGTAGGGTGAGCGAGGGTAAGCGGCCAGAAGACCTGGGCTGTTGTGCTGCGCTCCACCTGCGACGCGAAGCGTGTTGCAGAACACGTGCTGCTTGTGCGTATCTAAACGTGAGGTAGGTAAGTCACATGTAAAATGGTTAAGGCAGGGCTAGAGTTACGATGTGGGCTAACAATTGAGGGAGAGGTTATAGCTCCCAAAACATTAATTCAAATGTATGTATACGTGCTGTCTACCTACATCTCTGCAGATGCCCAATGAAACTTTGGGTTTTTAAAGCTTTTGGTGGTGTAGTCACCTAGCAGATAGGAAATACAAGCTTTTCTCTGAACCTAAAAGTGTATTTGAAGGGATACAGCTGCTACTGTGTGATATGTCAAAATGAAGTTCCTTTGGCTACCTAAAAGTATAATTTTTAAAAAAGGATGCAAGAAAAGTTGTGTCACTTCATAACTGTGGTCTGGACCAGACTTATTTCTGCCTGATTTAATCTACGATGTATAAGATCAAACTGAACCAAAACATTCTTCACATCAAGGGGATTGAACTGACTATCATTTTGAACTTAACTTACTTAGCTAAACCAAACTTCTTCTATAAAGAAAAAAGTAATAGGAAACATATACAGGACATGCACGTAAGTCAGTGTGAATTAATCTGGCAGCTCCCCACAGCTGAGCGGGAAAAGTTCTGCTTTCCCTTCTCCCACGTTTGTCTCTGGTGCTTTAATTACGATCTGATTGAATTTACTTGCCTGGCAGAAACCTAAACCAGAAAAAGCAGATAGTTTACTACCAGGTTAGTCAACTGAACCAACCAAGGGACTAGTCTAACCAGTACCGATGCAGAAAAGGTGTTAGAAAGCGTGTGTGGAGGCAGATGCATACAGTAGAGCGATGCCTTTGCAGAATGCACCTTGAACATACTCTCAGAGTTCCTTCTTCCTTCTTAGTAGCAATAAGCTAGAACATGGCATTGGAGGCTGTTTCCTGCTTGGTGTCCTATGGGTGAGCAAAGCCACTTACTTCTTTGAAATGAACAGCAGATAATTACCATCTTAACGATGAGAAGAGATGCCCACTAGAGTCAGTAGGTTCAGTAAGTCCGAGATTCGTGTGTGTCGTTACAAACGTTCCACATACGGTGTTGACACTAAGCCACTGAGACGGCACAGTGTCCCTTCCTGATGTAGGCCACTGTTTATTTTGCACAAAGTTTCAATGGATCTTTATCATTTGTATTAAAAGTCTGGGGATCGGGGACTGGGAATCCGCTCACATCTCTTTCCCCTGCATACCTGAAATGTCTACCAAACCAGGAGGCTAGAGCTGCATGTTTCCTTGTCCTTTCTCTCTCGCTCAGTGTCTCATAATTACATGCAATTGAAGGCATAACTTCAGACGGAAGGCTTAAAGGCATGCAAAACAGCCTCGCCTCTAGTTTCGTACTCCTGCAGGTCACGTAGGTTGAACCACTCAGGCAGAGGGGATTGACTCCAGCTTTCCTGCATAATGGATGGGTGGTAAAGCATTATACCATTACATTAAAAGGAATTGCCGAGCACCGCTCCAGAGCAGCGTGAGAGGAGAGTGAGAAGAGTTCCTTAACCCAGCACTAGCATGAAAAGAAATGTTCATTTAATTGCAGCTTAGCTTACAATCCTTTTAATGTGACTGAAAGCCTTAAGCCTGTTGGTAATGCAACTAGCGCTGGTGACCGCTTCGTAGGATGGCATGGGGTATAAATGAAAGGCGTTTCTAAAAGCTGGAAATGGCAGTAGGACAGGCAAGAATTGGGTTTTCCTTCACTTCCTCCATTTCAGGTGTTTGCATAGATTCAGGAAGAAAATTATTTTTGTTGGCTGCAGCTAATACTGCTGAATTATTTCAGAACAAGACCATGAGGATGAAGCGCAGTGCTCTGTTCCAAAGATGGATAGAAAAGTCATTGCTTATTTCTCCCTCTGTGATGCAGTTTACCATCTACACTGTGCAGTTCTACTGCGACAACTGTTTCTAGGGTTTCACTGTTCAGGAGATCACCAGAAACTGGTAAAAATAGCCTTCTGCAAAAGAGGAAGAATTGCAAAAGACTTTGCAACTTCTTACATTAATTTCCGGAGAAAGCTGAATTATTGTTGAAAAAATACTCTGAATGGACTTTCTTGATTCAGAATAGGGGTGTTCACTTAGTCATGATCTGAAATAACCAGAAGAGATTATTTAACGCTGTTAACATTCTGCCACTACTGAAAAAAAATTAAATACAGGGGAGAAGGAGAAAGGAGGAAGGAAGAGCAACTAACAACAAAAACTGGAGTAGTCCTAAGGGGCAACATGTTTTCTCAGTGAACAAATGAAGATTGTTACAGCACACTGCTGAGTACATTATGGGGATTTTAGTCACGGCTTTGTATTTAAACCAGAGACACCTTTTATACACCCTGCAATTTTGAAGCAAAGCATACAACTAGAATAGAGTCCATTACTCAGATTGTACAGGATTAAAAACTTACTTCGGACTTCCCGTATGTGAAAATTTGCATAAACGACCTTTGAAGAAATTAGGCTGCAATTTGGCAATATTATCAACAGCAGTAATACTTAAACCATAGTTCCGGACCCTGTCATTTAAAAAAATTGTTGTATGTCTAGTACATTAGTGTCTGTCAATCATACGAACATGTCTTTTGAGAGGTGTACTCTACCTTGCGTTCTTCGGTAGGTCCAGGGCCCAGTGTTCCCCCAGGAGAAACTGTGTCTTTAGATCAGCATGGGAGACACCGACGGTCTCAGTTCCGAACGTACGGAGTTACTTGCCGGTTGCTGGAGTAAGCAGGCTGAACCGATGCTGTCCTAGCCTCTCGGAGGAGGAAGGGAGGGAGCCCCTCCAGCAGTGCGGAGGAGAGAGAGAAGGGTTTCTGTGCTGCTGCTCTTGTCTTCCCATGAGAAGAGACATTTCTTTCCTGCTGTCACCACTCAAAGTGTAAGCCAGGGTACAGAAGGCCTTGTGGCACTGCGTATTTAAGACTTTAGGTTGATCTTATTTCTTGTGTGGCTGTAGGATCCCAAAGAATTAAAAGATATTTACCATACTGTTACACAGTGGCTTGCAAGCTACCTGGCGTGTTCTGCTGCATAATATGGAGCAGGGCCAACGTACTGTTTACAGCCCTGAGCCAGAACTGACCCTGCTGATCTGCCCAGACCTGCCAGGAGAAGCGCTTGGGAAGCGTTCCCTCATCTACAGACGTAGCAGTGACCTGCCGAAAGTAACACGTTCCTACCGAATCGGTGCCAGAAACCAGCTGCTTTGATTGCAAGTGGTCTTATCTCCTCCTCTTCTACCTCTCACCAATTTTTTTACATCCTCTGCTTATTCCTGCTCTCTGCATCCTGAAGATTTTTAGGCTCAGTGATATTCTCCCTCTCGTCACCCATAGCTGATAACTTATCCCAAATCAAGTCCCCAGCTGGTCAGCCGAGCAAGAACCTTACTGAAGGGGAGGCAAACTGGTTTTAATGGGTAAGAGATGGGAGAAGTTGTAAGAGGCAGCACCATCCTGTCACAGGTGCTAAAACCAGCTCTGTCACAGAGCACTCACGTGCTGCCTTTTTTAAACTCTTAACTTCAAATACATCTTATTCCTTAAATAATTAAAAAAAAAAAAGAAAAGAGGAGCTGCGTAGTGCTACTCACTGGCTGTGTCTACATTAGCAAGTAAAATGGCACGGTAGGAGCAGATCTGTAGAGCAGGCTAGTTTGTGTGCAGTACCTGATGTCCTCACCACACGGGTTTTGGGCATTTGCTTTGGATTTGCTTCGGTCCGGTCACACGGACTGAGCACCCACTGGAGTGCATTTTCAGTTCAGTTCCGTCTGAAGAGAGTCCTGTTCACGTGCTTTGAGATGGTTCTGCTGTGCAAACTGAAGGACCATAAGTGGACTTCAAAAGTACACTCCTGAGCTGAATTAAAATACTCGTCTATATGTACTCGGTGTTAAACAAGGTGTGAGACTTTTGCAATATTATAGACAGAAAAAGAGAATACCTTTGAAGTCAAAATATTAGGTAAGGATTATATTTTAACACGCCTTTTTCCTGTTGTCCCCTTCCTTTTAGTTTTAGCGTTCTTTTAAGAAAATGGAGACAATTGATCTGCTAGATGTTAACAAAGGTGGAGCTAACTGATCGGCAAAAGGGAGAGGAGGAAAAATAGTCTGATCTGCTCTCTTGAAGATGAAACAAAGCTAACGCATATAAAAGAGGAAATAAAAGGAGCAGAGATGAAAAGAATGTTTCTGGTGTTCTTATTTGCAGCTTTATCTGTGGAAGAAGACAGGCATCTTAATCACCCATTCCGGAAGATGGCAAACTTTGACAGCGCTATTTTTGCTTGGAATTAGTAGAACTTTCCTCCTGCCTAATCCAGCCTCTTGATCATTTACTTCTTTTGCTCAATTAGATTCTTGTATCCGTGGACAACCTGGGCGTTGTGCAGTGGCCCGTTACTCTCCCACACGGCTGTGGCGAAGAAGCTGACCTTGTCCTTTCCTTCCAGTGCCGGGGTTCTCTTAACCAGAGGTCGTCCTCTTGTTCCTGTGAAGTTAAAAAGGAGGAATTTATCAGCAGCAGCATGTCTCGGCTAATTTGTCCCTTTTATATCAATTGCTAATTCCCTTCTAGAGAAAGTCTATCTAGAGGTAAAAATCAACTCTGCCTGCAGACTGCTTTTCGACTCCGTGGTGCGTAGAGAAGGAGAATTACCTGGGATCAGGGGGTCACTTCTGTTTTCTCCGGTAGCATGACAGCCGCTTTCATGCCGGGGTGGGCTCTGCCTGGGGGAGCTGTGCAAGCGGAGTTTGGCAGACGGGGAGCTGCTGTGCGGGGTCCCTCGGCAGCAAGGAGCGGGGGCTCCAGTCCTCTCCCTTCTGAACGGCAAAAGCAAAGCAGCGCGGCGTCCCGCTGCTGCCATATCCCAGTGTGACGGCAAGCAGGTGGCCAAGGTACCTTCCAAAACTCCTCTCCTGCTTTTGCTGTGCTAATTCAGGCCGCTCCAAGAACGCTGTAGGGAAGCGGGTGTACTGCCGTTGTTATCGGTAGGAACAGCTCGTTATTTAATAGATAGCTTACGAGTGTTCGGAGATGCACAGGCCTCAGCAGGATGGCCGTCGATATTCAGTACCCACTGCCCTTTGGGGGTTAAAGTTTATATCTGCAGTGTGGAACTGGCGCAGTCATAAAACTGGAGCACAAGTCTGATGGGGAGCGGCTGAGGGAACTGGGGGTGTTCAGCCTGGAGAAGAGGAGGCTGAGGGGAGACCTCATCGCGCTCTGCAACTGCCTGAAGGGAGGTGGGAGCGAGGGGGGGTCGGTCTCTTCTCCCAAGTAACAGCGCTGGGACGAGAGGAACCGGCCTCAAGTTGTGCCAAGGGAGGTTTAGGTTGGTCATTAGGAAAAAATTCTTTCCTGAAAGAGTGGTGAGGCCTTGGCACAGGCTGCCCAGGGCAGTGGTGGAGTCCCAATCCCTGGCGGGATTTAACAGACGTGTAGATGAGGCGCTTGGGGACATGGTTTAGTGGGCATGGGGGGGGGGGGTTGACGGGTGGACTCGATGACCTTAGAGGTCTTTTCCAACCTTAGGGATTCTGTGATTCTATGATTCTAAAACTGAGAAAGTTACCTTGCCTGTAGCAAAACTGTAACTAAATTGCAGTCCAGAGTACTAGCAGCTTGCTCTGGATATGAGAAGAATTTAGGCTGCTGTTGTGACGTTCGAATTGGAACAGCACCCACGTAGTACAAGATTTAAATTTGTAGCTTTCTGAAAACATACATGCTGTGCATACCAGTAGCTCTCCATTTGCAAGGGCTCATAATTCTTTCTCCTTCAGAGCAGCGTTACCCAAAGCACGATACGATCTCCTGTGTAGAGCTAAAAAGGAGTACATGTGACAAGTGAGACAGGTCTTTTAAAGAGTAGGAACACTATTGGGGATGGGAGAAAATAGGTGAAATTTCTGGCTTTTAGAAACTTGAGGTACATTGTAATTTAATTCTGTCTACAGCAATGGCTGGAGCCAAAAAACAGATTATTTTTTTTCTGATGAAAATGGAATGGTTTGCAAGGTTGTACTGATTTTTGAGTGAGTGGGAAATCCTTGAAAATGTGGTTTTAAAACCATAAGTGTCAATGAACAGCAATAAATTGTGCTTTGCCTATATTTCTGATCTGATCTTTCTCCCCCTTGCTCAAAAGGGGGAAACATTTTTCCATGGTAAACCTCAGTATTTTAACTTTTGATCTAAACTGGTGGTAACACTTCTTTTTTTTTTTTTTTACCACTTCCCATTTCACAAATCTGTTGTTAATACGTTTATTAAACTTCAGCAGGAAAATTAACACGTGAAAAAAGAATCCCCATCTATACGTTTCTGTGTATAAGGCTGATGATAGACAATACTACTTACTTTTTAAAAAAAAAAAAAAAGAGATTTGCTGTCATTGCTGTAATTCTTCGAGTTACTCCTGTATCCCCAGAGAGCCCCTGTGATGACCTCTCTTTGCCGATTCCCTCTTTCTCCCTCGGCCGGCGTTCGGGGACAGCAGAGGCAGGTACCTCCGATTCTGGTGTCGGAGCAGGAAGGGAAAGGGACGGTTTGGGGACGGCATTTTGTGGGGGGATTGGGAGCCGCTGCTGTGGCAGGGAAGAGCGAGCTGGAGGAGCGTGCCAGAGCCAGGTTGCCCGGCGCGGCGGCCGAAGGGCTGTGGTATGTGGGGCTGGCCGGCCGCTCCGACCGAGAAGGCAGCCTGTGGCCTGGAAATGGGCGCAGGACACAAAAGGAGGAAGGAACAGGAACGAGGGGGCAGGGAAGACTGAAAGAGGGGTGGCGAGAGGCTGAGGAAACGGGGAGCAGCAGCTCAGTTTCAAGAAGCAGCAGGTCTACCCCTGGGCTCAGTAGAGCACGTCTCTGTCCGGGATCTAGAAAGGAGCCCAAAACTCCCAAACTCTGAGACTCCCTCCCCAGGGATTTGGGGGGACAGAAAGGACCTTGAAATGGCTCCAGTCACGCCTCAGCCCCTTAGCGCTGACAGACTGCAATATGTGTATTTTACATAACGTGACAGAGTTTCTCCTTTCCTCTCACAGTAGTGACTAGATTTGGCCTTCCTTATTGGAAACCTTTCATCCATCAAACAATTCCTGGCAAAATGTGCATTTCATCACCTTTTATTACTGCTCCATATAAAACATGACTGCCTACTGCTACTATTGCTCCATTAGTGCAAGTAGCAGAGATCTGTCCACTGCTACAGATTTCAGCTAGGCTGATAAGCAGTGTGAATGCCAGTATTGTGGCATATATGTGATGAATTTCCTTTTCTTTTTGGTAGAAGATGTTTTTTTGTTTGGTTTTAAATTGGGATAAAGGAACACAAGCTTGCAAAGTAAAGCAATGTTATGAAATACCAGAATTAAAGTTGCTTCTGCTATCCCAATTCAGCTCGTTGTGCACATGCCTTTAGAAACACTAATTGTGTGAACAGACTCATGAGATGGACAATGCTTCCTGTGTCAATATGTATTAAAACATAATATATTTCTTGTCTAATACGTGGCAATGTTTATTGCGTGCTACATGAACCTCACCTAGACGACAGAATTTAATTTACTTCTCACGCTGCGACCAGAGTGCTTCACAAGTGTTTGCTTCTCACTAAAGCCACAGATGAATAATCTGGAGGCATTCCTGAATTAGACAGGGAGCTAACATGCAGAAAATGCAAGGAAAAAACTCCTTCCACTTATCTTAGCTGCTCTATATGAAATGCTTCTGGTTTTGATTTTTTCAAAACTACTACATGCGTAGCCCGTGTGGATTTTAGTTACAGCTTTGTGTGCCTAGTACTTCACAAATCAGATGCAAATCTGAAGTTATAGAGTTAGAAAAGAAGGAGTATGCTACTGGAGGTCATTTGGGGAACTCTGGGGTTAAAGTTGGTCAGCATCATGTAAGAACTCACTGAGGGTTTGAATTTTTAGGACAATGTAATGGTATTAACCATAAAATTCCCCCCCTTCCTTTTTTTTTTTTTTTTTTTTTTTTTTTAAAGTCTAGCTTCTTGCCACATTCACTGTATTTATCATAGAATTTGGAAATGAATAGGAGACTACAGTCTGATTCATGTATTTCAGCATTTCCCATCTCATGTATTGAATGAGGTCAGAAACTGTAATCCTGGAATTTCTTGCACTTCAATGTCAACTTTAATATAATAACGTTCCTATTAAAGTATTTTCTTCTCTATAATACAAAGAGTAAGTCATCTGGCATCTATACCCCGAGATGGAAATACAATATCAGGGATCTATACTGTGACCTGTGTTGATGATTTATCTATGTAAAGTACGCGTTCCTAATAATGTGTTCAAGAAAGCCATAATCTGGACCATTACAAACGCTTGTCTACACTAATTTACAACTCTCTCATCTTTTTTTTTCTCCTCTACTTAGGATATCCTTTTGCCTTGTTCCAGCGCTATTTCCTCTTCCAGAAGGAGACCTACCTCATTCATCTCTACAATGTGTTCACAGGACTCTCAATTGCTTACTTCAATTTTGGTAAGATGAGTTTGGGAAGAGAGAGCTGCCTGGCCCAGGGCATGCTACAGTTTGGGAGGACTGACTTACAACAGGAAAATGTTATTTCTACTTCATTTCTCTCTCTCTTTCCCCCCTCCACAGGGATGCAGTTCTTTCATTCCCTGCTATGTGTCCTAATCCAGTTCCTCATACTGAGACTTATGGGTCGCACAGTCACTGCCGTCTTCACCACGTTCTTCTTTCAGATGGTAAAACTCTCTTTCTTACTGCATCGGTTTGTAGAAAGGAGCCCTCTGTTCAGTTTTGCACGTCCCCGTAGCAACTGTGGGTGGAAAAGTGGAGACAGATCAAAACCAGCTGGAGGAATTAGTTTGAATAACCCAAACAATGGTTTCTTTCAGACATACCTTATGGCTGGATATTACTTCACAGCCACAGAACATTATGACATCAAGTGGACAATGCCACATTGTGTCTTGACGCTCAAGTTGATTGGTGAGTGACATCTCCTTCCTATCTCTTGCACTCTGCAAGCCAGGGAAGAGAGCACTGCTTTTTCAGCCCAATCAGCCCACCCCAGGGCTTCAAATAATTGTTTTTCACCTCTAGGTCTGGCCATCGATTACTATGATGGAGGAAGAGATCCGGTGAGTAAGACATCATTTCTCCTTCATTCCTCCTCCCCTCTTCTGTGCCATTCCAGTGAGCTAGAGGTCAGAAAATCAAGTTCAAAGGATGTGAGTTAGCAAGCTGCATTCATTGTTTGGTAAAAGCTGTAGCTGGGAGGGAAGAATCTGTGAGTGTCTGAGGGCACTGAATTCTGGAGTGGAAAGAAATAATTTGGAAGAGAGACAGTAATGATTAGAGATGGACAAAAGTTGTTTCAATCATGTCAGAATATTATTCTGTCCCCTTCCAAATTCCCCACCATCTCCTTCCCCCAAATCTGTTGCTTTAGATTCCTGATTCCCAATGCTCTGTGCCTTGTGGGTAGTGTACCTTTAACTTGCAGACCATCAGCACTGGATCTCAGTTCCCATCTTCTTTTCCTTTGTTTAAGCTTACCATATCTTTGCGAATGGTTGCCCTTTACCATTTGTTAGGGCCCTGCTTTTAGAGCAGATGAAACAGTGAGAGAAGTTGCACAGCACAGTGTGTGGAAGAGGGCAGAACACCTGCTACAGTCTCTTAATCCTACTTCAAGTATCTGCATTCCCCATCTCCAGTTTGGGGCCCGACCCAGTCTTTAGCATCCATGGAATCACTGCTGACTGCAAAAAAGCAAGGCTGAGCTAAAATTTCCTAAGCTGAAGTTTCAAGTGTTTAAAGACAATGATTTCTTGCATCAAGAAGTAGGAATGGTAGGACGATAAGGTCTTGGGAGAGTACACGCGATTGCAGTCAGGGACTGGAATAGGTCAGACACAGTGCTTTTACCTTGCTCTGCTGGCAAGGATGCGTGTCAGTAGATCTCTTCCGTGTTTTGAGCTTATTTGGGAATAGAGATCTGTGCAACTGGTCTCAACCATTGGATCTTGTTGCTAGTTAGAGGGGGTGGGGATAGAGAGGGCTGGGGAGAGGAATGGACGTGAAGTACAAAGTGGAAAGTTCCATATACGTGAAGAGCAAGAACTGAGACCATTGAGGAGGCAGGCTGAGAACATAACATCCAGAGCTAGTATGAGATCCCCTAGGATGATGTTAATGCCACTCCCTTTGGTGCAGGAGTTCCTGTCCCCTGAGCAGCGGCGATTTGCTGTCCGGGGAGTTCCTACCTTGCTGGAGGTCTCAGGATTCTCCTATTTCTATGGTGCCTTCATGGTGGGGCCTCAGTTCTCCATGACAGACTATCAGAAACTGGCAAGGGGTGAGATGACTGACGTTCCAGGCCAGAGACCCAATAGGTAATAAAAAGCCACTTAGCTCCTCACCTTCCTAAGATCCCAGAATGCTGAATCCTCCCATGTTCCCTGCAGCAGAGTGCCTTCTTACCTGGACGCTGCAGTACTGTGACCAAAAGTGACGTATAAGACAAGGCAGTCTTTCAAAAGTTGCTCGTAATGTCCTAGTGTTGTTCCAGGGCATGAACAACAACCATTTGACATCTGTAGCACAGACTTGGTCCCAACCTGGTAATGTTAGCATCCCAGCTTCCAAACGGAGGCATCTGCTGCAGCGGAATGTGGTGACTCCCTATCGCTATCTCCCCTACCTCCTCTTCTCCACTTCTGTTTTTAAAATTATGAGTTTGAAGATCTCTTTCCAAGGCTTTTCTTTGACCTTCATATTTTTCTTTCTCAGTTTTGTGCCTGCTCTCAAGCGCCTGAGTTTGGGTCTCTTGTTTCTAGTAACTTATACCTTGTCAAGCCTGTACATCTCTGATGAATACCTCATCTCAGATGATTATATGGTACGTATTCATTTGGCAGTTCCGGCGTGTGGAAGAATTCCACTTCTCTGGTGGGCACTAGACCTACAAGAGTGGATTTTTTAATTTTTTTTTTTAGTTTTGCCTCAATTTAAAAATAGGCTAAGTCAGCAACTAGTGATAAGCCTTTCCACAACTGATTTGGCTTTACTGCCTTTCCTGTGGATTCCCTTTGATGCAGAACGGGAATGCGTTAAGCTGAACTGAACCAAATGAAACCTTTTACAAATAGAGAATTAATCTTAGATGCTACTGTTGTTTTTGGAAACCTAACGTATGTATTTTGTGACCTTCCATTGAACCGTTACATGCAAAGAACTTCACTAGAGTAACTTGCAAGGCTTACCAGAATCTTTGAGGTTCTTAGAAAATTCTCAAGTAATTCCTACCTGCAGATTGCCAGTGTTCTGTGTCAGTATAAGCCAGTAGCCTGGCAGTCCAGTCCATGTAGCAGTCTCAACACATACATCAGATTAAAATGAAAGACAGTGATGAGATCTCATCTACCTTGTCTCATTATTGCCACTCAACTCCATTTTTAATTTTTATTCTATTTCACTCTTCTCTCTGCAGGAGAAGCCTTTCTGGTTCCGTTGTGGTTACATATTGATCTGGGGCAAAATTATACTCTACAAATACGTAACCTGCTGGCTTGTTACGGTGAGTCTAGATGTCGTTCCAGAAACAAAAGACAAATGAACAAAGGTTCATTTGCAGCTACTTAGTATGCTCTTGGACTCAGCGCTAAATGGAAGTAATCCAAATATCTGATCAGTGCAGGTCAGTTTAGCTTGCTTTAAGTTAAGCTAACTTTAAGTTAAGNCAACCTTAGTGATTCTGTGATTCTAAGTTAGTGAAGGCTAGCTAACTAAAAAGCAGGCAGTTTTTAATCCATTTGTTCCATCTGCAGTGGTGTCTCTCCACTCAAACAGTGAGAGTCAGAGCTTCCCCAGCTCTGCCTTTCCGAAAAAAAAAGGGGCAATGTTTTTCTCTCATCTTTCTTGTGAATCTTTTTCCATAGGAAGGTGTCTGCATCCTCGTTGGTCTGGGGTACAATGGGAAGGACCAGAACGGAAAGCCTTTGTGGGATGCCTGTGCCAACATGAAGGTCTGGCTGTATGAGACAACACCTTTGTTCACAGGGACCATTGCTTCTTTCAACATCAACACCAATGCTTGGGTGGCCCGGTGAGCAGGACAAAATTCCCCTTCTATAATGTATCGGTAACATCTGTCAACAGAACCAAGGTCCTAGGCTGAGAGGGAGCACTAGAGGAAGAACCTGCCAGTTTTCAGTTCTTACACTCTTTTTTCCGCGTTTTGCTGGTGTCCCATTTGAAACAGGTTACTGGGTTAGATCTTTGCATTCAATCTAAAAAGGCAGTTCATTAATATAGGCAAGCAGTTGATAGCAGCAGGAGGGCAGAGGCTAAAATGGGACTCAGCGAGCCCTTCGGCCTGCCTGGTCGAACATCTGCAGAACTGCTCTAACAGCTGGTTCCTACATCATGCCTCTTGATGCTCCCTATGCAATGACTGAACTGGGTTTTGGTTCGGCACTTGCTGTGGGACACAACTGAATTGTAAAATACCTTCATTTCTGTGTGCGTTGTCGGATGAACTTCTCCCCGTTAGCTGGGATTTCTTTAAGACAAGGGCTGAGGTACGTTTTGCCCTGGTAAGAGGAGCTGTCTTGCCGTTTCTGTCACCACAGGGTGTGCAAAGGCGTACAGTCCCCTGGGCCCTGCACCTCTGACGTGGAGAAGGGGAGGACAGACAATAAACTAGAAGCACTTTGTTTCTTTTCTGCTCTAGCTACATCTTCAAGCGTCTGAAGTTCCTGGGTAACAAACTGCTGTCACAGGCACTGACCCTGCTCTTCCTGGCCATTTGGCACGGGCTGCACTCTGGCTACCTGGTGTGCTTTCAAATGGAGTTGGTTATAGTCATCGTTGAGAGACAGGTGCGCTTTGTCTGACTTAACCAAAATGGGGTGGCCTGCGTTAGCCTTTCCCCGTGAGTCTGGAAACTGCCACGCTGAAGGCTTTACTTGGATTAAATACGAAAAATAGCTGCTCACTTTTGAATTGGTGTTCAAACATGATGCGGTTCTGTTCTCAAGAGTTCGGTAGGTTGCTGGCTTCTGCACAGGCAAGCCATAAATTTATTGGAGAAGCTGCCAGGAAGAAAAGTAGAGAATTTGGCATATGACTAGAGGCATATGAGTATGAAATGCTTGGCAGCTGGAAAGATTGGAGGACAAGCACATGAGCTGAATGCCTCTGCTAAATCACTCAGTACTGAGAGAACAATATTCCATATTTAAACTTTTATTTTTTTAATTAAAACTTTGAGCAGGATGAGGTACTTAGCTACTTTTTGTAGGCTAACTGCTTACTAAAATTCATTTTACACAGCTGGATAGATACTTTGGCCCCAGAGCCTGCAGATATATCCATAGGACATCCGACTGAGGAAAATTCTTTTTTTTCTTTAAATTAGGTCATAAATCTTATTCGGGACAGTCCTCTTCTAAACGCGTTGACCTCCATCACTGCCTTGCAGCCCATCTTCTACGTGCTGCAGCAGGCTAACCACTGGATGTTTATGGGTTACTCTCTGGTGCCATTTTGCCTTTTCACCTGGGACAAATGGATGAAGGTATTTAATAGCCCCAAACAGACAACCCACGCAACCACTCCTTTTCCCTCCGTGCCTTCTCATATGTTCTTGGCTCAAAGCTGCTTGCTGATCCTGAACTCTACCTTTCTCTTTACAGGTGTACAGGTCTGTTTATTTCTTCGGCCATGTGTTGGTCTTCACCTTATTATTGGTGTTGCCTTACATTCGCAGATTAATTGTGCCACGAAAAGAAAAGCTAAAAAAAGCAGAATAACAGCCAAAAGGTAAGGCTGTACTATATGGAGAGAATCCCACGCTTGGGCTGGGAGGTGAAGCGCAGCAGCAATGTTACATCCCAAGGTGAAAGGCAAATATAAAAACAACCAAAACAAATCTAGCACTTTTCTCTTTTTCAGATCGTACCACCTGTGCATTTGTAGGAGTTGCTTTAACACTCCGGAAGCAAAGCATCACCTGCCAAGTTTGTTGTGTTGAAGTATGACTTTTTTTTTCAACGCGAGGAGGGGGAAAAGAGAAAGCACAGGGTCAGAGACCCAGAAAGGAGGGGAATGGAGGAAGCCTCCTTCCAGATCCTCCGCCTTCTGCACGTTGCCTTATCTCTCTGCCGCCCTCGAGTGGACACTCGTGTCTCTCTGCTGATACCAGACGATTGTAAAACACTCAACGCAGGCCCTGTATTGGATTGGAGCCACCTTCTGACTTTTCTACGTTTGTCATCCAAGATAAAAATTGCTCCTGGTCTTTTTCATATCGGCTTCAGCTCCTTTCCTCTTGGGTGCCTCAGTGTGGGAGTGTGAACTGTCGCACACCACTGAGCGAGGTGATTCTACAGGACTGAGTAACTTCAGCTGTAGGGCAAGGAGGGCACAGCTAGGAATTTCAGTTCCATGACAAGTTTGGGCTGAGTCCCTGCTATAAAGGGACCAACCGTGCCCACGTATTAAGCATGAGAAAGTAAAATACACAAGCACTCTTATCAAAAGTGACCTTTAATAGAAGGAAAAAAGGTCAGTGGGGCAGTCCATTTAAAGTCTCATTGCTCCAGAAGCTACAAGGATGGAATTGAAACCTTTTCCCTTCTAGGAGCCCAAACTTGCACCAGGCCACACCTCAGTAAAAGAGCCTCTCCAGAACGTGGAGTCACTGTACAGGAGTCCACCATGACAGCAGTAGCAGCAGCAGCTCATACTACTCCCCAAACTTCCTCAAAGGCAGTAGTAATTTTAGCACATGTCAGGGCAGCAGAGAGGGGATAGTTGCTGATGGAGACCATCTTTTCCGTATAGTCAACATTGACCTAGAGGAAGGGAGAGAAAAATCAAGCTGCAAGTTTTCACTTAGCCCCTATCTAATTCTATTGGTTGGAGAGGCACGGTGTTTCTCCAAGGTTGAACACAGCCACAATAAAACACAGCAGGACAACTGCTAGCCCTCATTAGTGCCCTCTCTCGGGAGGGAGAAAAGTCTCAAGTGTGCAGGGTTGGGCCTTTTTTTGACAAGCCTACCTGGGGAAAAAAAGGAGGGCGGGACAGGGGGGACCAAGAGAAAAAAGAACAAAGAAAAAAAAAAAACACCAAACATACTCAGAACAAGACTGAAATCTATGCTGATAAAGGTTTTTACAACTCCAAGTAAGGGATACATGCACTTACCGAACCGTGGGCAAAAGCCCCCACAACAATGGCAACTGGCTCCGCTGTAGGAACCAGTTCACGCAGATCTGACACCTTTGGAACTGCAAAAGAGGTACCTATCTTCATACAGCCCACAGGGAGATGATCACTGACTGGATTTTTAATCACCTAGAGAAAGCAGAAAGTTAATAGGGGCCTAGAGGTAAGAGACCTTGCCACATAGCTAGGTCCATGATGTGTATAAAAAAAAAACAAAACACCGAAAACCAAACAACCCCCCCCCCCCAAAACAAAATCAAAAAAACCCACACCACTCCTACATCACTAGCTGCAAAGGAGGAATGTTGCCACATTACCTGTGAATGGTCAAAGAATGTTTACCTTCAACAATTTTTGAGGGCCATCAGCTGCTCGAACACTGAGCTTATGCAGCAACTGAACTGACGAGAGAAGAAAATTAGTTAAGCTATTCTTTTGCCAGAGAAATCCTATCCTCTACCTAGCGATCAGAGCTAAAGTAGAAAAAAAGTTTATCTTTAGAGCTCCCAGCATCTTCCCAGCGGTCCTAAGAAATACCGATCAGCGAGTTATTTGCTGCTAGCAGTGTCTCATGCAGGCGCTCCCCACTGTGCTAAAAACCACACAGTTGGACTATGCATCCTGGAACTCTCAAAAAGACACTTCCATTTCTCTGCTCTATTCTCACTTTCACATTTTTAAGGCTGGCAACTTTTTGACTCTTCCCAAAAGTCTTCTAACCACCTTCCTGCATTATTTTGTGGCTGGTATAAACTTCAAATCACTTACCCATAAGACCACAGAATCGATCAAAAGTTCTTGGGATTCTGGTTTGGGGATTGACTTCGATTAGAACATTCTTCTGGGTATGGATATAAACCTGCAGGAGACCAGCCCGATTCAGGGGGCTGTCCATGAGCATCAGGAGACTCTGAAATAGAAAACCACACCATAGCAGAAGTAGAAAAGGTGCAAGACCGAGGACTCTTAGAAAAACTTGAGGGTTAGACCCCATCAATGCAGAAGGGACCAATGTTGACGCAGAAAGGAGTTCAACTGGCCACGCGAGCTCTACCGGAACGCTGAGAGAAAGCAATCCCATATCCCAATAGTTACTAAAGTTACAAACCACGAGCATAGCTGGGTAAGGTCAAACTCACCCCCATTCCAGGGGCACAAGCAGACCCCCAGACTGAGGGACAACCTCCCTCAAGCCGACTGCCCTGCCGCCGCCCCAAGCCGCCCAGGCCGCCACACAGACGCTGCCTGGATCCAGCCGGTACCTGGTGGGTGATGTCAGGCCGCACCTCCCCGGGGTCCCGGCCGTTCCGCAGCAGCAGCGCCTTGTGCTTGTCGCAGTTGAGGAGCTCGAACGTCTTCCCCACCTACGGCCAAAGCACGGAGAGGTGGGCAAGGGCGCCCGCGGCCGCCTTCGGCCCGGCCGGACGCCCCGCCGCCCGCACCTTCACGGTCTCCAGACTCGCCCCCTCCAGCACCACCAAGAGGCGCCGCGACCCACGGGGCCGCTTCGCCTCCAGCGAAGCCTCTTCAGCCGCCGCCGCCCCCTCCTCACGAGGCCTCCTGGGCGCCGCCATTTTGTTACCGCCGCACCGGGCACGCGGCACCGGCAGCACGCCCCCGCCCCGCCCCCAAGCCGCCCACCGGCCGCCGCGGCCACTCAAGATGGCGCCTGGGACGCTCCCGTTATCTCGCTCCGGCCGGACCCACTTCCGGTAAGCGGTGAGGCCGCGCCGGAAGGCGGTGGCGGTGGCGGGAAGGGGCGGTGGCGCCTCCCGCCCGGTGGTTTCCCGCCGGAGCGCCTTGACGGCGGCAGCTTCCGGTGTCCTTCCCGGCGGGGCGCGCGGCGCGGCGCGGCCATGGCGCAGAACCTGAAGGACCTGGCGGGGCGGCTGCCGGCCGGGCCGCGCGGCGTCGGCACCGCCCTCAAGCTGCTGCTGGGCGCCGGCGCCCTGGCCTACGGCGTCCGCGAGTCCGTCTTCATCGGTGAGTCCCCCTCGCCCCCACCCCT
>VZTQ01009593.1:28611-57101 GCA_013400755.1 Pelecanoides urinatrix | reverse complement strand
GCCCCCCCCTCCTCCCCCCTCCTCCGCCTCCCGCGCTGACCCTGCCCCTTCTCCCCTCAGTGGAAGGCGGGCAGCGGGCCATCTTCTTCAACCGCATCGGCGGCGTCCAGCAGGACACCATCCTCGCCGAGGGGCTGCACTTCAGGTAGGGTCTAAGTTCCCCGGCCCCGCGGGCCCGGCCCCGGCCGCTGCGGCTGCCCGCGCTGTCCTCATCGCCCCGCGTAACGGGCCTCCCGCCCCTCGCAGGATCCCCTGGTTCCAGTACCCCATCATCTACGACATTCGAGCCCGGCCGCGGAAAATCTCCTCCCCCACCGGCTCCAAAGGTGAGAGCGGCCCCGCAGGCTGGAGCAGGAGGCCCAGGCGGTGCCTGTGGGGTGGGAGGAGGGCAGGAGTCTGGCCGGGGCGCTGGCCCCGCTCATATCTCTTTCTCCTCTAAAGATTTGCAGATGGTGAACATTTCGCTGCGTGTTCTCACACGTCCCAACGCCGCCGAGCTGCCCAGCATGTACCAGCGCCTGGGCCTGGACTATGAGGAGCGAGTCCTGCCTTCCATCGTTAATGAAGTGCTCAAGAGTGTGGTAGCCAAGTTTAACGCTTCACAGCTCATCACTCAGAGAGCCCAGGTGAACTTTTCTGGAGGAGACGTACGCTCAGATTGCAAAGAAACAACTGAACTGTGGATATGGGGAATGTTATAATAGATGAAGGATAAATACATTTAGGCTGGTAGATGGTGCATCCAAATGGAAAGGGCGTGGAACTGTATCCTGCTTACAGTTTGAGTCCGATACAGATACAAACATTAAGGCTGTACCACTAGCTTCTGAGAAGAAAACTGGATTTGTTGGTATATAGAGTGCAAAACTGCACCGTAATGTAATGATGGGGGAGGGAGAGCTGATTTACATCATAGTCCACAGGTAACAGTAGAACTGGCTTTAAAAAAATTATTAGCTGGCCCTCCATGGGTCTCAGGAGAACTGTTGGAGCAAATTAAACAGTTTTAAAGGATCTGAAAAGCGAAGTGGATGAGCAGCTAACAAAGCAGTAAACTTTCAGTAATGGGTGCTACAGGAGGGTAGCAAATATTTCTATTTAGAAAAAGATTAGAGAGTAATCTGGGCAGGTTGTGAAATAATAGAAATATTTAGCTTATGAAAGCCTATACCTGAAAGTTTGTGTTTTGACAATTTGATTGCCAGGGATTCTGAGAATATCTGTCACCTACCCCAGCTGAGGGAGAGAGAAGTTGCTGATCTTCTTTTAAAAGGCTTTAGAGGAGATCCTGCGTGAGACTGCTAAAGAGGATAAGTAGTCAGAAAGATGAAATACAAAGAATCTCTTAACTAGTTGCTGATCCATAACAAAAAAGCAAAGAGTAGAACAAAGCATCCAGGTCTTGTTGTGAGAACTGATCCATAGCAGAGACTTCAGGTGCACTGAAGGGACTTGTTAATGATCTCGTATAAAGATCTCGTGTAAAAAGAATGAGTGGAAAGGGAGGATGTGACAGTAAAGAAATGATGTCTGCAAGGGATTTAGGTTTATCAGAAACAAACAAGTCTTAGGTATCTGTGGCATTTCTGAGCAAACTGACTTGAATTTGCCTACTTGTCATATATTCATCTAGTGTTTGTTACTGTGAAGTGATGCATATTGAAGTGGTTGATAATCAGAAGAAAATTAAGGGACTTTATGTAGTTACGCGCTCGCAGTTCACTCAGTAAAGGATTCTGGCATCATTTTAGAATTCCGCTCAGAAGCAGCTGCAATAAAAGTAAAAGCAAATGCTAGACTGGTCGAGGATGTGATACTGTAGCAATAATTTCTATTTCAGTCAATATTTGGTCCAGGACTTGTTAGCTTGACTGAGAAAGATACCAAGGTAAAGGTAACTTAGAAATGAGTAGAATAAATCAAAAGATCTACCAACAACACTCACCCAAAGAGACTAAAAATGGAGTAGCCACCCTAGACGTGTAGCTACAGTAATTAAGAGACGTGATACGTCTATAATGTGTAGCAGTGGGGAGTGGTAGTTTTTATTTTCTTAATCTGAATACAAATACGAGGAGACAGTCAAAATGCAAACAGTGGCAAATTTAAGATGGAGAAGGAAATACTCACTGCCAAAACGTGTAGCAACTGTGGAACTAGATGTGGTAGGATGTGAAAGCAAAAACACTTTCAAGAAGTTTTTTTGGTTTTGCCCTATTAATTGTATAGTATAGTTAAGTAATAATTATAAATAAACTGTGATATACTTTTGAAAATGCGGTACGTGACTATGGATATGCGTCATTATTTAGAAGCGACAGATTCAGAGATGGTATTAATGTCCATGGTTCAGGGTTTGTTTTAGGTAATGTCTCTCTTGGGCCCAATGTGAATAAAGTGTGAAGAGCAGTTGTGCTTCACTTTTGGAGCGCACAGGAAGTGAGGAACAGCCTGTGTTTGGTACTGGTTTTGCTATATTTGTGTTTCAGGTGTCTCTGCTTATTAGGCGAGAACTGACAGAGAGAGCCAAGGATTTCAGCCTCATCCTGGATGATGTGGCTATCACAGAGCTTAGTTTCAGTCGTGAATACACAGCAGCCGTGGAGGCTAAGCAAGTGGGTGAGTTCAATTTATGCCTGGAAAGGCTGGATTGCCTTTGCCTTTTCTTTGGAAGCAGAATTTGGGCTAGCGTGTCATTGCTTTTGCATTGATACAGCTACAGAGTTATAAATCTCAGCCTCCTTAGTAATGGAGCTAAACAGATTATTTCACAAGTATTATCAGAAAACGTTGGGTCATAGCTAGTGGGATAGACTGTCAGTGGGACTGAATTCATACGACTGTAGGGTTCCTCTTCCGACTGGGATTGTTACCACTTACTATGGGGATTATGCTTAGAGGGTCTGGATGCTGTTGATTTTATTTAAGGAAAAGTAAAGTACACTTAGATACATTTCTTATTTGTGGGTATGGCCCCAGAATGCTATCGGTTCTTTTGGAAGCAGAGCCCCCAGGCCTCAGCTGTAGGGTTCTGGTGGACGGCTCAGAAAATGGGATCTGCTTTGAATGCTTTTGGCCATTCTCTCTGCAGCCCAGCAGGAGGCACAGCGTGCACAGTTTCTGGTGGAGAAGGCCAAGCAGGAGCAGAAGCAGAAGATTGTTCAGGCTGAAGGGGAAGCTACAGCTGCCAAGATGATATCCTGCTTTGGGAGATTTTGTGGGATGTGGCTTGTGAGCCTGACAGTCCTGAGAATCTGTCGCGTTGGGCTCACGCTTAGGAGGCTGTTATCAGATGATGGCTTCAAGCAGGTCACTGTGATTTTATTTTTCCCCCCCCGACAGTTGGCTGGAGTGAGGTTACGGGTCAGAGCAGAGGAGGTCATGAGCCTTCACTGCCTGTTCTAAGCTTTAACTTTTATTGG
Organism: Pelecanoides urinatrix; assembly: GCA_013400755.1. Lineage (NCBI taxonomy): Eukaryota > Metazoa > Chordata > Aves > Procellariiformes > Procellariidae > Pelecanoides > Pelecanoides urinatrix. The sequence continues at coordinate 53,679 of VZTQ01009593.1, read as the reverse complement.
CTGTGTGTGACCATAATCTATAATGTTGTTCTTGATTTGGGGAAGTAAAAATACGCCTGCCCAAAGGCCCAAGTTATTGGAATAGAGATTGCTAAGGTATTTGATGATATGGCTTAGGAAGAATTCCTTGAGGGTAGGCAGCTTCTGTTAGCAGGCTTTTTCCTTAACTTTTGCTCTCCTGTACCTCGGTGAAGCTCTCAGCAGGAATCCAGGCTACATCAAGCTACGTAAGATCCGAGCTGCTCAAAACATCTCAAAAACGGTGAGCAATGAGGCACAGAATTTCCTTCATCCTTCTGCCGTCCTTGTGCTGTCCTCCCAGCCCAGTGGCCACATGATGAATTTAAGGCGAATGTGACCTGCCCTGTCCTGATCTTTGTTCCTGCCAGCCCTTCTCTGCTCAAGTAGAGCTTAAGATTTAGCTTGCAATGATCAGCAATTAGATGTGAGGCTAAGAGTTCATGCCCTCCATATGACAAGGCCAGATCCACATCAGATTCCATCACCCACACTCAGCTGCAGCCACCAAAAGCTCCTGGTTTCCTGCAGGCTGAGAAAAGGGAACAGATAATTGTGGGATCAAAGGTCTGTCTGACAGGGAGGCGGAATGAGCACTTCTTGTAGAAAGTCTGATGGCGCTGGGATGGGAAGTCAGGAAGTTACAGAGTTGTTTTGGGGAATTCCATTGATTTAACTGAGATCTTAAGTGAATAAAACAAGAGTGCTCTATCTGGAGGGGGAGATAGCTTCCTTATTAGTGCTATTCCTCCATGTGCGTTTATACTCCTTTATGCCGTCTGTGTAATGATTTTCTTTTTCAGATTGCTGGCTCACAAAACCGTGTGTATCTCACAGCAGATAACTTGGTGCTGAACCTGCAGGATGAGGGCTTCACCAGGTAAAGGGGCCAGATGGCTGGATTTATCTGCACCCTACTTGTGAAGCTGGTCCCCTTTCTGGAGTTCTCTCAGGTTCTTTTCTCTGAGAGGAGCCTGATGCCAGAGGACACAGCCAAGTAGGGAGCAGTCTTACTTATTGTGGAAACTGAGATTTTTGTTAAATCTAATCAATCTACTCTTGTTTTTCTTCCTTCCCCCTGCCCCCCCCACTCCCTTTACTGCATCTCCTGATACACAGAGGAAGGTAAGGCACTGTTCATTTTGATCCTTTAGTTAGTACTTGGAACAGGGGTGTTGATGTTTGCCTGGTGCCTGGGATGTTTCTGGCTTGGGCTTTTCTGGCCACAGGGAGTTTATTCCATCTATACCCCAGTTCCCATTTGTGATGTGAAGCTTGAAGCCTTCCTTGCAGGGGCCACGAAAACATCTACATCGAGTAGGAGATACTCAGTAATTGGAGCTCTGTCTGTGTCCCATAAGGAACCTTGCGTGGGGAAGGCAGGAGAAACTGAGGAGTGTCCTCTGCTCTGTCCCCTGTGTGCAGGGCATCCTGCATTTATGGCACAGAGGGCTGTAAGAAGGCAGATGATCGTAGGAATTTGCATTGGTTTGGGGTAACGATCTTTAGGAAAAATGCTCTTGTTACTCCTCAAAAGCTTTCTAGCCCATGTTAGAAAACCCCGTTGCCTACTTCAGAGCTGGCAGGAGTTTGGTGGCTTTGCCTAATCTGTCCAGTGTTTACTGGACAAGGCAGTGCCAGCTAAAAGCTTAGATTTCTTAGAATCAAGAAAGGAAGCCAGAGCTGGTTTCTTTTCTGTGGGATCTCTGTAAGATCCTTCTTCCGTACCTCTGACCAGATTCTGTCTTACTCATCCCAGAAGGCTTAAGGGGCTTTGAAAAAAGTACCTAGTATCTGGACTTGAAGTCCAGATCTTTGGGTGTGACACCCCACCCCCCCAAGTCTGTAGTGAGGGTCTGGTTCAGCTTTGTGCTTTCTGGAGTAATGACTCACTTCTGTCTCCCTTTCAGTGACAGTCTCATACTCAAACAAGGGAAGAAATGAAAGAAATTAAAGCCTCCTAGAACCACCGGCGCTGACCAGCAGAAGATATGAGTGAGGAGCTTTGAACTCCCTCCACTAGTGTTGTTTGCCCTTACCTCGAAGTTGTTCATCCACTAGCGGGATTTGGTTTCCGTGCCCCTGCTCCATCTGCGGTGATCCAGTTATGGGATTGGGCTCTGCTGCTAGGCAGCTGTAATCCCTTTCTCACCCCATCACTTAAATTTGGGGAGGGGGCAGGGGTGCTTACTGGTATTAACCCATGTGGATATAGTAATTCACCTCTAATCTTCATTAATTTTTAGATTTCTGTAGGGTAAAATCAGAATTCTTTTTTTTTTTTTTTTGGCCAAATGAGGGAGTTCTGCTGCCATCAGCACCAGGCTTTTTTTCTAGTTGTTTCTCTTTCAGTCTCGATCCCAAGAGAACCTGGGACTGAATTCAGGAAAATGTCATTCATTGGGTGCCTGTCACTGCTGGAATATCTATTTGTGTCACTGTCTGCTCAGTGATTCTTTCAAACATTTGTAAAAATTAAAACTCCCAAAATTTATACTGTGTCTAAGTGTGTTTAGTGGCAAAAAAAGAGGTTATTTTGCATAGGGAGAGGTGGGACAGAGCTTTTATTTGGTTGAAGGCAGCAGCAGGATGTTGTGGGGAAAGGAGCAAGGGAAATACCCTCCTGTTCGCTGAGAAATCGCAGGGTGGGGAGAGAATGAGCTCATATAGCTGCATGGGTGACCGGGGCTGGTTTCTTACTGCCTATAGCTGCTAGAGCTGAGCGTAGGTTTACCAGCTTCTCTGTGTCACAGCAGCACGTATGTACTGTGTCCTGACCTCCATGGTTACATCTTGGTTTTTTCCCCCTGCTTTCCTGGCCAAAAGTGTAGGAGAAATCTTCCTCCATTGACTAAACTCTTCTCTGCTTGTGTTTCCAAGGCAAAATCTTGTCTGCTTCAGGGGCTAGCTTTTTCCGTCTCTTCTGGGCTGACCTATAGTAGATTTAGGACTTGGAGATTTCACAGAATCATGGAATTGTAAAATATCCTGCGTTGGAGGGGACCCACAAGGATCATCGAGTCCAACTCCTCACTGCCCACAGGGCAACCTAAAAGTTAAGAGCATTGTCTAAACGCATCTTGAACACAGACAGGCTTGGGGCCATGACCGCTTCCCTGGGGAGTTTGACCACCCTCTCACTGAAGAACTTTTTCCTACTATCCAGTCTGAACTTCCCCTGATGCAGCTTTAAGCCGTTGCCTCACGTCCTGTTGCGGGACACCAAAGAGAAGAGGTCGGCACCTTCCTCTCTGCTCCCCGCCATGAGGAAGTTGTAGTGAGGTCAGCCCTCAGTCTCCTCTAAGCTGAACAAACCTGGTATCCTCAGCTGCTCCTCCTAAGTCATGCCCTCTTTCACCATCTTCGTTGCCCTCCTTTGGACGCGTTTTTATACCCTCCTTACATTGTGGAGCCCAAAACTGCACACAGTACTCAAGGTGAGGCTGGACCAGTGCTGAGTATAGTGGAACCATCACTTCTTTTGACCAGTTAACTATACCGTGCCTAGTGCACCCCAGGATAACGTTGGCCCTTTTGCCCTGCCAGGGCTCGTTGCTGGCTCAGAGAGCTTGCCGTCAACCGAAACACCCAGATCCCTTTCTGCAGGGCTGCACTCCAGCCTCTTGTCCCCCAGTCTATACGTACATCCAGGATTACACCATTCCAGGTGTGGAATCTGGCATTTGTTCTTGTTAAATTTCATATGGTTGGTGAATGTCCAACATGCTGATCTACCAAGATCTCTAAGGCCCCTGTCTCCTTGAGGGAATCAACAGCTCCTCCTAATTTAGTATTGTCGGCAAGCTTAGTGTGTACTGGGGTCCTGTGTCTAGGCCATTGATAAAAGCTTTGAAGAGAACTGGCCCTAAAATTGAGCCCTAGGGAAGTCCACTAGTGACTGGCCACCAGCTAGATGTTACCTCATTTCCTGCAAGTCTTTTGAGCCCAAGCCATCAGCCGATTGTTCACCCATTGTATTGTGTACATGTCTAGCTGTATGCTGGACATCGTCCAGAAGAATACAGTAACAAAAGCTTTGCTAAAATCCAAAAAAACACCACATCTGCTGCCTTCCCTTTGTACACTAGGTGGGGTAACCTTGTCGTGAAAGATTATTAAGTTAGCAAGGCATGACTTGCCCTTCATGAACCCATGCGGGCTTTGACCCATGACTTCATTGTCTTTCATGTCTTTTTCAATAACTCCCAGCATAATCTTCTCCATAATTTTATGAGGCACCAGAATGACTCTGACAGGCCTGTAATTAGCAGGGTCTTCTTTCTTGCCCTTCTCAAAAATTGGGACAACAGTTGCCAACTTGNCTCAGCTGCTCCTCCTAAGTCATGCCCTCTTTCACCATCTTCGTTGCCCTCCTTTGGACGCGTTTTTATACCCTCCTTACATTGTGGAGCCCAAAACTGCACACAGTACTCAAGGTGAGGCTGGACCAGTGCTGAGTATAGTGGAACCATCACTTCTTTTGACCAGTTAACTATACCGTGCCTAGTGCACCCCAGGATAACGTTGGCCCTTTTGCCCTGCCAGGGCTCGTTGCTGGCTCAGAGAGCTTGCCGTCAACCGAAACACCCAGATCCCTTTCTGCAGGGCTGCACTCCAGCCTCTTGTCCCCCAGTCTATACGTACATCCAGGATTACACCATTCCAGGTGTGGAATCTGGCATTTGTTCTTGTTAAATTTCATATGGTTGGTGAATGTCCAACATGCTGATCTATCAAGATCTCTCTGTAAGGCCCCTGTCTCCTTGAGGGAATCAACAGCTCCTCCTAATTTAGTATTGTCGGCAAGCTTAGTGTGTACTGGGGTCCTGTGTCTAGGCCATTGATAAAAGCTTTGAAGAGAACTGGCCCTAAAATTGAGCCCTAGGGAAGTCCACTAGTGACTGGCCACCAGCTAGATGTTACCTCATTTCCTGCAAGTCTTTTGAGCCCAAGCCATCAGCCGATTGTTCACCCATTGTATTGTGTACATGTCTAGCTGTATGCTGGACATCGTCCAGAAGAATACAGTAACAAAAGCTTTGCTAAAATCCAAAAAAACACCACATCTGCTGCCTTCCCTTTGTACACTAGGTGGGGTAACCTTGTCGTGAAAGATTATTAAGTTAGCAAGGCATGACTTGCCCTTCATGAACCCATGCGGGCTTTGACCCATGACTTCATTGTCTTTCATGTCTTTTTCAATAACTCCCAGCATAATCTTCTCCATAATTTTATGAGGCACCAGAATGACTCTGACAGGCCTGTAATTAGCAGGGTCTTCTTTCTTGCCCTTCTCAAAAATTGGGACAACAGTTGCCAACTTGCAGTCAACTGGGACCTCTCCAGATTCCCAAGACTGTTGCTAAATAACAGAGAGAGGTCTTGCAATAACATTGGCCAAACCTGCAGCACCCTGGGATGAATTCTGTCGGGCCCCATGGACTTGTGTGCATTCAGTTGCAGCAGCAAATCCCGTACAAGTTCAAAGTCAACTGGGAGCTTATCACTCCTGCAGTTGCCATCCTCCAACCCAGGGCTCCAGCCATCCCAGGGCCCATCATCGGTGTTAAAGCCAGAGGTGAAGAAAGCATTAAATGTCTCTGCTTTATCTTCATCCCTCTTTGGGGACGAGGTGACCAACCTCATCAAGTAACGGACCAATGTTTTGTTTAGTCTTCCTTCTGCTGTTAACATACTCTTTAAAAAGCCTTTTTTGTTACCCACCACAGTACCGTCCAGCTTCAACTCCAACTGAGCTTGGGCCATAAAGATTTGCTCCCTGTAGCGGTGAATAGCATGTCTCTAGTCCTCCTGCGTAGCCTGTCCTTGCTTCCGAAGCCCATACACTTTCTTTTTCTGCCTAAGTTGCAGGAGATCCCTATTCAGCCCAGCCAGCCTTCTGCCTCGCTTGAATTCAGATGCGTTGGAATTGCCCGCTCCTGTGCTCTTGAAAGAAGGCCCTTAAAAAGTGACCAGTATTTACAGACCCTAATATCCTCAAAAGCAGATTCCCAGGGGACCTTACTAACTAGTTCCTTGAGCAGCCTAAAGTCTGGTCTCCCAAAATCCAGGGTAATAGCTCTGCTGACAGTTGTATCATCAAAGATTTTAAACTCAACTATTTCATGATCACGATGGCCAAGACAGCCACCCATGAGACCATCTGTATTTACAACCAACCATCTCTATTTACAAATGACTCCAACTTAAGCCCTCCAATGAAGAAGAGAAGCCTTTAAGGACCTCTCAGGCGGGTGAAGCAGAGCACGTTTAAAGGAACAGTTATAATCTATGGCTTCCTGGTTTTACAACTCACTGTGACTGGAAATCAGAGCCATATCTAATACCCATGTGTCTTGCAACATCAAGGAAGTAACGATTTGTTTTGAACCAGTTTTGACAATGCATCTTCAAACAGCCGCCCAAAAGTAGTCTGCATGTAACAGTGCCTAAGCATAAAGCAGAGTAGACCGCTTATTTCAGTGCTGCACTTGATGTACAATCATGAATGTTCTTGTTCAGTCTATATTCTTTGCAGACGGTGGATATTATGGACACATTAAGCTCTGGACTTGAAACACAGATATAGTTCTCTGTGTAACCTGAACTTGCTCCACAAGGTGTCTTCATTTTCATGCTTTGGGTAGAGTTTAAGCTAACCATAGGCATGCCCTGCTTTAGGCTGTGGCAGCTTTTTAAGACGGAGGTGGATTGGAGTCTGAAGCAAAAGCAAGTGTTTCCTGAGAGTAGGGCTTCAGGCCATTGGCTTAGAAGAGGGTGTCTGGCGTCATTCAGAGGTGAAACACAGCGTACCTCCACCCACTCCTCTGTCAGCTTTACTTCTCTGTCCGTTGTTTTCCCACACTGGCCCTTGCCTGCCTTTTCCTCCAGCGCCAGCAGCGTGGCAAAGCCAGCTGGTAAACGCAGGTGCCCGTTGGCTTCACAGGAAAGTAAGTCCAGCACGTGGGGAGGAGGGTCTGCTCACAAAGTACCGTCTATCTTCCGAACGCTTCCAACCACGTTTCTTGCCATGTCAAATGACAGCAATGTCCTTCCTCCCAGTATATTGTGTCTCAGGTATGTGTCTTTATCCCAGGCAGTTTTCTCAGCCCCGTGCTCCAGAACCAGCTGCTGAACTCAAAAAGGATGGGACTGCCGCTGTGGCATTGTTTCTGCCTTTGCTTGCTTGAGGCAGGGTTGGCAGCTAAGCAGGGGCAGAATTCCCCCCAGCATGCACAGGATGGCNGGTGATGCCTGCACCAGGGCGGGGGGAGCACCCAGCTGGCCAATGGGGTGTTCTATACCATGTGACATCAGGCTCAGTATAAAAACCAGGTGGGGGGGGGGGCTCGCCCCCCGGTTCGGGACACGCGGTCGGCGGTTGGTGAGCAGTTGCACTGTGCATCGTCTGCTTTGTATATTCTGTTATTGTTGTTGTTCCCATTTGCTATTATTGCTGTTCTACTTCTGTTTTATTTCAATTATTAAACTGTTCTTATCTCAACCCGGGAGCTTTCCTACTTGTGCCCTCCCCGATTCTCTCCCTCATTTCACCGGGGTGGGGGGGAGAGTGTGAGTGAGCGGCTGCGTGGGGTTTATTTTCTGCTGGCTGAAGTTAAACCACGACAGTCCCTCATAAGCTTGCCTGTTGCCTAGACACAGGGTGAAGTTGTTTTTTCTAACAGGACGAGTTCTTCCATCCTGGAAGCGCATTACTGTTGTACCTATGCCGTGCAGCATTGGCTTGGGGAATGCTATTCTCTGTATTGGCATGGCTGAAACCACTACGGCATCCACAGAGCTCGTCCACGCCTTTGTACACCGTCCAACCTTGCCTTGGCTCTGCTTATGCATTTGGCACCAGACCAAAGCCGGGAACTTGGCTGAAGTTGGCTAAAATCATCCTGCCTGTCATCCTGCCACTGCCTTGCTGATGGGGTTCCTGCTCCCTGCTGGGAAGTGCACGAGCCTGGGCATGTCCTCTGGCAGGTGCAGGGTTCCGAGGATCATAGAATCATGGAATCATTAAGGTTGGAAAAGACCTCTAAGATCTTCAAGTCCAACCATCAACCCAACCCCCCCATGGCCACTAAACCATGTCCCCAAGCGCCTCATCTACACGTCTTTTAAATCCCTCCAGGGATGGGGACTCCACCACTGCCCTGGGCAGCCTGTGCCAAGGCCTGGCCCCTCTTTCAGGAAAGGATGCGGTGCCTCCTCCCAGCTGGTTTGTGCAGACTGGTAGATGCTTCACCTTGCCGGCTCCCAGGCACCTATGTCACCTTCTGGGCACATTGGCCATTGCCACTGTATTACAAGCTACGTGGAACAGAGTTCAAGGCACGCCGCATTCCTTCTCTTTTCCGCCCCTTCGCCCGTGTGGATTTGTGCTCTAAACTGAGAGGAGAGAGCTGAGGCTTAGGGCCCCCACGCCAAAGCAGGGGACAATTACAGCCGGACTTTTAAAGTGCTCACTGTGGTCCCGTGTCAGGCAGCTGGTAGGGATTGATTGTGCAGGTCCCTCGATGGCATGATCTTCCCACACAGGGCCTAGATGGGGCTCAGACCAGACAAAATTCCCTGTCCCACATTTCCAAGCATTCTCGGCCTGCGTCCTAGGTCACTTTTTGACCTAGCTCAGACTTTTTCCTAAGTGGGATTGAGATCTTCCTGCCGTCAGCTCTAACCAGGTTCTAGTCCAGGACACTTGAACCATCTTTTTCTTTCAGTATCAAATACCCACAGCCTAAGCAGTGCCTGTACCTGTAAATTAAGGATTCCCCAGCATGTTCTCTGTGACCTAGGCCAGCTGCCACAGAAAGGTTCAGGTCTGCACTCGTTAGCTGTGGCGGTACCCAAACTCCCTCAGCATTCTCCCAAATGGTTCCTGGCTATGGTTCACAGGCTGGGGCCTAGTTTTAACTGGAAAGACTTTAAAAACCATGGTGAGGCCCATTCTAACACCACCAAGGATGGGCTCCAGCGCTAAGGAATGCCCTCCAGCATTCACAGAATGATATAAATAGTGGTGGAGGTCTTTAGCCCAGGCTGCTGCTGCACGAGGCACCATTACCAGCACGAGGTCAGATCAGCTGTGGCTTTGTCCGTTCAAGTATTGAACACCTGCAAGGCCCCTCTTTCAGGTCTGAGCCTCTGTGTGAATGCTGTCTGGTAAAAACAAGTCTCAAGTGTTCAACCTGAACCTCCCAAGCTGTGATTTGGGACCATCGCCTCTGGTTTTATTATCTGCCACTACTATAATTTTCTTACCAGCCTTCTGTGAAGTTGTAGTTTAACCCTCAGCCTCCTCTTTACTAGACTAAACAATCCAGCTCCCTTAGCCCCGTTCTTGTAGGTGACTGACTAGTATCTGTGAAGCCACAACGTGGCCATGCTCTGGTCTACCTTCTCCATAAAGACGAAGTTTCATTTCTACCAAATGGTACCTAGGAAGGAGCAGCCAGGCACTACACCGTTTGCTGAAGCAGCCCTTAAGACCTACCCTGCGGCTGAGGGATACCACCGAAGACAGATGAGACAGATGACAAAATGACTAGTGATTTGGGGGCATGAGGATGACTCTTCCAAATACCAGAATTTAAGTGCAAAAGCCTGCATCTGAGTTTGTCACAGGCTGCGCTCAGACCTACCTGACAACTACCAACACTCAAGTCTCACAGCAAGGAGCCACTGTAAGTGGTCACAGCGTCTGTTCAGGAGTCTGAAGGCTGCAGGGAATGATGAAAACTAAGCTGGAGCCATTCTTGTAAGTCTTTGCAAGGCTGCAAGTGAAGCCAGGAGTACAGCTATACTCGAAGAGAAATCATAGAAAAAACTTTTGGGACTCAGCATTCAAACAAATACACATTTATTTACAAACAAAGGAGAAAACATGGCCACACATCAAATTCTGGTATATTTACAGCATCCAATCAAAGGATCAAGTAGAAAAGGGATCATAGAGCAGAGGGTTTGCATTAAGGCAAGAGGAAGTTTCCTGCTGAATTACGGAGGAGCTGAGCTGAAACAGGCCAAAACCTCCAGATTTTAAAAGATGAGGCTTCAGGGAACACTAACAGGCTAAACTCTAACTCGCAGCAGTGGGCAGAGATGTAGCTCCTGTAAAAAGCTTCCTTAGCTCTTCCTCAAGAAGTCTGCTGAAGCTGACACAGCAGAGGTGGGTTTGGGCCCCGGTGCTCAGAGAACAAGGGAAAGAAGGGGTGTGATTTTTTTCCTGTTAATGAATGACGAAGGAGCAGCACAGGCAAGGGACAATGAAGTCGGCCAGCTGAGCTGGAAAGCAGCCCGGTTCAGGGCACTGAAAAGTGGCAGGGAAGAGAAGGGGAAGGCCTAATTCCAGTCCAAGAGCGAGGAATGCGAGGCAGGCCAGCCTGGACGTGAGCTCCAGTCCTGCACCCCAGGTTCAAAACCCCCGCGGGGCTACCTGCAATGATGCTTATTTTTTCTTTAGTGAGCCTTTCAGCTTCTTCTCCGAGGAGTGCTGTTTCCGCACCTTCTCCTCCTTTTTCCCCAAGTTCTCATAAACCATTGACTCCTCTTTCTGCCTGTAAGACCAGGGGAAAACAAGGGAAAAAGTGAGCAAGAGGAAAAAGCCAAGCCAGCAGAGAGACTGTTGCCAGAGGCAGGCATAGGTGGGCTTCTGGTTTAGGTGAGCTCTTACTTGGAGGATTTTCGTGAAGCCTTGGCGTGCACATTCCTCACTGCAGGGGGGTAGGCAATGTTCCCGTACTCGGACTCGTTCGGCTTGCCTTTCTGAGACTACAGGAGAGAAAAACCAAGCTGAGAAGAGTGTGGTCTGGGAGAAGCACGTGAGGCATCATGGAAGAGTTCTGGCAGTTTAACCATGCTTCACGCCAGGGTCTCAGTGGAGGTTGGTGGATTGCTGAAGTCCTCAGGCTCAGTGCACTTTGCCCGCTGCTGTCGCAGAGGAGAGCAGCAGGGATGCAAATGTATCCTCGTGCAGGAGGGAACAGTGGGGCAACAAATTTCTGGAGGCACTGGCATCAGCTAAAGAATATTAAACAGATAGCAGCAGCTAGTGGATGCTGCCAGAGGCTACAAAGAGAGATAAAAGATGCCACTTCTCAGCTAGTAGGAGAAAATCCTACTTGGGATTGGGAGGCAACTGCAGAACCAGAATGGGAAAGACAAAGAGGAAAGGAGAGGGCAAAGTCTTTGCCTGTCTTAGATTCAGCTTGTAACAAAACAGCACTTGGTGGAGACGTTATACAGAATGTAGTTGAAATAACTGCATTAAAACTTACTGCTGTTTAGCAGTTCGGAAGGGGTTGGTACTTGAGCTGCCAATGTTGTCCCCTGAATTTTAAAGGGAGGAACTCAAATCTTGGTGCACCGTTGTAGTCTATGTAGGTTCCAGTGCTAGCTTAAAGCTTGGGAAACAAAGCGCTTGGGCTCAGAGCCAGCACCATGCAGGGCCTAGACTCACAGGACGGGAAAGTAGAGTCCCCTTTCTCACCTGGATAACTTCCAGCTTTTTCTTGGTCGTCTCTATGAACTGGCAGATGGCCATGTAGATGAACTTGTACTGGGCCTCCGTCTGCACCATCCCTGAGCGTTGGGCCCTCACCATCTGGATGGTCTTCTGGATGTCAATGTCACAGTCCAGCCCTAGCAAGGGGCACCAGAAAAGCTTATGGATGTGTTCGCTGACCCCCTCTCTCCCAATTCTGCACCAAAAGCAGTCACAGTGGAATTCAGTCAAGAAGTTTCCACCTCCCTCCATACTCTTTACTCCTGTATGGACATCCTATCCCTCTTTCCCGCTCAGCATCTTCCAAGTCTGGCCCTGGAGGAAGAGCCTAAGCTCAGGGAAGGCTGAAGCCACGATAAGTGGATACGGTGCAGAGATCCAGCAGCTGCCGCATAGCAAGGACAGCACAACCTTCTCAGGGCTGTGGCAGGATCTCTCCCACTGATACCCGATAGTTTTCATCCCTTTACAGCTGGACTTAAAGGCACAGCCCTACTGGATGGGCCAATTCACTTCAAGACACTTTGGGGTCCTCTTACCCTTGGTGGAGATTGTTTCCACTATCATATCAATGACGATGATAGTCCCAGTGCGGCCAATTCCAGCACTGCAAGGAGAGGACGAGCAGAGGTCAGAGCAATATAGCTCCTGAAACAAAACGTAGCTGCTTCTGGGGAAGGATGCGGCACTTGTAGCAGCTGTTCAGCAACGCCACAAAAGAGTCAAGGATTCAACAGGCAGCAGAGATTGGTTTGGGGGCATCAGAGAGGAAAAAGCAAATACCGGGGCTGGCATAAACTTCACTCGCAAGTCCCAGGGACGAGCTGGTGCAGCACAACAGACTTTCTACACCTCACCCTATATAAAGGATGGAGAATGCTTCAAACCCCAGCCTCTGTACCAACCTGCAATGCACCAGAATAGGCCCTGCATCTGGGATGCTCTCCTGCTTCTGGTTTATCTGGTCGAGGAAGCTGAGCACTCCTCCTGGCTCGCTGGGTACACCGTGGTCAGGCCAGCTCAGGTACTGGTAGTGCCAGATCTCACGCACAGCCTTATCCTGATAATAACAAAACACCCTACAGGTAAAACTGCCACCCAGTCCTCTGTCCTAGGGAGAGGTGGGTCTGAAGCCAGAGGGAATCTTCTGTGCCCTTCTTGGTGATTCCAACAGTGTGATTTCAGCCTAAACCAGGTGGGAACAGCAACCCCAAAAATGATACAACAAGCAGCATCACCACAGCACCCAGCAGTTCCCAGCCTTAGACATACAGTGACCGTTAGACCCATGGGCTCCATGACAGCCCTTGACCAGGCACACTCACGTCATCCATCGGACACACACAGAGGTGCCGGAGTTTGTACTCCAATGCATCGTGCTCCCCAGCGTTCTCCACAAGGTAGGGACCGTATTCCTTCACGCTGCCCACCTCCGGCCAGTAAGGCACACATTTGTTCTGCGTGGGCAGAGAGGGCAGGGTGAGGATGGGCAGAAGGCAGGAAAGAGAAAGAGCAGAGCAGTGGTTGAAGGGGAAAAGAGAGCAGCTCCGAGACACCTACACCTAAACCTGCTACTTACCCGCCCTTTTTCTACCTCCCGTGTGGTCATCACAATAATGCACGTGTTCTCCTGCCACACCATTTGCCAGAAGTCATTGACTGTGGCATCCAGGCAACCCTGGCTGGCGATGTAGGTCTTGGTGCACTCATCTGGGCTGATCAGGTTGTTCTGAGTGTGGACAGGGGAAGATCAGGAGGGCTGCAGGAGCAGGCAGGCCCTCCCCCGTTTTGGGCATACAGCCGTCTTTCAAGAGTCTCACCTTGACATAGTTGGCGTTGATATAGTCAGATCCAGGGATATGCGGGTCCCTTCCTTGGAGGATGACTCTGGAATGATCAACTGGGGATGCATCAAAAGAACGAACAGAACAATGAGATACTCTGTGCCCAGGCACATGAAGCTCCTTCCCTGCCCCACGCCACCTCATTCCTGTTACCCAGCGGACGCAGCATGCCCCATATTTTCACCTCTCCTTCTCTGGGGTCAGACCAATCTCACCGCATCCTCCCATGGAGATGGGAGGATGAACCATCAGAAGCTATTCAGTTTGATGCAACCCTCCTTCCTTCAAGGACATGAAAAGGCTGTGACCTCTCTCATCAGCTCTTAAATCCTCAAAGCCGCACACCTTGTAACCCGCTCTGGAGGATAGAGCGGGCTGAGGCAGGGCCAGGGATGACTCGGACAGCTCTTCACAGCCTGTCTGTTTGGGTTTTTTTTATAGTGGAGAAGCAAGACTCACAGGGCAAGATGTTCTTGTATCGGTTCTTGCTCTTGTTTTCAGGTCTCTGACCCTCATGACGGTCAAACAGGTGCTTGGCTTCCTGTTTTTGCAGACTCTGAGAGCAGAAAAGAGAATAGTGATGGCAACGTCACAATGTATGACAGGGGAGGTGGGCACTCAGAGAACAGTGGTGACTCTGGGGACACATGGGCATGTTTGCGGGGGAGCAGAGAAGTGGAAAGCAAACCTAGACTTGAAGAGTCCAAGGTTCATGCCCTTACTATCTTGGTGACTCGCTCTCCCAACCGTGAAAGGTCTACCTCACTGGGTTCACTTAAAGATGACACTCACTCCCCAGAGGAAGAGGTTCCAAACAGAGTCTTCTTTCAGAGATAAACTGACAAGAATTTACAAGACACCTGAGAAGTTTGTGTCCAGGAAGAAATCAGGGCTGGAGAATGAGGTGGTGCACAGGGACTTCCCAAAAAGTCAGAATAATGTCCCCCAGCAGTTTCTTACATCAAATTCTTCCCAGAATCCAGCCTTGGATGTGTCCTCAGATAGACTCTTCTTGTTCAGTTCCTGCACTCTATTCTCAATGTCAGCAGCATTCACCCTCGTAGCGTAGTAGGGCTGGGGATGGGAAAACACAATGGGTTGGCATGAAAGAGAGAGATGCTGCTGGAGAGCAAAGTCTCCTCTGTGTGCTGTGGAGAGAGGGAGAAGAAGGACACAAAGCAGAAACAAACAGCAAGTGGGTCTCTCCGAAGGATCCCTAAGAAACAGAGGAAATGGGATCTACCTGCTTCAGGTACACAAAGGAGCCAGACACCTCCTCGATTCCAGTCTTCTTGTAGTGCTCCACCAGATCTGCCAAGGCGTCAAACATTTCAGCCCCTCCAACTGTGTAGCGTCCATTCTAAACGGAGGAAGAATGTGTCATGTCCCACTCATAACATTCCTACAGACAAAGCCGATAATGCTCAGGGAAAAGGTAACGCTGGGGTGCAAAGCCATAGGCACCACCCTGCGCCATCTAGAAAAGCGTTTCCTCTGGAGGGAGGTCAAAGGGTAGTTTGCCCTGAGAACCCTAAGTTCATAGTACAGTGAACTGACTCCTGTTCTCAGTGGATGGAAGCCCAGAGAAGGTATATTGCCCTCAGCTCTCATTTAAGGTCAGTTGCTTTATGTCCTTGAAATCTCCCTCCTCTCTCTGCATCATCCCACATGAAAGAAATAGGAGAACCTGTGACAGCCAGGTTGGTAACATCCTTCAGACTAGGTGTGGAGGCCTTGCAGATGCCCTTCCTCCTCCTCCAAGGGCTTTTTACTCTTTTGATGAACTTGTAATTAGACTGTGAATCCTCCTCTCTCACCACAAACTGCCTGTACTGCAGTTGTCGGTCACACTGAGCCCTGCTTCCTCCCATGTCTGAGCACCCAGCGCTGCCCATGGCCACCCAGGCTGGGGAGAGGACATAAGGAACCTGCAAGGTGACAGCACTTTGATCCAAATTCAGAAAAACTGCTGGTGGCAATCAAGCTAACAGGGCTCTTGCATTTGAGGACACGATCAGCAGAGATCTCTTCCACTCTCTGTCCTTTTGCTCTCCCAACTGCTCACCTCACACATGATCTTGATGTGCGTCACTTTGAGCCGGGCCCCAGAGGCACTAGTTGCCCCAGCTGGTGGAGCATCAGACCCAGGTTTAAGCTGGTCAGTGAGGACGGACAAGACAAAATCCCCAGGTTTGCTGAGGCTCTCCCGCACCAAGAAGGTCCAAGGGGTGGCTTTGGCCTGGAGAAGTGACTCAGCTGCAGAGCCTGACAGATGCCCATGGTACCACCTAGGAAAAAACAAGAGAGGGTCACAAAAGAGGTGGAGACGCAGGTAAGTGGATGCCCTTGAGCTGATAAGTGAAGGACAGCAGCACTGGGGAAGGGTGAGGGAGGAAGAAAGGAAGGGGAAGAACAGAGGGGAGGGAAAGAGAGAGGGAAGGAAACCAAGGGAGGAGCAGGATCTTGGGAAAAGCAGATGAGACAGAAAGAAGTAGAGAGCTGGCAAGAAAAGGAAAGGGCAAGGGATGAGGTGGAGGTAGAAGGGACCGGGGGAGCAGAATGCTGGTACCAGAGGACACAGTGGAAAAGCACAAAGTTTGATCCAGTTGCGTTATACACACAAGCACAGATAAGGAATGCTTGAAAGCTTGAAGATCAGCTGGAGGAGGGTAGTCCGTGGGTTTCAGCACCTCCCAGCATTATTGGATTTCTAGCCTTATTGCTGCAGGGTGCTTTGGAAACTCAAACACCAGGGAAACAAAAATAAACCTCCAGTGAGTCAGAAACTCTCCCATTGAATTTAGCAGCACCCAGATGGCTGTGTTGAGATCAGATCCATTAAAGAACCATCCCAGCGACCTCTCTTTCTGAAACTCAGTCACCTCTTCAAGCAAAGGATAATACCCATTCTCTGGGCACATCACACTGCAGCAATCAGCCTAGCCATGGGAGCGAAGACCAGGAGCCTCCTGGAGCCCATATTCTGCTCCTGGTACTTATCACTGTTGTTGATGCACGTGCACGTTCCTGTCCTCAATGCAAACACCCAGTCAGCAGCTCCTCCTCTCCTCTCAGCACAAGGTGAGGAGCATCCCCATCTGACCNCGCTGCCGGCTCGTGTTCAGCCTTGCTGCAGGACTGGACCAAGGGCGCAGAGGGACACAAGTGTAGTTCAAATGGCCCAGCTGCTGCCAAGCCCCTTCCCACCTACAAAGGTCTCTGGGGTGGGCTGTGCCTGCCTGGTGGGATCTCACCGCACCGTGTGGTGTGGGTGCAAGTGATGGACACCAGAAGCAAGCTGGGAGATGGGACAACCCTGCCCTCTCCTCCAGAAACTCCAGATGTGACCCAGGTTGTCTCTGTGCAGATCCTCTAGTTCCTCATGCCTGTCCCAAGCTCCACAGTCTCTTTGAACCGCACCAGAAGGTCCTGGGGGGCACTGCTGAGCTGGCAAGTAGAGATGTGGAAGGCCATGTTCACTGCAGCTCTGTCCTGCTTCAACAAAACTCGCTTGGAAGCTGGAGCTAGAGATCCAAATTGTAGAAAGTGGAGAGCTGTGAGGTGCTCTGGGCACTGGGAAATGCTCTGAATCATCCCACTCCTCCCAGTACCCTTTTTCTGGGGGAGCCTCTACTGGGTCTGGACCCATCTCAGCCCAAGGGCCACCACAGCCCTGGGGCTCCTGCCCCAGCCCCTTCCCTCCTTCCCAGCTGGGTGTCAGGGGGGGGATTTGGGCCCTGGGATGGGCCTGGTTCAAGCAGGCCCCCCCGGTCCTGGGACATCCCCATCTCCAGCTGGAGCCGTGTGCCGGGCTCTGCGTTCGGGGGCCTTTGAGCACGGCTGCTGTGTTCACCGCAGCTCCGTCCCGCTTCCACAGAGCCGCCTCGGCAGCTGGAGACACAGCCGTTTTGGCCATCTCCCCTGGTGAACAGCATTTCCAAAGCAGGCAGCTGTTGCATCAGACTGACCAGCAACACCCCTCCCCGCTCCCGCTCCTTGCAGGTACCACAACGAGCACCAGACACGCTCTGTACGTCACCGCGCACACTGCCGTCACGGCCAGGCTGACGTTTGGTAGATGAGCCGGTGTGGTTAGAGCTGTGGGAGCAGGTTTGTAGCTAACAGTGGATGCCTGGGGTGGCACTGGCATCTACGGGGCACTTCACGTTGCTAGGGCTGTCTGTTCCCAAGAATTGAAATGGAGGTTGGGAGGCCATGCCCCAGTCACAGAAGCAGCCGGGGCATTCGTTCACCCCTGTGTCTGGCCAGATGAACACATTCCCCTACACAACATCTAGGAATCATTTTGACAAGAAGACGTGGCAGGTGGTTGTTGTGCCTTGGCAAGTAACTCCTGTTGATCCTTGCCTCATGCACTGCAAGAAATAGCTGGTGACCTCCACTGCAGGGCAGTCATTACTTTCCGATCCTCCTCCCAAAGAAGGGCTCAGTCACCGTGTGCCAGGGCTCAGATGCCACCTGGGCAATGGTTGACCGAGCCTCCCGCTCATCAAAGAGGTCCCCGGGCCTCCCCTCCACGGGTAGGAAGGGGTTAATGGGTCCCGTTCCCCCGTCCCTTCCCCCAGTAGAGCCCAGCTCTTCAAAGCCACGTGATGGAAAATCACTTGGGGAGAGAGTGAGAGGAGCTTTCGTAAGAGCCTGGCGGGGGGAGAAGTTTCCAACCGCAGGGAGGAAGGGAGGAAACTGCAGGGCCACAACCCAACGGCCTTGAGTGGAGAGTACAGCCGGCAGCAGACCCTGGCCCCTCTGCAGACCCCACAGCGAGCAGGGCCCTACCCAGGCGCTTCACCCAGGGCATCTTTGCTCCCTGTCTCCAGGTGGGCAAGGAGGACCTGTCCGCCCCAGAGCGCGGTGCGACTGCTCCCCGAGCTGCATCAAAGAGACCGAAAGCACAACACAAGGGCAAAACCACCTGATTTGATTTAGGAACTTGGTGTCAGAGACATATGCAAAGCGGGGACAGGAAGGAGACTAAGCAGGCTAGGAATAGCTGGTCCTGCTCTCAGCTATGTGAGCCACCCAGACCTGGAATAACCAAGGAGGTTTGGGGCAAGGCTGAGAGCTTCCACATAACATGTCACTCTACGGACCACTGCAGACCGATAACTAACACCACAACCTTTGCTTTTAGGAACAGTATATAAATAGCAAAGGCAACAGGAAACCAGAAGTAAAAATAGAGCCCTATTAGGTCTGCTGCGATGGGTCAAGGTACGTCCAGACACACCAGCTGCTTTGCTTTCTCTGTACCTCTCTGTAGTGGGGTCGGAACAGTTGAGCGGGTATCGCAAGTCGATGATGGTTCCATCTTTGTCCTGCAGCGAGCCCTGTTGCTGCGTGTAGTACTCCACCAGTTCTGACAAGGTGGCAAACTTCTCCCCTCCATACAGGTCATAGAAATCCCCAGTATTCTGGATGCGGATGTGGGTTACCTGGTCACCAACCCTGTGGGATGATGCACAGAGCAGTCCAGTGAGGCGGGTGGAAAAGAGGCAGAAAATGTTCTGCATTACCTCCTGCCACGGAACCAGAGCAATCCGTCCCAGTGAAAGGAGATGACTGGGAAGAGAAGTTCCTGGGGCAACTTGAGGGAGGGTCTAGAAGATGCTGGGAAGCTCAGGTCCTTTTACAGGTTGGAAAGAACTCAAAGGAATAAGGACGGGATGAAGAAGATGCCACAGGACATGTGAAGATCTAAGCATTCTGCAACCCTGGAAAGACAGAAGTTGGGGTCCAAGTTACTTACCGCACTGAAAGAGAAAAATCCCCTTGATTCTTCCGACTGGGTCTGGCCAGGAAGCTCCCATGGACACCTCGTCCCTTCAGCAAGGCTTCAGCTTCCAGCCCACTCAGGTCACGGTGAAACCACCTAGCAGAGGAAATAAAAACAAGACCAGGTGAATAAAAAAGGCCAGACACTAACGTGGAGACTCGTACAATGAAGAATGGTCCCCGGTCAGCGTCCCTAGAGATACCCATACAGGTTGACAGCCAGCAGCAGCAACATCCCTTCCTACCTGATACCTCCCCCAGCCTGTGAAAGGTTCCTATTGAGATGGATGATTCCAGGATGATCCCTTCTCTGATCTGCCCTACTTCCCTGGTCCCCCTCCCTACGCACACACACTTCTCAGCCCCTCTTACCTCACCATCGTGGCGGGCAAAAGAAGAGGGGACCAAGTGGCTACCACCAAAGCAACTCAAAAAACACACAGGAAAACTCAGTTTGCGCTGGCGAGAAACGGGAAGTCGGAGGTCTGCGCTGGAGCACCCCACGCCAAGCTGTTTCTGCGCCTCTTGGGAGCCGGCCACGCATCTCTCCTGGCGTCTACCATCCGTCCGTTCAGACCCCCTCCATCCGCTGCTTTCTGGGTACGTGCCCCGCTCTCCGGCCCTCTGCACGGTGCTGTCGGGCACGGGCCGGCGCGCAGCCGGGCACAGGCAGCTCCAGGAAGAGGAAGCGCTCCGAGCCTTCAACTCCCCAGCCCCGAGCTGCTTTGCACACACTTCTGCTTCTCCTTTCGCGTCTTTCCTCCCCACCCCACCCGCTATTCTTGGGTACCCTGTCTTTTTTTCACACCGGGGTTGACCCTACAAGTGCATCTTAGGTGCCGGCTTGTGCTCACAAAATTCAGTTCTGCACATCCTCTGTTCCCCTTCTGCCCCAAAAGGGCAATGAGTGCTCCCAAGCCCCTGCCGTGGTGCCAAGGGTGTTAANCAGTAGCGTGATTAGACCAGGTGTGCTTGATTTGTGGCAAGTCCACCGAGCACCCAGGCCTGAATAAAACAATCTCTCTCCTGAGCGTGTGGAATCGGGGACTTGCACGCCGGGCACGAATCCGCTTTTCGGACAACAAGGGGACCGCAGCTGCCTGGGGTCACCCACACGCCTGCAGGGCTGAAGCAGGCAGCCCACGCTGGCACACATTGAGCCGTGAAACACCCTAGTACAGGTTACGACCGCCCAGCCGCACCGCTTGGCTCTGCTGAGACCTCCACGCTCCATCTCGCTGATGAGCCCTCCGGGCAGGTAAATATCCCACGTGCTCTGTACAGCCACAGGGGAACCTGTGCAAACCCAGAGCTGCAGAGTCTGAGGTCCAGGCTAGTGCTCTACGCACAGCGCTGCCTTCCTGAAACCAGCCTGCTGGGGCTGTGACTGACACGAGCACTAGTAGCTCGAAAGGGACGGGGTGGGAGGTGGTGTTGAAGGTCCCCAGAAAAGCAGGGAGCTTCAGGCAACAGCTATTACCTGCAGTGGGTCCACACAGCACCGTGACAGCTTAGCCTAGATCCTTCAAGATCCCAGTACAGCATATTGAGGCCAAAGCTGTCAACCTGGACAACCAGATAGAAAGAAAGAAAACGAGCCATTTCCAGTCACCGAGCCATTTCCAGCTACGCCCCATGACTGCCCTTTTACACAGCACTGCTTTCCCATTCTTTCTCGTGAAAGAACGGGAGCTGAGCAGCGGCCAAAGAGGGCCATCCAGCTGGCAAAGGAGCCTGACTCTTCTCTGGGGCCATCTCAGCTACCCTGTGTGGTGGTGTGGGCAGCAGGAACAGCAAGAGACTTGCCCATTTCAAGCATCAGCAGCTGCAGACTTCCCTACACACCATCAGACTGGGAAATCCTGCAAAAAGCTGAACAGGCTGCTAGCAATGACTGAGACAAAACTCCTGGCCAAGACAGAAACTAACAACAAAGGGAAGTAGAGGAGAGACGAGGGAGAAGCTAAACTTCATTGCTAGAAAGGCAGCCCAGGCACCTACAACAGCTTCCTTTGAAATACTTCCAGTTTCACACACATGGTGGGCTGGGATGTGGTGAGCTGCAGGGATCCAGCTGTACTGACTTAAAACTGAAATTAAAAAAAAGGAAACTTTAAAGGCACAGAGACCTGCGGCTCAAGGGAACAACTTCTACACAAAGTTGTAGAAGTTGCACCTAAAAGACTGCAGCAAGTCCGAGCCAGTCTAGCACTGGCACAGGAAAAAAATATTGTTTAGTGGCAGGACAGAAATGACAGGGACTTTTGGGCAGAAATCCCAAAAGAGAATTCCTGATATCAAAAGGATATTAGATTATCTAGGGTTGATATGAAGCCACGGCAGACAAAAATAAAACCTAGGCATCCCTACACCTTATGAACCGGCTGAAGCAGAAAATCTGCCCGAGGAAGAGAACATTAGTGGGGCACAGGGAACAGGGAAAGAACAAGGTAGCAAAGAGTCCAGATCAGAATAGAAAGGGTGAGTTAGCACTAAACCCACGTAATTCAGTATCCTCCAGTAGGACAAACCACGGGGTGCAGTGTAACCCGCACGTCAGTATTTGTGTGGATACAAATCCCAAATCACATCATTTACAGAATTAATTTACACTTCTGGTTGCTTTCAGCTCAGGAAAGGACTGGATGCACACAGCTGCCTTGGTGTCTTTGATCTGGGCTGCCTAATTAAAAACTACCAACGAGGAGCTCCCGCTGGTAGGGGAGGGAAATGTCACAGCAGAGAAGCAATTTGTTGGTATCTTTGAAGTTGCTCTCCTGAATGGCTGCAGCATGCAACAGCAGACTATAATTGAGCTGCTAAAATACTTTCTTAACATAATTAACAGGTCAAGAGATTTCAGCAAAGAGACTATTCTTACGCTGTTGTTTGACTTTCAGTACAACACAGATGGTAGAACCTCGTCTTGTAAATCCGTTGTGGAGCCAAGCCACAGCTAGCACAGGAACAAATTTGGAAGAGAAGATAAACGAAATAGCTAATTAAAAGACACCCACATCTGCACTGCTGTAAAAAAGACGCTGAGAAACTGGACAGAATCCAGCATAAGGCCACTAAGGTGGTGAGGACCCTGGAGCACAGCCGAGACGGAGGGAGCTGGGTTAGTTCAGCTCGGAGAAGGAGGGATTTAACAGTTGTCGGAGGCTACCTCGAAGGGGACTGGGGATTTTAAGAGCCCCATTGTTCTTTGTGGGACACAGCAAAAGGACAAGAGGCAACGGACGTAACTTGCAGGGAAGGGAAATTCTGATCAGGCATCAGGAATTGCACTCGCACTCCCCCCCAAGGGCGGTTCAGCAATTGCCGGAGGTCCCCAGGGAGGCTGGGGAATCTCCGCTCTTGGAGGTGTTCAGGACTCACCTGAACAAGGCCCTGAGCAACCTGATCTAGCTTTGGGGTTAGCTCTGCTGTGAGCAGGGGGCTGGACTAGGTGATCTAGAGATGAAAATGGTAGTCAAAGGAAGGGTAGAGGAAGAGGTTTATGCGTGGAGCTTCCTTTCCCCCCGTACCCCCTAAGCCTCTATTTGCAGCTACCTATAAAGTTAAATCCATGTCAAAGGATGCTAAATTTGTTAAGGAGTTCCACTGCTTAGCTACAGAAACACCCTCTCCTTTGGCTTGCTTATAACCTGCTCCCTGCCTTATTTTTATTAACATCTGGTTGTTGTAAAGAAAGAAAAATCAATGACTGATTCCTATTCCCTCCAAGCTGCTCATGATACAGACCCATAACGTCCGTCTCCTTCCTCAGCTCTTTGCCAGGCTGAAGACTCCAACCCTATTTAGGTGTTCTTCATACAGAGCTTTTCTACACCTCTGATCGCCTTTGCTGCCCTTCTCTGAGGTGTTTCCAACTCTGGTGTATTGTTTTGGAGATAAGAGTGAAGGCTGGCACAGAACTGCAGTGTTCAAGATGCTGGTGAGACAGGGACATGTGTACACAGGGATGATTTCTGCTATTTATTCACCACAACCAAGCATTAAGCTAACAACGGTGTGGACTTACATATGATCACAGTTTTACTCCAGAGAGGTTATGATTAGTTCACAGTTTGTTGTTTTATATGTCAATTTTGAATTATTTTTCTCTATGAACATTGTTTTACATATGCCTATATTTGTATTTCATCTGCTGTTCTCTTGCCCACTCATTCACTATCATAAGGTCCTTCTGCAATTATTCACAGTCAGCTGCCACCCTATTATCCTGAATAACTTGCTACCACCAGCCAATTTTCTCACCTCACCATACAAGCTTTATTTCCAGGTCATTTGGGGATATACTGAACAGTGCATATTTCAGGTTGGGCCCCTGTGATCTCATCACCGATGACTTCCCTCTGCTGTAAAAAAACTGGATGTTTATTACCACCTTCTGTTTTCTATTTTCTACTAATTCTTTACCCAAGAAAAACATAATCTTCTTTCTTATGTCATGACTTTAGCTTTAAATAAAGATTTTGAGGAGAAAATCTTGTAAAACAATTTTTTAGAAATCCAAGGGAATTGTTATCAGCCAGACCTGCTTTATCTACAAGCTTGCTAATTCCCTCAAAAAACTCCAGTTTTACAAGACAAGATTTGCCTTTACAAAAGCAGGTGCTGACTCTTTCTTTAATATCACACTCTTTGCTTTCTGTTATANTGACTCACCTGTGTCTGATCCCCACAGCCCCGAACACCGCCTGTTCCTCGGCGGACTAAGAAGAAGGTAGCTCCAGGTCAGGTAAACCACAGGCCTCAAGCAGAGGGCTTAATTTTCACCATTTGCAAAGCACTTCCTGGGCTGTAGTTAATGAATAATTAGAGGGGTGGGGGAAGGCCAAGGCCAAGCTGGGAGAGGTGAATGGAGACGGAAGGGACCGACTGCTCTTCCTGCCTTTTATCCACTAAGCTCACGCCCTCGCTGGCTACATTCCTGCCTGGTTCGTAACCGAAAGGCACAGAAGGCAAAACCGGAGCAGCTCTCTCACACCTGGCTGGCAGCTCCCTGCTCGCCCTGGCCTGGTCTTTTCACCCCCAGCCCTGCCACCCATCACCCTCCCCAAAGATCTCCACGCTTCCAAGGGCAACAGGCACACAGGCTACAAGCAGACATATCTGATGCCCCTTCGTTTGGATCAAGCCGGAGACACAAAACTGGAGGGAGGCTGCTCCGCTAGGTTTGTCTCCCTTCAGTCCCCGAAGACGCGAGATACAGCTTTACATCATTTACGTTGTCCTAATCCAGGCTGCAGCCAAATGGGGCAAGCCCAGCCCTCCCACACCGTGCCGCTCCCTGCTGCGTCTCTCTGCCGCCTTTTTCATTAGGGCTGACACATTTGATCACACGTTCACAACAACGCAGCTACAGGCACTGGTGGTAGGAGCAAGTCAGCTGCACTGACCCCGCCAGGGACAGGGGTCTCAGCGGCATTGATCGCACTTATCATAGAATCACAGAATCACTAAGGTTGGAAAAGACCTCTAAGGTCATCGAGTCCAACCGTCACCCCAACCCCCCCATGCCCACTAAACCATGTCCCCAAGCGCCTCATCTACACGTCTTTTAAATCCCTCCAGGGATGGGGACTCCACCACTGCCCTGGGCAGCCTGTGCCAAGGCCTGACCACTCTTTCAGGAAAGAATTTTTTCCTCATGTCTAATCTAAACCTCCCCTGGCACAACTTGAGGCCGTTTCCTCTCGTTCTATCACTTGTTACTTGGGAGAAGAGACCGACCCCCCCTCGCTCCAACCTCCCTTCAGGCAGTTGCAGAGCGCGATGAGGTCTCCCCTCAGCCTCCTCTTCTCCAGGCTGAACACCCCCAGTTCCCTCAGCCGCTCCCCATCAGACTTGTGCTCCAGGCCCTTCCCCAGCTCCGTTGCCCTTCTCTGGACA